>VZRN01003036.1:938404-975378 GCA_013397935.1 Dasyornis broadbenti | reverse complement strand
CGTGACGGGCGGCGGCTGTAGCCAACCGCGGCCCCTGGCGTCACGGCCTCGCCGTTCGGCCGGGTGATGTCATAGGGAGGCGTGTTTGAGCACGGACGCGGCCGCTTTGCGGACTGGCCTCTTCTCAGCCCCCGCCTCAGCACCTTTTCCGTCCTCATCCCAGTCCCGGTCCCCGCGCCGGCCCTCCGCTCCCAGGGCCGCGGATGGGCCCGGGGCAGCCCCGGCAAGGTGCGGACTGGGTGGCACCGACCTGTCCCGCTGGTCCAGGTGCTGACAGCGCACCACACCAGGGCCCGGCTGCTGCCCCGGGGCTGCCACCGGCGCCGCGTGCCCCTGGCTTCCCGCCGAGTCAGCTGCCCGGCCGGTCCCGCCGGGAAGGAGGAGCCGGCGTGGAGGGGACAGCTGGGGTGACTCAGCGCTTTGTCGGGGCGGGGGACGTGACGGGGCGCAGCTTGCACAGGTCTCTGCCAGGAGTCCGGGCCGCCTGGCACCACTGTGGCACCGCTGTGGCACTGGCATCCGGGAGCTGCAGGCCACCCCGAGCACCAGGGTGCCCAGGCCCCCGGAGAACCGGGACCATGCACCGGGAGCTGCGTTGTAGACTTTTCCCCGCCTGGACAGCTGCTGCAAAGGGGCTGTGCTCACTCATCGTCAGGGTCCTGGGTTGTCTTGGGAATGCTTACCTGACCTGTGAATGTGTCCTGGCCATGGAGATCTGTGATTCCCTCTTGCTGTCTGGATGGGTGAAGGAGGGAGCTTGATCTCTCTGCAGGGTGAGAGCCCTTTAGATCCACTGCCACATCTACACCAAAGCTGGAATATCTTCCTCACCTCCCATAAATCCCTAGCTGGGAAGCCTAGCAAAATGGAGAGGCCTGAGTGCTGAGACAGGCTATTCCCAGCACTCCTCAGGGACAAGCCTCAGGACAGATATCCCCGACAAGAGCCTTCCCCAGCTGTGAGTCATGGGCCTACCGAGGATGAAATGCCAAGGGCATTATCTCGTGTGCTAAAGACATTTCTCTCTCCAAGGGATGGGAGACCTGTCCCCTGCCATCAGACAGTAACTTGATGATTTCCTTGAGCAATGGCTTGGAGTATGCCCTGCCACTGGGGATTTTTTCCTGGATGCTATTGCAGCACTGTCCTTCTGTATCTGCTTCCCCACGAGCAGGGAGGGGCTCCCTGGGGAGCTGCCTGTGGCCAGGCTGCCCTCCCCGGTTGTCAGGGGCTCTGATTCAGCCCATCTGCCCAGCAATGGGTGCAGGGCTGGCATGGGCACTAGATGGAGCAACAGGCTGTTTCACAGGGATCTCATCCTGCTTCTGGGAGGGTGAGAAGGTGCCACCAGGACCTAGCCGAGTCTTGGCACCTTGCTTTCCTTTCCCTAAAAGGTGCAAGGTGCAAGCTTTTGCAGCTGATGTGGGGATAAGGAGGTGGCAGAGATGACAGGTCTCAGCTCACTCCCTGCACACTGGTGTGGAGGCCTCTGTGCTGGGATAGAAGTCTACATGCCAGCTGTGAATCCAGGGCCAGGGGAGCACATCGCTGATGCCTTCATGGCAAAAGTTTGCCTCACTCTTGAGATCAGGATATGGACTGAGGAAGACTGACAACTCCCCAGTGTTCTTAGGGGAGGCAGTGGAGAGTTGGGCAGTAGCCCACCACAGCACTGGTAGGAGAGAGGATGTGGTACTAGCCACACCTTGTCCCAGACCTGCGACAGCCACTCTCCTACTCAAACCTGGCAGCAGCCAAAAAAAAGCAGCCCATCACCCACTGGTGCCACACACCTTCAGCTGCAGCACCCTGCTCTCTTTACCTGCCCCTTCCTCCTAGGTCTGCCTGTAGTCTTGGTGTGCCAACCTGGCTCACACCAGCTTTGAATCAAGCACAGGCATCTTGAGTGTGTCTCAAGAAGGCCCTTATTTCTTTACAAATTCTGGGGATCACTGTGTTGCAAGCTTGTTTTCAGCTCATGAAATACGCTTGAGGCTTTCTGAGAAAAGAGGTTTCAGGTGAGCAAAGCAGGACCCCGAAGGACCAAATTTTTTATCCTGGTTACTCAGTCTCCCAGGAAGCCAACTGAATTGCATCATAAACCCATGCTATATTATTATGCAAACCACAAATTAAGAGATATATTTTTTTTTGGTGCTGCACAACATTTCAGCTTTTGATTTCCACAGGAAAACACAAGCCCTTTCACAGCCTCAACAAAACTGGCAATTATGTACTGAAAAATTGTATTCTTGGCAATTTTTGAGCTGTGAAGTGCTCAGCAAGTCGTGTGCCTGCTACTCCCCTCATCACATGCAGCTGATTCCCTTCCTCTTCTCCCCAGTCCCCAAGGAAAGGTCCCCATTCCTTGCAGTGGAGCAGCAGCAGGAAAAGGGCAGGAGTCAGAGACAGTAGAATGGAGTGAGAGGGTTTGGGCAGAGTGAGACAGACTCCTGGGTGCCATTTCTGTGCCACGTTCTGCTGCCTGCCTGCTTCTAGGACAGATGGCAATGCTGGCCATCTCTGGGTATGGCCACAGGGCCAGTGCAGCCTCCAGAAGAGGGGTCAGTGGGAGCTCCTGAGTTTGCTCACCCCTGAAAGGGCTGCACCAGGGTGGGGACCCCCAAGCACAGGGGGCTGGTGACAACATCACTTGAGCAGGACCCCCATTTTTTAAATCCACATTGATTCTTTTACTCACAGTCCTGCTGTCTCATCCGTACAGCCCTGTCCACCATCCCTGACTTCCTTGCACAGCAAATTTCTTCACACCTTCATGTTTTTTTATGCTCCTCATGTTTGCCTCCATGGCCATGCTCTCAGCCACCTTCCCATCTCTTTCTAATCCAGTCTGTTCTCATCTAAGCTGGCTGTTCTAGAATTTTACCTTCTAGGGACTGGGGAGAATCCAAGGAAGCAAAGTCATGCAGCTGCTTTTAGTTTGCATAGCAGGACAGAGAACTGAGAAACAGCAAAGTCAGGGTGACTTTCGTTCAAGCAGGGCAATGACTTTGAGCCAGATTTAGCAATGTGACAGACCCAGGCTGTGCATCCCAGGCTCTGCCTTTCAGGGGTGCTTGCCTGTGCTGACAGTGGGGCTGCTGCCCCAGCCAAAACCCAGGCAAAACCGAGGTGCTTGCAGATTTTAAATCAACAGAGTCAGAGGCTGGCAGAGGTGGCAAAACCCCATGACTAAATAGGTTATCCATGATGAGCAGGCACACAGACCCAGGGAGCAGCAGAGCCTCATGGCAGCAGGGTTTCACCCCCATCCCTGGCACGTGGTTGGTGTCAGATTGGGCTGGACAACCCTACGGTGCACAGGAGCAGAACACCCCAAACTCATCCACAGTGAAGCTGGGAGCTGCATGGTCTGGATCAGATCCCAAGGGATGGGAGATGAAAGATAATGAATAGACTGATACCATGCACCCTCTCCATATGCTAGGGAACCCTCCAGTGTGGAGGGGAGCAGAAGCTGCAGCTGACACTGGACCGGAAGGGATTCTATTGTGAGGCAAAACCTGATTTTGCTCACGCACACCAACACATCCATGCCCACACTCTCCCAGCCTCCAAGACCCTCGTGTTCATCTGGCTTGGCCATGGTTTTCTGCAGTGTCTGGTAGGACTGGGGTCACAGGCTGTCTGGTCCTCACAGTGCCCTCCAGATATGTGCCCAGCCTTGGCCCATTGTCTTCACCCTAGGCAGGGCTCAAAGGCAAACAATGAGCAAAGCAAGGACAAATAAGGAGGAGATGAAGCAAATGAATTTGCCTTAGAAGAAAACAAGGAAAAGCAAAAAAGAATGCCAGAAAGCAGCCTTCTGTGGTTTTCCATAGCCGTTGGTGTCTAAATACCAGTGCAAGAGTGGAACCCTGGAAAGTAAGAGCTGTGCAGTGCTGTGGATGCAAAGAGAAGACTGCAGTTCGGATGCCATCTGTAACAAATCAGCATGTAAAGCATTACCTGCTAAAATCAACATTTTCAGTTCATCAGGCCCACACTGAGAGCATTAATAGACCTAACTGAGGGTCTTACTGAGCTGCTGATGCAATTTGTAACAGAGCTAGGAAAACTGGGGTAATTCCAAAGGACTGAAGAATAGAAATCACTCCAGTCATTAAGAAAATAAACCGGTTGACCCAGAAAACTCTAGATTACTGATAATACCAGAAAGAAATAACAGAAGAATTAATTTTGATTCTATCAGCAGAGAATGAAGTACTGAAAAATGCATTTACTACTGATATCCTTTTCTCAGGTAAGGAAGATATTGCTTTGCAAACTTATCATCACCTTCAGCATAATTACATGTCTGGCTGATTCAGATCAACACCACTGGTATGACATCCTCACTTGGAAGCTGGCAGGAGATAACGATAACTGTGTTTGCATAAATCACAACATTGCAGCAAAGAGGGATGGAACAATCAGTTTTCCATGTCACCAGAAGAAGGAAGCTCACAGCTGCAGCTGATGGTCTTTCCAGGTCTACTTTTTGTGTTGCCCCTAAATATTTATCTTGGCATGCCAAGCCAGCCTGTTTATATTCCTGCATTGCACCAGAGGCATCATCAATAGCAAAGGTGTTATTTTTAGCCAGGAGCTGTACTGCTGAAGGCCTTTGCAGTGGGGATCCCCAGAGCTGAGTGCAAGGTCCACCATGATAAAAAACGTTTAGTAAGAAAAATTTGGGATAATGCTAAGCTTGGTGGGGTAGTAACTGTTGAAGGGGACAATTAAATCTCAGGGATGGTTTAGAATTTTCCGATGAAAAGGCCCCATTATAGCAAAATATGCTCGCAGTAATTCCCTTGAGAATTCGTAGGAAGGGGCAATCTTGTCACTTATTGCTCTGCACGTCCTCTTGCCTCCCTCACACTTTATCAGCGGTAGTCTGGGATTCATTTCAAGACCATTGATTAATCCACTGAAGCCAGCGGTGCCTGGCAGGAATCCCTGCAGAAGCCCAGTAGCTCTTTGCTGATGATTCACTGTTGCCAACCAGCACTTGGGTTCCCTAGGCTGCCTCACCAGGCACCACACCCTCCTCACAGCAAGCTGGTTACATCCCTGCCTTTTCTCCTGAGCAGACCTGACATCTCAATGATTGAACCCAGGCTTGTTTGGCAAGGGGGTTCTTCAGTGTTAATCAGCACCTGGTAAGGATGCTGAGGATGCCCCAACATATGCAGAAGCGCTTGGTGCCCCAGCTCTTGCCAGGCTCTGCATCCTCCTGCCTGGGAAGCGGTAAAGCTCTACAGAATGTTTCCAATGGCAGGCTATTAAATGGCAGAATGCGAGCCAGGCTGTCCAGGCCTCATCATCCCAGGGAAGGGCACAGTAGCCTTAGTTGTGCTCGGGAGGTCTGGAGATGGCTTGTCCTAATGAGAAGGGCCGCATCAAGCATGAAAGTTCTGCCGACTGGGGCTCCTAAGACCTTGCAACAGGGAAATTCTGACAAATAGCTATTATTTCACATGCACAGCCTCTCATCATCTGACTTAACTCTCTTAGGAAGCTCTCAGACATGTGTTTGAGCCAGGCATCCTCAAGATGCCCATTGAACTCAAGGTCTCAGCCCAGTGACTTCAGGCCACTGGCTCCCAGCACCCAGGCTCTGGGAGCAGCAAGGACAGCGCTTGTTTCACAATTTCACCCTCTCTCTGCACACAAACAGCTCCAGGCAGGAGCACCCTGGGAGCCATTACCCAGCTGAGTTATTAAATACATCTTTTATCACATTAACTGTTTCCCTCTGACATCCAACAGTGCTTGGCCAGCTGCCAGCACCTCTTTTCCACGTCTAACAACTCTACTGCAATCTCCGAGTCTCTAGGCTAGTCTCTCCAGGCCCAGCTCTGCTCTTGGCTTTTTCTGGGGGCAACAAGCTGTTTGCATTATATACAACCCACTTCTTCATGTAAAACAAAACACCTTGCAGCCATCTCTCCAGCCATGAGATGCTCAACTGCTTTCCAAAGGCCAGGGCATAGCAGGGCCATTGTCAAAAAGCTTCTGTGACAGGAATTGTTTCCTTTCCCAGTGGGTGCAGGACTGGCCCACCTGGCCATGGTTTATCTACCTTGAAGGAGTGGGTGCACCTGCAGAGCTGCCGCACATGAATCCGCCATGGCACCTCTGCTGCCCAGGGGCTCAGCTGCAGTCCCACAGGCAAGGCATGAGCTCCTGGGAGCAGGGGAAGTGATGGCTGCTTCTTGCCCCATCACTGCCAGCTCACAGGCACATCTTCAGCATTGCGACAGAGCTACCACAGCTTTGTTGCAATTCTGAGAACTTGTAAGACAGGAAGGCCTAAAAGGCTGGGCATGAAGACATCACCGTGCCTACACTTCTGTCTAGGGTATGGAGAGCCCTTCAGCCTTATGGGGTAACCCATGTCCCTTCAGGAGTTCCTACCATCACACAACTTTGCAGAATTCATTTCACTTCTGTTTCCAGGTATCCCTGCACTGCTTGTGCCATCACCAGCTCTGAGAGCTGATGGAGAAGAGGAAAAGCATCACTGGCACCTCCACACAAGCCTATCAGCACTGCACACCAGTATTCCCTGAGAACATGGGGACACCTCAGCAGGCTCAGCCCCTCTGTCACCCGCCTGGAGGCAGATTGTTCACAGCAGGCATGCTCAGAGCTCTGACATGAAGTCGCTGCAATTAGACAGCTGAGGTTTTATTTTGCTCCTGTGCGTGTGTAGCTGCCTTTCCCAGGACATGAAGACAGGCAGGTGACACTGGCAGCCAGGGTGGCTGGCTCTGAGCCAGGAAGGCTGCTCACCCAGAGCCTGCCATGCCTGAGAAAGAGCTTGTTCCAACTTGTCCAACAGCTCCTTTTAGCTTTGCAGGTTGGGGCTTGGCTTGTGGGGCTGCCTGTGTCCTGGGGAGTGCCTCCCTGCTCTTGCCACTGCCCTGTGATTCAGGGCTTAGGACTGTAGCAAGATCTGGAATTAGCTTTATTGTTCCTGTACCGAGGCACACGCTCTGGGAAATGCAGCAGGCGTTGCACAATTGACTTCATTATATCTGAACCAGCAATTATGCTGCTGTTGCTCAGCTGCAGCAGAGAAAACTTCTGTCAGATCACTACTGTGCCCTACATCCCAACAGGTCTCTAGGAGTAAATGCCACACTTGGGTTACTGAAGATGTTCAGTGAGGCCTTTACTGAGTCTCTGCTTGGTCTCCTGGTACTCCCCATTCTTTTCTTGCAGACTGTGACATCTAGCCTTCCAGTCATCCTTCTTTCTCAAGTCTGGATCATCTCTACCTGCTCTAGATGAAGGATGGGGTACTCTGGGGACCCTTTCTGACCTAGACAAGGCATGCATATCTTAAGGAATGGCAAAGGGAGCATTTTCTCTGCATCTCCATGCTGTGCTAGAACTTTCTAGGGTGGCAGAGTATGTCCCAAATGTTACCATAGTAGAACCACAGCAGCACTCAGACATATGATGCTGGGCCATCACCAGGAACCAGCTGTGCTTTAGGGACCCTGCACAATGGCTCAGTGGGATACTGCTGGAACAGTTAACATTACAAGGGCCTTGCTTGAATTCACAACATCTGCAACATGCAGTTGTGCCCCATGTTTTCAACAGACTTATTAGTTTTACCAGCCAACCTTGTCCCATCTGTGCCACTGCTGGAGAACAAACTGCACAGGGCACTGACAGGCTGGAGGTACATTCCAGATTCTCCACCTCCTCACCTGACTACACTGCTAAGAGGATTAAGGGCAGAGCAAGGACAGAGTGAGGTGTAAGCAGGGCAAGCACGGATGCAACCTCTTTGTGAAGCTCCTGGCTGAGGTTAAAGACACAGGAGCCCCGTTCCTGAAGCACCTCTCACCATCCAGTGTTTGTTTTAAAGTGGAGGGCACAATGGGCCTCCTTTCCAAACCCACAGCACAACTGTGCTCTCTTCTACCTTCCCAAGAAAACCGTGTCCCCAAACTGCCCTGTGACACTGTTTGCTCTGCCTGGAACAGCCAGAGTGGAACTGAGGTCTGAAAACTGGGAACAGTCGTTTGGGCTTTCCTCAGCAAAGAGAGCAGGGAACTGAGGTGTGGATGGGAGATACCAGGCTGGGTTCTGAACTCATCTCCTCCCCAGCTTCAGCTCTGGGTGCTTTAGGTGTGGCAGTCTTTAACATACTTCTGGAAGACAGCTATGTGAGAAGCTTTGTTTGGGTAACTGCAAGCTTTGCTCACAGGTGTTCCTGTACCGACAGGTACCTGCCAAGAGCTGGCTGGTTTCTGAGAGCGGCAAGTAGGGGCTTCCCCTGCTGTGGGCAGGGCTCTGCCCCTCAGGTATCTTCAATGTTTTTCCCATCCTTCAATAAAGAGATGGTTGAATTCTGACTCTATAGCCTAGAATTTTCCTTACTTACTTTTTGCATCTCTCTGGTTGCCGATGCAGGGTCCAACTATGTTCTGAGCAACGATGAAAATGTTTCTTGAGCAATTCTTGAAATCTTGTGATTTCTGATGTAGTCTGAAAACGTTTCCAGGGTTTTTTTAGATGTGTGGGTAACAGCTCTGTAAGAGAGGGGTCGCTTCAGGACAAATCTAGCCAGAGTGAGCTCAGCCTCTGCTGTGTGTTTTCAGGCTGCTGCTACCAGCATCTGGCAGGCTGCTGAGCAGTTAGGCACTGACAAGATGCAGCCGATTGGTGCTCCCTGGATTTAGCCAGATGTTCTTAAGCATTTCAAAAAAGCTTAGACATCTGTTTGGGCTATTCAGATCAGAGGTACATGGGGATGCACAGCTCCAAATGACTCATGGCTCTCTTGTCAGGCATTCCTGCTCTGATTGTCCAACAAAGCAGCATCTGAGTGGGTATTTTCACTGTGAACGTGCATCTGCAGCGATAACAAATCAGGGACATTTCATCCTCAACTCTCTACCACCATGGTATGTGAACAGATCCAGGAACGTCTTGAAGTATCACGTGATTTTGTACCCTTAGGTGCCACCAGATCGTTATACGAATCTTCAGAATTTGGATGAACTGTGCAGCCTGAAATGCTGCTCACTGCCTGGCTTGATGCTTGTCCTTCCAACCACACTGCAAAACATTCATGCTATAAATGCCCCAGAATTAATAGGCACCGTGGAATTAAGGAGGGTTCTAGGACACACCCAGTGAGAAGTGACGCCTTGGCATCCACTGTGCATTACAATGAACACCTCGGTGAAGATTTTCACGGGGAAGATGATACCATCACTCCTTTTCACTCCAATTAACTTCTGAGGCTCAAATTTTGATGCCTCAGTGCTACAAATTATTCTCTCACTTTCATGGACTGTCTGCATCAGCATGGTCTGTGTTATCTAGTGATCTCTGAGGTCACTCGAAGGACATTTATACCAAACGGAGGCATTTCCAGAGTTATCCAGTCACCACAGAATCCTGTGCAGGTTCAGCAGCACTCACAACCTGGGGCATCTCTGTGGAAAAAAGTTTCAACATTTTCCCATCAGCTTGATTAAACCCGTTCTGATCCTCTGGCTCAGCCATTTCTGCATGTCTCAAAAATGTGTTGCTTAGACACCAGCACAGGCTTTACAGCAGTACTCTTGCTTTCAGTCACTTTACACATGCTCATCAGTGAAGGTGACACTTTCCAGGTGACTCAGGCACAAAGAAAGGCTATTGTGGGAGGATAATTTAGGTCCAGCTTTCAACTTTCAGATCAAGCTGAGAGATGACAGCACTTTTCAGTGAAAAATCATTAAGTCAGAGCACTCAGGCAGAGGCAGGACTGGTTCTGCACCACAGTGGATGTTGTGAGCATTTTGGAGGGGGTAGGACAAGTTATTCATTGTAGTAAGGCCAGACATCAGTGAAGTTGCTGCAGACTCCAATAAGCACCCTCCGAGGTGCTCCAAGATCTCCTTACACCCTCACTATTAATTTCATAAAGCTTTGTGAAATCAGATCAAATCAGCGAAGGTAATACAGAGCCAGGATGGAGAAGAAGCCCTTCAGCAGGCGGGGCTTTCAGACACAGCCCTGGGGCACAACTGTTCTTGAGGGTCTTGACACAAAGGAGAGGCCTGAGTGTATCTGTTTTTTTTTCCAGTGATCTCCAAAGAGGTTAGGAAAGCTTGTGCTCATGATTGAAGAGTTTCCCCTAACCATGTTTCCTTCAGAAATTCTCCTGGATGTTTTTCAAAGGTCTTGGGTGGCTGCCTGAAACCTGACTCAGTGCTTGCTCAAGGATCACATCAGCACCTAAACCCACCAGGAGGGAAGACCTGGGCCAAGTTCTTTGCTGGTTTTCCTGCTTTAGCCCCCAAAGTGTCTCGTGGTTAGTGCCGGGATGGTGCCTTTCACCAGCAGGACGCCAAGCTGGAAGTTGCCATCTCTGCTCCTCAGCAGAAGTGCCTCTGCCAAGACTGGCAAGCATAGCAGGAACAACACTTATGCCCCATTGCCCTTTCCTCGAGGGAGCAGCCGGGTCTCCCATGCCCCGGTCAGGAGATGCTGCTCCCCGAAGGCCCCACCAGTGCACCCCGCCAGGCAGCACAGCCCCATCTATGCAGATCTATGCAAATATGCGCAATGCACGCAAATCTATGAAAGCGCGTGGGGCCGTCTCGGGCGGGGCGGCCCGCCCCAGAGCGCCGGTGCCGCCCCCGGTATAAGGCGCTGGCAGCGCGGCCGTCCCGGAGTGCGGAGCTGCGGCAGCCCGGGGACAGGCAGGTCGTGCGGCAGCGGCGGCATCATGGTGAGTGCCGGCCCCGGCTGCTCCTTCCCTCCAGTCCCACGAGTGCTCTCCGGAGCGGGCTGGTGTCCCCGTGGCTTCCCGGGAGGGCTCTGCCGGGCGCCCAGAGGTGCGGGCAGCTGGCCACGGGAGTGCCCGCTGTAGTTGCCCTGCCTTTGCCTGGCTTCAGCCTCTTCCTGAGCTGCTCTCTCCCTGGCTCTCAGCAGCCTCCCTCCTTTGAGCATCCCCTTGTACCTGTGGCAAGGAGGCCACCAGCGAGCCACGCCGGTAGCGGAGACCGGCGCTGAGGCGGAGCCTCTCATCCCTCTCCGACTTTTAGTAGTGTCGGTTCCTGCCCGTGTCCCGCAGTGCCATTCCCGGCTGCAGGGAGTTCACCCCGTCTGCCAGCTCCCCACGCTGCCGACCCACAGCTGAGCTCCGGCAGTAAGCTGTGGCTTCCTTCACCCACTGCCCTGCTCCAAGGGTGGGCATCACTGTGGGTGGACTTCCAGGCTGCCCTGCCGCCGTGGTCCTGCGGTGAACTCTGGCTCCTGAGCTCTCCAGCTGCCCTGGAGAGCATCCCAGCCCCAAGGTTCCCCGGTCACCCTGCCTTCTGTCCCGCGGGGCCGTGCTCCCAGCCCTTCCTGTGCCAGACTTTGCCGTGAAGAAGACAGAGTCTGTTGGCTGGTGACCAGCACTGCTGCGCCCTGGTGCTCCTGGTCTCTGCCCAGCCCATTGTCAGCGCTGGGTCCCACAGAGCCAGTCCTGGCTGCTGCTTGTTGGTGGGATGAAGTGCAGTGAGCAGCATAACCCTCTGCACCCCCACGCTGATTCACAAGTTCCTCTGCCAGGGAGAAGTCCTTTCTCATCTCCTCTTCCCTGAGGTGCTTGCAGCTGTGCCAAGTGTTTTCTGTGCCCTTCTGTAGAGGATCCTGGAGGACTTACCTCAGGACTTAAGTCCTCAGGTCTTACCCTTGGCTCCTTGTGTTACACAACCTTTATGGACCTGCTGGGAGGGATAAGTGGGGCATTGCTTTGCTCTTTTTGCACCTCAGCTTTGGAAAAGGTGGGGAGATGGGCATCTGCCTCTCACCATGGCTATCAAGGGCTTATTTTTTTACCATCCCTCACTGCCACTGCTGCCTCTGAAATGCAACACTGAAAGCACTTTAGATGCAGAGAGCCAGGTCTTGCTACATCCTGTGCAACTTCATTGGACAGCAGTCCTTGCCCAGCTCATGAGCGCAAAATGGCTGGTTCCACCGGCTTCCTGCTAGCTGACTCATAGTGGGGCACCCATGGCTCTGGAAATCCAGTTTGATTTGGATGCTCCTCTGCCTCAGTTGTGCCTGATGACACATCCAAGTCCTTGGCAACAGCAGGTCTAAGGCACTGAATGCTTTCATTCTTGTCAAAAGAACTGCTGGCTCTGGGGTGCCTCACCTGAAGGCAGTGAAGCTACAGAGCCCACTTCCACCTGGCTTCTCCTGAGGGACCTGAGGCTACCCTTGAAGCTGCAAGCTAAGGAACCCTCTCACCTCAGCTCTTCCGTTAACTTAAAAAGTGCAGCTAGCACTTCCTCCTCCTCCAGAGCTAATTTGGGGAAGCTGAGCCTCAGAGCATGGTAAGCGTTCACAGTTGTAAATCCCCCCTCCTGCAGGGCACCCATCCTCAGTGCTGTCACCTCCTCAGCTCCCAGTGTCCTGGTGGTGCTCTGCCATCCCAGCCTCCAGCCTTTTTGTTGGAATTGCAACAGGGATTGTGCCAGCTGCTGCCAGGCCTCAGCTCTTAAGCCATATAGATGTTTGGGCAATGGACAAGAAGCTCATTTAATGCTTCCCAGGGCTTTGGGTGGAGGCAGACCAGGGAATGGGTGGTCTGGTATTCTGGACTCCAGCAGATGGGTCTCCATCTCTTTGGGCCCCTGAGATGCTCAGTGCAGTGATGAGAGACAGAGCAACAGATCTGGGAGAAAGCAGCAGACTGGAATGACCACAGGGAACCCAGGCAGCAGGGCAGTGTGGCTTACCCAAGCTGAGAAGGGCCAGAGCTGCCATTCCAGGGCTGTGTATCTCCTGCAGTGATTGCATTTCTGGTCTCTGTTGGGATCTGACCCTGCCTTCCCCTCCCCAGCGCGAGTGCATCTCCGTCCACGTTGGCCAGGCCGGCGTCCAGATGGGCAACACCTGCTGGGAGCTGTACTGCCTGGAGCACGGCATCCAGCCCGACGGGCAGATGCCCAGCGACAAAACCATCGGTGGAGGTGACGACTCCTTCACCACCTTCTTCTGTGAGACTGGGGCTGGGAAGCACGTCCCACGGGCCATCTTTGTGGACCTGGAGCCCACTGTGATTGGTGAGTGCACCCTAGTTGGGCGGCAACAGTGGTCACTCTTTCTGGGAACAACCCATTGCAGGACACTCCCTAGAGTGGCTGCAGCCACCTTTCTGCAGATCCAGTTAGAAAATCTGTCATTATGCCACTGTCTCCTAGATGAGGTTCGGGGAGGAGTCTACCGCCAGCTCTTCCACCCAGAGCAGCTGATCACTGGCAAGGAGGATGCTGCCAACAACTACGCCCGGGGACACTACACCATCGGCAAAGAGATCATTGATCAAGTGTTGGACAGGATCCGGAAGCTGGTAAGTGACTGCAGGGAGGGGTATGTGTCCCTCTGGACTGGGGTCCAGCATCATTCAAGGGGTGGGAGCCTGGTGTGAGCTCTGCTACAAGTTGGGAGGAATCTGCAGCTACCCAAGCAAAAGTTGTAACTTCCCTCCAGCCAAGTCAGTGCTTGAGGGAACTTTACTTGACCCTCTTCACAGGCTGACCAGTGCACAGGCCTCCAGGGATTCCTCGTGTTTCGCAGTTTTGGAGGTGGCACTGGCTCTGGATTCACCTCCCTGTTGATGGAGCGACTCTCGGTTGATTACGGCAAGAAGTCCAAGCTGGAGTTCTCCATCTACCCGGCACCACAAGTCTCCACCGCTGTGGTGGAACCCTACAACTCCATCCTCACCACTCACAGTACATTGGAGCACTCCGACTGTGCTTTCATGGTGGACAACGAGGCTATCTACGACATCTGCCGCCGGAACCTGGACATCGAGCGCCCAACCTACACCAACTTGAACAGACTCATCAGCCAGGTTGTCTCATCCATTACAGCATCACTGAGGTTTGATGGAGCCCTGAATGTGGATCTGACCGAGTTCCAGACCAACCTGGTGCCCTATCCTCGCATTCACTTCCCCCTGGCCACCTATGCTCCTGTGGTTTCAGCTGAGAGAGCTTATCATGAGCAGCTGTCAGTATCCGAAATCACCAACTCCTGCTTCGAGCCGGCCAACCAGATGGTGAAGTGTGACCCTCGCCATGGCAAGTACATGGCCTGCTGCCTGCTGTACCGTGGGGATGTGGTGCCCAAGGACGTCAACGCTGCCATCGCCACCATCAAGACCAAGCGCAGCATCCAGTTTGTGGACTGGTGCCCCACGGGCTTCAAGGTGGGCATCAACTACCAGCCGCCCACAGTGGTGCCAGGGGGGGACCTGGCCAAGGTGCAGCGTGCCGTCTGCATGCTGAGCAACACCACGGCCATTGCCGAGGCCTGGGCTCGCCTGGACCACAAGTTTGACCTGATGTACGCCAAGCGCGCCTTCGTGCACTGGTACGTGGGCGAGGGCATGGAGGAAGGGGAGTTCTCTGAGGCGCGGGAAGATATGGCTGCTCTGGAGAAGGATTATGAGGAAGTAGGCCTGGACTCCTATGAGGATGAAGAGGAGGGTGAGGAGTAAAGAAGCTCCAGGCAAAAAGGACCATGTTCTTTCCCCATGTTACCTGCAGAAACCCTTTGCAATAAACCGTTTCAGAGCCTCCATGTCTTCCAGTATCTCCCCCAGCTGTATCAGTTTCTTGCCAGGTCAGGTGTGTGGTGAGTGCTTCAGCCCTGCCCTGGTGCTGCTATGCTTCCTCCCCATGCTCTTCTCCAGCTCCCCACATAGGTAAGAGGCCCATACCAGAGGGATGTGTCCAGGATTACTCATGGCAGGCTCTGGGAAGGTGCTGGAGCATGTCCAACAAAGGGACCCAGAGGAGTGCTGCTGATGTGAAAGAGGTACGAAGCTTAGGCATGGGGTTCTTTGTCTGGGAGTACCTCTGCCCTCCGTCTGCCCTGCTCTGCCAGAGCTCTGCCTTTCCCCTGGGTCATGTGGCCCCACCCTACCTGCCCCAGATCATCTTCTGCATTGTCCCCATTCTGAGTCCTCTCAGCGCCCTGCCTGGTAGTAAGTAGTCCCAGTGTCAGCTCCTGGCTCCAGCTGCAAACTGGAGATTTCTGTTACCCATTATCCAGGGTGCTGGTTCCAGAGATTAATTTTCCCCGCTTACACTAATGCTCCAGCTATATTGACCAACAGTGGCTGTCCTCCCTTGCCCTCCTCTTCCCGACATGCACCCGTGTCAGCTGGAGGGGAGAGTGGGGGCCAGCCCTGGTTGCTGGAATGCAGCCAGGCACTCATCCCACTGTGCAGGGCTGCTGGCACTGCTCTGCATGCCTGTGACTGGAGTGCCAGGCTCAGACTAAGTGGTGACCCATTACACCAGGTGCTGCTCTAATCCACTCCTTATGTCTTGTCTGATTGTGGGGAAAGGAAGAAACCTGCTTGTTCAGGAGTAATTCCATTGCTGACATTTGCCTGTGTCTTCACAAATACCTGACTCTGCCACCAGAAGGATGTAGGAGTTGGAATTGTGTCTTACTGCTTTTTCTAGAAGTTATCCTGTGCCTCCGTCCTAGACAAGGGACAGAGTAGTGTCTCCCAGCATGCTACTGAGCAGCAGGGGCCCATCCATCACCATGGCCAGGGAGGGGTAGCTGTGCGAGCCAAGGCCGTGGCAGCAAGGACAGAGCCCTCTCCCTGCTCAGGCAGCATTCTAGGTTGATGGTCCAGCCATCCCCAGTAGCAGGATCAGCCCTGGCCTTGGCAGGGGTGGCTGTGCTGGCCAGGGCTCAAACAGAGTTGCTGCTCTGAATGCAGTCACAAGTTATTAACAGCAAGCAAGCTGCAGTGACCCTTTTTTGGCAGCCCAGATTTGTCATGCAGATCTGCAGCCTCACAGGACTGTGCAGCACTGCCTGTCTGTCCCCACTGGGAGAGAAGGGCAAACCTTGGCTGGAGCGTCCCAGAGCATCGATGGCGAAGGGAGGTTTGGGGGGCAAACAGGGCTCCCGAGTCTGATACGTGTCTCTATCATGTTTCTCCTCCTTTCTCCTGTTCTAGAGGCCCAGGTGGACTCGGAGTGTCCCCAGATCCCTGGAGGGAACTGGTAGCAGAGTATGTTAGGGACTGTTCTACCTGCTCTGGCTCCGGTGCTGGTGGCTCAGCACTGCCTGTCACCCCTGAGGGCTGGTCCCCAGGCCTCCTGCCTGCAGCCTGGCTGGATGCCCCCGCTTCCCTCCCGGCAGAGGCGGGGGAGCAGCTTCGAGCTCCGCACCTCGGGGTTCCTCCGCAGGAGGGAGAACCCCGCCAGGCTCCCGCGGCCCCCGAAGGGGGGACTCCCTCTCCGCATGCAAGTGTACCCAAATAAGGGGGCGTGGCGGCAGCAAGCCCCTCCCACCTATAAGAGAGCGCTGCGGCGGGGATTGCAGCAGCCGCAGCTCCGCGCCGAGCCCCGCCGCACAGAGCCGCCGGGATAGCCCGCACCACCCGCCGCAACATGGTGAGTGCCGGCCCGGCGGCGAGCACGGCGGTGGCCAGGGCGCCTGGCAGCCCTCCGGCGGCCCCGCCGCAGCACCATGCCTGGCAGAGCCGTCGTGATGCGCCCCCTCCTTCCCCGCCGTGACCTTGGGCAGCCCTACCGGCCCCTACCCGGGGGCAGCCGCCCCCCACCGCCCGTTGCCCCCTGCCGCTGCCACCTGCGCTGGGGCCCCTGCTTCCCCAGACCCCCCCGCCGGCACAGCGCGGCGGGCGCTGGGGATGGAGGGGGTGACCTCTCTGGTGGGGAGCGGTGGCCGGGGACCGACGGGAACAGCTGCTGGGGGTGGAGGCGCCAGCCGGGCACCGGAGGCCGGAGCTGGGCGTTCGGCGGGGCTCTCCCCACCCGCGGTAGCCCGCCCTCCGCCCTGGCTGGCGGCGGGGAACTGGTGTGGGTGTCCCGTCCCTTCAGTCTCGTCCCGCGGGCGTCTGGCAGCGGCGGAACGGGACGGGGTTGCTCTCCGAAGAGGGCAGTCGCTGCTGCCCTCGCCCGGGGCCGGAGCTGTCTATATTTAGCGGCTCAGGAGTGGGCCGGGGCCCTGCCAGAAGGCGCAGTGCAGCGCTCTGCTCGCCGCAGCGCTGACCGGGCTCTGCCGGGGACCCTGGCCCCGGCTACCCTCCCTTCCTCTCGGCGGCTGAGGCTGCCCTTAGCCCTCCCGCAGGAAGCAGGAACCCTTGTCCTACCCCGGCTCTGCACCGGGGCACGGGCTCCCTTGCGGCTAAGAGTACTGGGCAGTCGGGGAATGCAGGAGTGAATGGCTCCAGGACCCCTAGGCTGAGTCGGGGTGTTCCGCTCGGGGGAAACCGCAATGCCAGGAGCAATGAAACAGGGATGCTAGGGCTAGCAGAGGTGGGTTGCCAGGGGCAGCAGAGAAGGGTGCCAGAGTAGCAAAGCAGGCCTGTGCCTCCTGAATGGAAGTGCGCGAGGCACATCTCCAGCTCACAGCCTGCTCCTCAGCACTTCTGCCAACACTTTTTACAGCACAGGGTTGGGACTCTGTAGCCCAGGGAGCCTCTGTGCTGCCTCAGAAACTGCTGGCCTTCATTGCCAGCCCTCACCTGGCTGCCACCTACCACCCTTGCATCCCCAAGGCCACTCATCCCAGGATAGAGTGCTTATCTAGCTCTGGAGCAACAGGCAGAAGGGTTTCTCTATGTTGGTTGCCCCTCATGGGTCAAGTGTGTGCCCCTGTCAGCTCAGCCCCTCACTGGACTGCTGTCACATGGGGAAGGGGCTGAGGCTGCCAGGGACCCTGGCAGAGTAGCTGGGCCAGGCTCTGCTCCTCATACTGCTGAAGGACAGGCCCAGCCCGAGTCCATTATACTGGTAGCCCCCAGTGAGGGCAGAGGCAAGAGGGATGCCAGAGCTGGCTCTTGATCCAGCATGGTGCCTGTGCATGGCTGAGGGCAATGCCAGCCATAGGAGTCCCTCAGGGTCATGCAGGTCACCCAAAGGAAAATGTGCTCTCTGGGGCCAACCAACCAGAGCAGGTCCTGTGTGGGTGACTGTGTGGCACTGGCACGAGGCAGAGCCCTCCTGGGAGCAGGCAGGACAGAGCTGTGCCAGGATCTGACCCTGCCTCCTCCTCCCCAGCGCGAGTGCATCTCCGTCCACGTTGGCCAGGCCGGCGTCCAGATGGGCAACACCTGCTGGGAGCTGTACTGCCTGGAGCACGGCATCCAGCCCGACGGGCAGATGCCCAGCGACAAAACCATCGGTGGAGGTGACGACTCCTTCACCACCTTCTTCTGTGAGACTGGGGCTGGGAAGCACGTCCCACGGGCCATCTTTGTGGACCTGGAGCCCACTGTGATTGGTGAGTGCACCCTAGTTGGGCGGCAATAGTGGTCACTCTTTCTGGGAACAACCCATTGCAGGACACTCCCTGGAGTTCGCACAGCCTGAAGAGACCCCATGGGTGGGCAGCAGGCAGCTGGTGCTCGTGGTCTGCTGACAATATCCTGCACTGGGTTCGGCCCGAGGGCGCATTTTTTTCCCCAGAAGAAGCCGCAAACTTGAGCACCTGCTTTTGTTCTTGAAGTGTCCTAGAGTCAGCGGTGCTTGTACCACATGTGCACAGAGAGAAACCGGCCCAACCGGCACGGCAGCTCCTGCTGCGCTGTGGGCAGGCAGCTCCGGATGGGTGGGAGAAGCTGAGCTGCGCAGGGAGGTGGCAACCACCTCCTTATGCCAGAGAAACCTGATGCTGGTGTTGGCTTTGCTGACGTGTGGGTCCTTGGCCGTGCCACCGGCAGGCAGAGCCAAGGTGAGGGATGGCTACCAGTACTCACTTACCTGCTTGGCGGCCGGCTCAAACCAACAGCCTCCACCGGGCTCAACCTTCCCCTCTTCTCTCCTAGATGAGGTTCGGGGAGGAGTCTACCGCCAGCTCTTCCACCCAGAGCAGCTGATCACTGGCAAGGAGGATGCTGCCAACAACTACGCCCGGGGACACTACACCATCGGCAAAGAGATCATTGATCAAGTGTTGGACAGGATCCGGAAGCTGGTAAGTGACTGCAGGGAGGGGGTGCGTTCTCCTGACTGGTGTCCAGCATCCTGCTGGTACTCAGAATACACTGCAAGCCCTGCTGTACCCAGGGAGGGATCTGCAGCTGACCAAGGCAGGGGTAGACCAGGTCCTGAAGGGGCAGTCAAACTGCCACAAAGAATTGCATCTCAGAGCAATCTCTCCTTGTCTCCACAGGCTGACCAGTGCACAGGCCTCCAGGGATTCCTTGTGTTTCACAGTTTTGGAGGTGGCACTGGCTCTGGATTCACCTCCCTGTTGATGGAGCGACTCTCGGTTGATTACGGCAAGAAGTCCAAGCTGGAGTTCTCCATCTACCCGGCACCACAAGTCTCCACCGCTGTGGTGGAACCCTACAACTCCATCCTCACCACCCACACTACGCTGGAGCACTCCGACTGTGCTTTCATGGTGGACAATGAGGCTATCTACGACATCTGCCGCCGGAACCTGGACATCGAGCGCCCAACCTACACCAACTTGAACAGACTCATCAGTCAGATTGTCTCATCCATTACAGCATCACTGAGGTTTGATGGAGCCCTGAATGTGGATCTGACCGAGTTCCAGACCAACCTGGTGCCCTATCCTCGCATTCACTTCCCCCTGGCCACCTACGCCCCTGTCATCTCTGCAGAGAAGGCTTATCATGAACAGCTGTCGGTAGCCGAAATCACCAACTCCTGCTTCGAGCCGGCCAACCAGATGGTGAAGTGTGACCCTCGCCATGGCAAGTACATGGCCTGCTGCCTGCTGTACCGTGGGGATGTGGTGCCCAAGGACGTCAACGCTGCCATCGCCACCATCAAGACCAAGCGCAGCATCCAGTTTGTGGACTGGTGCCCCACGGGCTTCAAGGTGGGCATCAACTACCAGCCGCCCACGGTGGTGCCAGGGGGGGACCTGGCCAAGGTGCAGCGTGCCGTCTGCATGCTGAGCAACACCACGGCCATTGCCGAGGCCTGGGCTCGCCTGGACCACAAGTTTGACCTGATGTACGCCAAGCGCGCCTTCGTGCACTGGTACGTGGGCGAGGGCATGGAGGAAGGGGAGTTCTCTGAGGCGCGGGAAGATATGGCCGCTCTGGAGAAGGATTATGAGGAAGTAGGCCTGGACTCCTATGAGGATGAAGAGGAGGGTGAGGAGTAAAGAAGCCTCAGCCAAAAACGACCGTGCTCCTTCCCCATGTTACCTGCAGAAACCCTTTGCAATAAACCGTTTCAGAACCTCCATGTCTCCCCAGCTGTTACCCCCCAGCTGTATCAGTTTCTTGCCAGGTCAGGTGTGTGGTGAGTGCTTCAGCCCTGCTACTGGTGCTGCTATGCTTCTTTCTCGTGCTCCTTTCAAGGTCCAGCTTGCTCCCTGTGAAGGTAAGAGCTCTGGGGTCCAGTCCCTGGTGCTGTGGCACACATCCTATCCCCCTCGTTGCTCCAGCCAGGGTTGGGTATCGCTTCCTCATGTGCTATATGGCCCTCTGTTGTATCCTGGAGCTCAGGAGAGCAGATTTAGTATTACCAAGAAAAGAATGGCAGCTGCTGGGTCTTCTCCACATGTGCAGCCAGAGGATAGGTGGGCTCGTCTGGAAGGATAGTGGTTAAAGCAGTGGGAGCAATCTGGCACCCCTGCCCCGTGGTCACAATGCAGGACAAGGGGTATGCCCAGCTCTCTGGCGCAGTGGGTACACCCTGCAATGGCACCCAGCACGGCACAAACCCCCGCGGCTGCTGTACTGCTGTGTGTGGCGAGAAGATTAAAGGAGGGGAACGCTCCCTGTGAAACTGCTTGTCTGCATCTCTTTTTTTACCCCCTCTCCATGGGTAGCCCAGCTGCCAGAGTCCCAGTGAGCCCTTCCAGCCTAGGCTTCCTGCTGGGCTGGGGGTGTCCTCAGTGCTGGGGTGGTTGTGCTGTCCCCATGCTGTGCTTACCCCCACCAGGGCAGAGCTGCTGCTCCTGCCTGCCAAGGTCTGGCAGCTTCCCAGTCTGGGCATCTACCTCCCTCTTCATGGGCAACAGAGAAGGTCTGCCTGTAACCCTGCCATTGCCTTCCTGCCTGTGTTGATACCTAGCCTGCAGTGCCCAGCTCTGCAGGCTCTGAACAGCATTGTCTGGCTCCAGCTGCAGAGTTGTGTTAGCTCCCAACAGGAGCATGCTGGGGCCAGGGATTAACTTTCCCTGCTTACTGCTAATGCTCCCTGGCTGTGCCGCCCTGGCTGGCCTCCGCTGCCCTTCCCCTCCAGCAATGCTTGGCTGCTTAACCCAGACAGTGTGCCCTGCTCTCCCTATGCCCCAGCAGGACCCCTCCCTGCAGACAGGGACACAACCACACCTCCGCAAGAACATACTTTACTTCAAACACAACAAGGCAACATCAGTGCCAAGAGCAGTGGCAGAGCGTGCACTGGGGCCCTCCACTTCCCTCCAGCACAGCACCGGGATTTGGCCCACAGCTCTGCCCGGGGCAGGAGCAACCTTCCTTGGGCACAGAGCTGCAGGACAGTGGCTCCCATCCTCAGGAGGGGTCCCACAACATCCTCTTCTGCCACCCCCAGGGAAGGCAGCAGCTGGCAAGGGACCCATGTTTAGCAGCAGATCACATATCCACAGCTCAGGGGCACAGACAAAGGCCCAGGCAGCAGTATCCAGGGCACAGAACACTCCAAATCCAACACACCTCTGGCACAGAGCAGCAGCTCTCCCCTAGGGCACCAGGTCTGCAAGGCAGCAGGGATTAGGGCAGCTGCTTTTCCCCTGGCTCAGCCTTGGGACACATCACAACTGGAATGGGATGGGCTCAGATCTGCGTGGTGTCCTGTCCTGCCGGTGCTGGCTGCAGCCCCTCCAGCTGATGGAGGATTTCATTTATGTTGGGTCTCTCCTGGGGATTCACTGTCATCATGGAGAAGAGCAGGCGCTGTAAGGCAGCTGAGTACCTGGAAGAAATACAGTGAGGGGAGGACCCTGGTGGTGCACAGGACAGGGGGCAACCCAGGAACGGGATCACTCTCCCCAGTCCCTCACCTGGTTGTGGAGGGCAACGTGAGGGGGTTCTGCACTGCCAGAGCCACACTGTCACCCTTCTGGAAGATGGCATCATAGGGGCCCTCTCCAAACATCATGCAGTACAGCACACAGCCTAGGGACTGGAGCATGGTGGTGTCAGTGCAGCCCTGCAGCAGTGGGATGGGGGGGCCAGACGGCTGGATCCTTACCCAGATATCCGTACGCTCATCTATGACGCACTGACTTGGCACTGTGAAGAGCTCAGGGGCACGGTAAGAGATGGTGCAGCGCTGGGCAGCCCAGTCCTGCAGAGAGGAGGATGGGAATCAAGGGATTGGAGCAGGGACAGGCTTGTGGGGTGACGTCCCAGGCCACCCACCTGCACAGCCATGGCCTCCCGAGAGCTACTGACTTCGATGCGAGCTCGGTTCATGGAGCCCAGGTCCATCAGCACAGGCTGGTCATCCTCATCCAGCAGCACATTGGTGGGCTTGAGGTCCCTGTGGGGATGGACATCACTGAGTGCCCACTGGGGCCCCTGCCAATCCCCCCAGCCAGCGCTGCCACTCCTCACCTGTGTGCATAGCCCTTGCTGTGGATGGCTTGCAGCCCACGGCAGATCCCACGGAGGATGAGAAGGATCCGCTGCTCTGGCATGAAGGTCCCTTTCTCTCGCAGTGCTTCCACTTCTCTCCAGAGGGTCCCCCCCTGGCAAACACAGGCAGCTGGTCACCGCTGCTGCTCCTGGGATGGCGGGGCAGCCAGGAAAGCCCCCCTCACCTTCACATAGGGCAGGAGAAGCCAGGCTTCGTGCTTGGCGCCCTTCTCCACCATGCAGTGGGCCACCAGGCGCAGGATGTTGGGGTGGTCGAAGAGGCCATGCATCTCCACCTCGTGCAGGGCAGCCTGGCGGTCTTCCTTGTCGTGGCACAAGATGCGCTTCAGGGCATAGAAGCGCCCATCCCGCAGCCCCTCCACGAGGTCCACATAGCTGAAGCCCCTGCAAGGAGTACAGAATGGCATGGGCTGGCGGCTGTGACATCTGTGTTGGGGCCTTGTGCCCAGTCTCATCTATGAGCATCCAGGGGAGGGAGACAGAGGGCAGTATGAATGCCTCAGGTATGCATATTCCCCCCACCTTGCAGGCACCTGCCAGGAACCCAAAGCATCCCAGCAACCCTTCTCTCTGCACGAAAAACCCCGTGGCCCAACCAGCCCCACTCCCATAGTTCCAAGCACTCACTTCTGGGAATGACCAACCCCTCCTCGTCACTCAGCACAAGAATCATCTACCACGCACAAGCACCCCCTACGCTGAAGCATCATCACTCACCAACACCAAGTACTTCTCCAAATCCCCAACATAACCTGAGCTCAAGCATCTCCCCACCCTCCCCGAGCATCCCCTGTGCCTAAGCATCACCCCTATGCCCAAGTATGTCTTCACGCACAATCATCACCCATACCTAAGCATCTCCCCATGCCTGAGCATCCCCCCAATGCCAAATCATCTCCCGTGCCCAAGCATGCCCCCACCCAAACACTCCCCCTGCACAAGCACGCCCAGGCCCGCGTACCTCTCATGCCCGAGCATCCCTCATGCACAAGCACGCCCGTGCTCAGGCATCCCTCCCCATGACCTAGCAACCCCCCCACGCCCGAGCACCCCCTCGGCCCGAGGACCCCCTTTGCCCGAGCATCCCTCCAGGAGCGCGGTGACACCCCGTCGGAGCCCCTCGCGCCCTAGCCCGCCGCGCACCCCTCTGCCAGGCGGTGCAGCACGAGGTACCGCGCTCCCCCCAGGCTGACGGTGCCGCGGGAGCAGACGCACAGCGTCTGCCCCATCGCCCGCCCGCGTCATCGCCCGCCGCCGCGCGTCACCCGCCGCGTCACCTGTCGCGTCACACAGAGGGCGGGGCGCCACCGCCTCCTGCTGCTCGGTGCCGCTGCGGCCGGGATCCCGGGCTCTCGGGCTCCCTCCTCCTTGTAGCGGGCTTGTCCTGTCTTGCGGCACCTCCTGACAGCTCTGTCATCAGCTCTGTCATCAGCTCTGTCATCAGCTCTAGCCTTCGGCCTGGGGACGTTTTCCTTTCCCTCATCCGGCAGCAGCATCCCTCCAATCAGAGCTACGGCCGAGCTTTCCATCACCACCTCTCTGATGGAACAAGGGGGCTGAGCTCAATGGTAGGGTTCTGTCTGGTGGTGACACCTTTATGAGGCTCCTTGTCCCCTCACTTGTGTCGCTCACCACCCCGGTGGGCGCCAGGCACGTACCCGCCGGCCGGAGCTGGCGCGGGCGGTGTTGTGCAGCCTGCATCCTCTGCTGGGTGGGCTTTGCGGGAGCTGCTGTGCGGCTGGCCAGACGTGGAGGGTCAGAGCCGCCCACCCCTCTCCTATGGTCCCGCCCCAACTGTTCCAATTGCCTGTACTTGGGACCGGGAAAAGGAAGCGCCCGGCGCTGGCCAAAATCCTTCTCGGATCACGTGATGGTGGCGTCACGTCCAACTTCGTCCTCCATCCCGGGCCTGCCGAGCCCCCGGCGACTGATGGGGCTGCCGGGCCTCGCCCTGCTGCTTGCAGTGGGGCTCCTGCACACGCAGGTTAGCAAATATGGGTAGAAAGTTTGGGAGAAGCGCATAGGACTAAGGTGTGAACGATCCGGTGGGACGCCTCCGGAATCTGCCTTGCTTCCCGCTCTGTCTCCCTGCTCTTCATGCTATGGCTCCCTCCTGCAGCAGCCCACGTCCCGCCCCAATGTCCCGCTTGCATTCCCAGCTCCCTGCCTGCCCTCGCAGCACCCACCCCAGCAGCACCCAGCTCAGCCGCCGGGTGTTTGATTAGCGGGGAGGGGCCATCACTGGAGGTTGTCCAGCTCATCTGTTCTGCTCTGCCAGTGGGACAGTTTGGTATGCGCCTCGGGACAGGGCTCCCCTAAGAACCAGCCTCATCAGTGCCTATTCTAGGAAGCATGGGAAGGAGCGGCTGCACCTGGGGAGGCTGTGCAGCCCTGCAGTTCTACGTCTCTCTTGCAGGCCTCCCCTTCGGCACACTCCTTCCAGCTGGATTACGAGCATGACTGCTTCCGCAAGGATGGTAGCCCTTTCCGCTACATCTCGGGCAGTATTCACTATGCCCGCGTCCCGCGCCCTGCCTGGAAGGACCGGCTGCTCAAGATGTACATGAGCGGGCTCAGCGCTGTGCAGGTGTAAGCCATGGCAATAACTCTGATGGCGCACAGCCCCCACAGCCACCACGGGGTTTCTGGGATCAGTAGGAGCAGAGACAACGGTGCTGTCTGACCACAGGGAGCAAGGACCAACACTTGCACTTGGCTGTGACCCCCAGATCACCCCTGCCAAACACAAGCATGAGCATGGGCTAGTTTCAGTCCAGCTTGAGTTGTTATACTCAGCTCAGGCTGGAGGCCAGTTCCCAGAAGCAGAGGAACCAGCTGGTGGTATGGTTCCCTGTCATGCTGGGGTGCCCTTAGCCCCTGCATGCTGATCTCCCCTCTCATCCCAGCTACGTCCCCTGGAACTACCACGAGACACTACCAGGAGTTTATGACTTCACTGGGAACCGGGATGTGGAAGCCTTCCTGGACCTGACAGCTGAGCTGGGACTTCTGGTGATCTTGCGGCCAGGGCCCTACATCTGTGCAGAGTGGGAGATGGTGAGATCCAGCCCCCAGCCTGGCACAGAGGGGTGGCAGGTGATCTGGAAAGGGAACAGCAGGGTTGGCCCTTCTGTGGTGCCATGCCCACTGTGCCCAGGCTGCTGCCCCACAGGCCACATGCTGCACTAGTGCCAAGCACTAGCATTGCACTGGCTGATTTCAGCTCTGTGCCAGCCCAGGCTGCTGAGCAGTTTCTCTGCCTCCCT
Organism: Dasyornis broadbenti; assembly: GCA_013397935.1. NCBI lineage: Eukaryota > Metazoa > Chordata > Aves > Passeriformes > Dasyornithidae > Dasyornis > Dasyornis broadbenti. The sequence goes on along the minus strand of VZRN01003036.1, from coordinate 949,479 downwards.
CTCTGCTGTGTATGTTTCTCCAGGGTGGCCTGCCTGCCTGGCTGCTGTGGAAACCAGACATCATTTTGCGTTCTTCCGACCCTGGTGAGGCTCAGCACAGGACTCTGGCCACTGTATCCTTACAGGCTGATGCCATACCTGGCATGCTGGTGTCTCTCCACACACCTGCCAGCTCCGCATGTGTGGTCTTTCCCATCACCTTCTCCACCTTTTGGGAGCCACGTAGTTTGTACCCTGCCTCCACTTCCCCTTCTTGTTTGACCCTGCCCCACCTGCTCTTTCTTCCTCCTAGAAGGCTGGCTGCAAGTGAGCTGGGGTGGATGCTGCAGCTAGGCTGAGCTGCCCTCTGTCCCCCCAGCCTACCTGGCAGCTGTGGACTCCTGGCTCCGTATCCTGTTGCCCAAGATCAAGCCACACCTGTACCAGCATGGGGGGAACATCATCAGTGTGCAGGTAAGGTGCTGTGGGGCCCAGCCCCCTGTCTTGCTCTGGATCATTTTGGGTGTGCCCTGAAAAGCCACCTGTATCCCCTACACAATGACTTCACCTAGCACAGCTCAGATAAATCCCTCCTGACTTCTGGACATGGATCTAAATCCAGGGGCTTGGACTCTGAGGTACCTGCCATCACCCCAGTTGTGGTTTGAGGGACACTGGCAGAGCTGGAGCTCATGGTGGGGCTGGAAAGTTATGTTCAGGACTCACCTGGGTTTTGTCAGGACATCTCATGATGTCTGGAGGAAAGGGAAGAGCTCGGTGCTAAACCCAGTGGGCAGTGGGACCTGGCTGCAGCCCTGCCATGTGCACACTGGGTGCCAGCCCATGCCCTGCTGGCAGGTGGAGAATGAATATGGGAGCTACTATGCCTGCGACTATGGATACCTACAGCATCTGCTGGGCTCCTTTCGGGCACTGCTGGGAAGTGAGGTGCTGCTCTTCACCACTGACAGCACGCGGGCGGAGGAGCTGCGCTGTGGCACGCTGCAGGGGCTCTACGCCACCGTTGATTTTGGGCCAGGTACCCCTATGGGGGAGGAGGAGAGAGAGGATGGGGGTCCCTTCTCTGTCCTGCTCAAATCTCCCTCTCTCCACTGCCACAGGAGCCAACATGACAGAGGCATTTGGTGCGCAGCGCCGTGTGGAACCGAAGGGGCCCCTGGTGAGCTTGGCGGGGGTGCTGTGGGAGAAATGACCCGTGATGGCCTTGGGGAGGCAGAGGTGCCAGGCAGTGAGGCAAAGGGGAGTGCTGAGCCCAAGTTGCTGGTGAGCAGGGCTGACATCTAGCTCCAGGCAGGTGACAGTCCCTTTCTCCTCTAGGTAAACTCTGAGTACTACACAGGCTGGCTGGACTACTGGGGGGAGGCACATGCCAGCACTAGCACAGCGTGGGTGGCCCAGGGGCTAGAGGACATGCTGCAGCTGGGAGCCAACATCAACATGCAAGTAGTCAGCTGGCAGAGGGCACAGCCAGCAGGGGAGTGGGCATCACCTCTTGCCTTCATCCCACGGGGATCAGGCCAGCAGGGACTGTGGGTGCAGCAGGGATGGGGCAGTGCCTGGTGAACCCCTGCTGGGTCTGTGGGGATGCTGACCAGGGTCTGTGGGGTGTATCATAGGTACATGTTCCATGGAGGGACGAACTTTGCCTACTGGAGTGGTGAGTTGAGCCTTGCCCTGGGGAGGGAGGGGCACACTGCGGGGCTGAGGGGCTTTCCTGGGCCATCCCTGGGGAACCTGCTTCAGGCTCTTGTTCTGTCCCATGGGGCAGGCTGACACAGAGCCGAGGGTCCTTGAACCCAAACTTGTCCTCCCCCAGTGACTGCTTTTGTCCCTAGGCAGGGGCTCACAGTTCTGGCTCATGCCACTCATTGCATTGCAGCCATCCTGGGCCTGGGTTCCATGCCCTGGGCTGTGCCAGAGCCCCTTCCCCCAGCTCACATCATTTCCCTGGCCAGGTGCTGACTACAAGGACCAGTACAAACCAGTTACCACCAGCTACGACTATGATGCTCCCCTCTCAGAGGCAGGAGACCCCAGCGAGAAGCTGTTTGCCATTCGCACAGTCATCAGCAAGGTAATGAACTTGGGAGGCAGGAGGGGACAGTACTGGGCACTGCTGCCTGTGCCAGGACAGTAGAGGGTACCAGCAGGGCAAGGGACATCTCCCTGCTTGCCATGGGTGGCAGCTGACAGTCCGCTGTTCAGTTTCAGCCCCTGCCAGTTGGTCCAATGCCACCTGCTACCCCCAAGTATGCCTATGGCTGGGTGGCCCTGCGGAAGGTGAGTGCCTATCCTGAGGGCTGTAATGCCCCAGCATGGCACTGCTCAACTGCCCAGCACCCTCCCTCTGCAGTATGCTGACCTCCTGGATGTCTTGGATGTCCTGTGCCCCTCTGGGCCCATCCAGAGCCAGTTCCCTCTCACCTTTGAGGCCATAAAGCAGGTGAGAGGCTGGGTGTAGTGGGGGACACTTAGGGAGATACTCCTGTCTGCCTGGCCCTGGCTCTGGGGCAGAGGAGCAGAGCTCACTTCCAGCCCGATTTTCCTTCTGTGCCACTGCACTGTGTCCTGCAGGTCCATGGCTTTGTGGTGTACCACACACAGCTGCCCCGGGATGTCCCAGACCCAGCCACACTGGGTGCTCCTCCTCACAGCATCTGCGACCGTGGCTACGTGATGCTGCAAAAGGTGAGGCCGTTGGAGCACACAAGTCCCTGGGACAGTGCTCCAGAGTGCTGTGGGACCTGCCAGCAGTGGGTCTCAGAGACAGCCAGGGTGGCAAGAGCCACTGAGTCTTTGTGGCTTGGCTTTTAGGCCCAAATGTGCGACCTTTGGGGGAGGAGAGCAGCTCTGGCTCTGGTGCGGCTGGCAGCAGGACATGTCTGCTGGCAGCTTTGGGGGCAGTGAGATCTGAGCATGGGGCATCAGCACTGACCTTGTGGCTTTTAGGAGTACCAGGGAACACTAGAGCGGGACGGGCAGACAACACTGCATGTAACGGGCAGGGCAGGCGACACCCTGGACGTGCTCTTGGAGAACATGGGCAGGATCAGCTTTGGGGCCAACACCAGTGACTTCAAGGTAAGGGGAGAGGGCACTGAGGCTCCAGAGGGAATGGCCTGGCAACCAAACACCCCCTCTCCTGCCATCTGTGACAGACTCCAGCCTTCGTGGGCCACCCCCAGTCCTGCTACCTGGTTCATCTGAAACCTGCCAGGATAGGCCACAGACACTGGCACCCCTCTCCCACTTACACTGCCACAGCTGCCTGGGCCCTTCACTCCTTAGAGGGGCTCCCATCCCACCTTCACTGCTGCAAAAGGGACATGCCCCAGGGTTGCCAAGCATCCTCCTGACTGTGGCAGATACTGCTGCCTCATCTTCCCTCCTCTTCCATCTCAGGGCTTGCTGGGAAACCTCTCATTGAACTCCAGCCCTCTCAGCAACTGGCTCATCTATCCCCTGGCCATAGACACCGCAGTCCAGCAGGGCTGGCCCCACACTGCCCTGCCAAAATCAAGCAGTGGGGGCAGAGTGGGGCCAGCCTTCTATACCGGGACCTTTGAGACACCTGGCATTGCCTGGGACACTTTCGTGAAGTTCCCAGGCTGGAGCAAGGTAAGGCAGTACATAACTGGGGAAGGGGTTAAGGGTGGAACAGAACACAGCTCAGTCCCATCTTCATCATTTTCCAGGGACTGCTGTGGATAAATGGCTTCAACTTGGGCCGGTACTGGCCCTGTCGTGGGCCCCAGCAGACCCTCTTTGTGCCTGGCTCAGTGCTGCATGCTGACCGCCCCAACAATATTACAGTGCTGGAACTGGAAGGGGCACCTCTCAATCCTCTCTTGCTCTTCCTTGACCAACCCCTTTTCAACAGGACACTTGGCCGCAGCACCATGGCCACAGAGTAAAGACAGGGCTGCTGGGCACTGGCCTCACCTCTCACTGGCGCTGCAGAGACGGTGGGGGGCTGGTGGAACACAGGGGCTAAGGAAAGTGGCACAGGTTCTGGCACAGGTTCTGGCACAGGTTCTGGCACAGGTTCTGGCACAGGTTCTGGCACAGACATGCAGAGCCCTTGTCCTCCTCTGGGGACAGGCAGGGCCTGTGCTAATAAATAAGGGGCCCAGGATTGAGCTTGATTTGCATGTCAATGCCACACTCATCCCAAATAGTCCCAAAGTGTTCATGCTGACTCCCCCCATGTCCAGGGGGTCAAGGCACCTCTTTATTGACAATGTAGGCAGAGGAAGTAGTTGCTAACATGACAGGGCTGAGATGCTGGTAGCAGCCAGCAGAGGAGAGGTAAAAGCACAACCTCGAGGGTGTCCACAGCTATGGCTGCAGGTACCTCAGGGCTGCAGGCTCTGTATGTGTCAGGATCTGTCCTTCCACCTACGAACAGCAACCTACGAGGTAGCCATGTGAAAAGCTGGCAACAGGACGCCCAGACAGAGCCAGGCCACCAAACAGTCCCAGCCCCTCACACTAGCATATGGAGACCTCTCAGTTGTTAACATTGCCAGTCACCACCCAGAGTGATATTCATGCCTAGAGCCTTGCCAGAGCTGCCCTGGACAGTGACATGGCCAGCTCAGTCCCTCTGACCTGAGAGCACAGGCTTGCCCTTGCTGCACAGCCAGTGCTCAGCCATGTCCCCACCACACTGGTCCTTGGCAGGTGGCCGCAGTCTCCAGCATTAGGTGCGGCCAGCCTGGGCCCGGCGGTGGGTTTGCAGGCAAGCCGTGGAACAGAAGGAGAAGTCGAGGTAATGGAAAGGGATCCGTCCCAGCAGTGACTCTCCACAATGCCAGCAGCGGCTGCAGGAAAGACCAGAGGTGGCGCTGAGCAAAGGGGACACTTGCAAAGGAGTTAGAAGAGGAAAGGATTCCCTGCCTGGACTGTGACACAAGACATCAGGAGCATGAGGGAGCTGGGACTCCTTTGGTCTCACAGGGCTGATGTGCTCACCCAGTGGCCTGGCCAGGACATGCTCCCTGGAGGAGATGCTGTGTGGGAGTGTGGTGTGAAGTACTTTGAGACAGAATGAACATGGAGGGACTTTGCCCTATAAAGGTTTTAAAGCCTCTGCCCAGATCAGCATGGGTAGTTCTGGCTGCCAACAAACCTGTGGGGTGGCACTGGAAAGTGAAGAGGGACACAGGAGTGGCTGGGGCATTGGCTTGCTGTAGATCTGGCTGCAAATGGACCAAGTCATCCTTTGCAAAATATTTCAGGGGAGCAGGGCAAGAGAGGGAGGAAGCTTTTACAAAAGCACTACTGGGAATTGAGTGGACAGAAATAGCTTTAGACTGAAAATGAGAACTGAAGCAAGAAGGGAGAGGGAACAGCTGTGCTGACATGGGAGAATTCGTCTGCAGAGCCATGCTGCTGGGATGGTTACCTGATGTTGGCAAGAGTTGTGCCGGTGTCCTGCAGCTGTGCAGCCAACCTCCGCTCAGCAGCCAGTGCCCTCTGGGAAGCAGACACAGCTCAGCACCCCCAGCCCCTGGGAGTTGCTGTGCCCAGAGCCCACCACATCACTGCCCTAGCTGGGTTGGATCCCCTTCCCAATCCTCACCTTCTCCCTGTCAGACAAGGCTGCAAACCGCTGCTTCTCTTCCTGCTCCTGCTCCCAGCGTTGCTGCTCCTCCCACTGTGCTTGCTCCCTTTGCTTCCGCTGGGCTTTCTGTGCCCGCTTCTTCTCCAGCTTCTTGGCCTCCATCTCCTGTGTCAGGGGTCCTGGCACCTGGGGGCAGAGGGCAGGCAGCATCTCCCACTGAGCCAGGGGCAATGGCACAAGTGGGAGAGGAGAGCTTTGCTCTGGGGTCCTCCTGCTGGTGAGGGCAGAGGGCAGGCACCCACCTTGGCACGGCTGTAATCATACTTGTCTGGGTGGTCCACCATGAATCTGCGGAAGGCATTGCGGGTCAGTCTGTCAGCAGAGACGCAGTATGGGGTCCTCTCCTGCCTGTCCCTGTGAGACAACAGAAACTAGCTCACTCATCTTGCCATCTGGCTGCCTGCATCCCACTGGGCTGTAAACCCAGAGTCCCCAGAGATGGGCGATATGTGCTGCAGGCCACACTATCACAGCCAAGGAGGGGAAAGTTCTTTATTCCTATACCAGAATCCTCCAAATCCTCTCCTTCTTGCCTCTCAAAGCCCCTGCATGGAGCTTTTGTCTCATCCTGGCCCTTGGAACTGCCTACCAATAAACCTGGGTGCACTTCGAGGCACTGCCCACCTGCTGCCATGCCAGACTAGGCAGAGAGAAGGTTCAGCTCTTAGGCCTCCCATAAAAACCCCAGGCGTCCTGGATGGTAGAGGCCAATCCTGGCTGTCCCAGGACAAGGGTGGCACCAGTTTCCTGTGGCTGACACAGGAGTGAATTGCTGGACTCCCACAGCAGGGGTTGTAAACCACTGGGAGCCCTGCAGCCATACCTGAGGGCAGGGTCCGCCCCCGCCTCCAGCAGCAGACACACAGCCTCAGCCTTGCCTGCCCGTGCTGCCACATGAAGCAGGGTGCAGCCACGCTCGTCCACAGGCTGGTTCAGCACAGACTGGGCCATATCCAGAGACTGTGTGACCTTCCCATCCTCGCTGTCCCCTGGCAGGCTCCTGCTCTCTGGCACACCCAGGAGGTGCCGCAGTGTCTGCACATCCCCCGTCTTGCAGGCAGTGAACAGGGCATCGCAGAGCTGGGTCTGAGGGTCTCCTATTAGGGAAGAACAGGAGAGGAGTCTGATGGGCAGACTGGCCAGAGCAGCATTCTGGTCTGACAAGGGAACACACACAATGCATTATCTTGCTAGCTGGATTTGGGCACTCCAGCACCTTCAGAGTCTGTGGCAATGTGCCATGGCATTGCTGGGCACTGTTGGCAGCAGCCAAGTCCTCTCCTGAAGTAAGACCCACTCCAATCCCACCAACGCACCTAGCTTAGCCCAGTGCTGCCTGTCCCCCCTGGTTCAGAGCTATGGCTCTAAACACACTCAAAGGCCTGTGACTGCACTAAAGACTTCTCACACCCAGCTGTTCTGGGCACCTGCACGGCAATGTGCTCTTCACCCCACTGAAAAGCCGCCAGTAAATGGGGCAGGCATCCAGCCGATGCAGCTCCCGACCCCACTTACCTCCATTGCTCCAGGGAAGGAGCCCAGCCTCAGCTTCCCCCTGCAGCTCTGTTACTGGCTCCAGGCCAGGCTGCCCACACTGGTATCCAGTCTCTTCAGCACAATGCTCTGCACAGGCAACACATGGTGAGGAAGAGGGTCAGAGTCAGCCTGCATCTGAGCTATGGCTTTCGTACACTGCCCGTGCCAGGTCTTCCCCCTCACCTTTCTCCACCTTCTTGTCCCTCTTCTTCCTCCTTTTGCGGTTTCGCTTGGGCATCACTTCAAACTCCCGGAGGTCCAAGGTCCTCAGTGTCACTTCCACAGTCTCCAGTTCCCCTGCAGGGCTTTCTTCCTCTTCTTCCTCCTCCTCTGGAGCTAAGGGGGGTGATAAGACTGGGGCTAAGGCCCCACACACAGAACAAATCACTCGGGGCTCTCAGCCAAGAACACCCTGTCTTTCTCCTGGCCAGCCGCACTCTACAGATCCCCTCTGGACTGCAAATCTGGCCTATGCCATAGCATCAGACCCCTCCTGCTTGCTCAGAGTCATGTCTCCCTCCATGGTCCAACTCACCAGTTGTGTCCTTCTGTGGGGGATCCACCTGTGCTCTCTGTTGTCTCTTCTGCCAGACCTTCCGGGAAGACCCAGTGATGTCTTCCAGTGGTGTGTCCTTCCCTGGGCAGCAAGGGTGCTCCTGTCATTGCCTGGGGACAGGGAGCACCCCATATCTCCAGGGACTGAGGGCTGAAGAGCTAGTACCTCCACCCCATAGGGTAGCATCCCCTAATGCACAAAGGACCATGTCACCCCACCTGCCCCGACCCACAGGCACAAAGACTGGTCCAACTCACCATACACCTGCAGGCTGGCTAGTGTGGTGTGTACTCGCAGCACCTCTCGCAGGGTGGCCCTGCGGGTGCTGAGAGGGATGTGGCAGATGCGAGGGTCCCCTCGGGTGAGGGGTGGGTTCCTGCCACCAAAGAGCAGCGCACGGTTGCTACGAGGGGCCCGAAGGAAGATGCGCTGAGCTTCATTCAGGTGCTGCACCCAGGCTGCCAGGAGGTCCTGAATATCCTGGGAGGAAAGGAGAAGCACTATGGGATCCTGAGCACACTATGTGGGCAAATGTAGCTCTGGAACAGGGACAGATCCAGGACAGAGTAGCCTCAGTTGGGCCCTGCCACTCTTCCAGAGCCCACCACCCCTGCTATGCCCTCCAGCAGCCATGTGGTATGACCTGACAGAACCAGCCAGGACCATTCTCCCTGCCAAGAGCCCAGCGCTGTAGTACATCCTCACCTTGAGCAGCGCAGCCTCATTGTAGCGGCGCAGGGAGGCCCCAGCTGATCTGGGTGCCGACCCTTGGGCATCCCGAAGGCCCTGGGCTGTGCCCCGTCGTGCTCGCACTGTGTAGCGGTGGAAGGTCTTGTGCTCCTGCACCTGCGGGCTATGGAGAGGGGTGGGCATGAGCAACAGAGCTTAGCGTGCGTGGGATTAACATGCAAAAGCAGCTCCACCTGACCAGAGGGGCAATCCTGCTATCCCCCTGTACTCACCCCCGGAACACTGCTCCTGCGAAGTGCCCGCCGCCCATCATCAGCACAACCCAGCATGAGCTTGCACTGAGGCTGTGCAGTGATGCTGTCAGCTCCACTGGCTCCTCAAGGCCACCCTGATACACAGACACCCATGCTAGCACCCATGACATTACCTCCTTGCCTCTTGCTGCCCCCAGGACAGAGACCAGCCCCTCTGCTGGCACCAGAAGTAGGTTTCTGGGAGCACCCCAGAGCCAAAAAACAGGCCACCAACAAGTCTGAGGCTCTGACCTGGCATCAGAGTCCACCCTTCCTATCACAGGAGGTAGGGGACTGTCAGACAGGTGCCTACACCCCAGTGCCACCCACCTTCTCTGGGGTCCCTCTCCCAAAAAGCTGGGCTGTGACTTGCCTTCCCAGTGACCAGCACGCAACGGTATGCGGAGATGAGCTGGCCCTTTGCATTGCGGAGCAGCACCTTATGGGAGTGGGGAATCTGAGGGGTCCCGTGGCTGCCACTGGCAGAGGGTGGCAACTCTGGCTCACTGCTCACATCTGAGCTATCCGAGTCAGATCCTGATATGCTGGATACATCACCTGCAGGGAAAAAAAAAAAATGCAGTGAAGAGAGCAAAGATTAAGGAACAGCCTCCTCAAAACTCTGCAGGTGACTTCAACGGCAAGCCAACGACCCCAGAAATGTTCTGTCAAATAACTGTATTTATCACAAGGGGACTGTGGCCTGGGGAGATAGGAGTTTGGGGCTCTGGATCCCCAGGTATGCTTAGGGAGGGGCTCAGTTAAAATGTCCCCTTCTCCCTATAAACAATCTTAAGGGCTCAGGAGCAGGGCTGGACCCTGAGAAGACCCCAGAGGAACAGAATAAAGGCACCCTGTGCTAGCAGAGGGCTTCACCCCTGCACAGAAAAGCCCCAGTGAGGTCACTGAGAGCCCCTGGGCTCCAGTGCAGGCAGCCCCATTCCTCACCTGCGCAGGTTTTCTCCTCAAACACTTCTGCAGGCAGTGTCTGGCGCCCCAGGAGTCGCTGCTTCAGGTTGAAGCGGTGCCAGTCAAGACGGTAGTGCTCAGTCTGTGGAGCAAAAAAGTATGAGCTGGCAGCATCTTGGTGGTCCATGAAAACCATCACCACCAAAGGACATGAGGTGACAGAGCCCAAAGACTAAACTGATGCTGGGATCCTTCTGCGTCCTGACTGGAAAACACAGTATATTAAGGAGTTACCCATGAAACAGTTAAACTGAACAAGTACAGACCTGTGCTGCACTTACCATTTGCTTCCAGTAAATTATACTTTTAATGGATAATACACAAGGTTTGAGTGTCAGATCCCAATAGGATGTGAGCAGTGGAGCTCTGGCAAACAGCCAGCATCGGGCTGCACCATGCTGGGGCTGAGCTTCCACAGCAGGCCCCCACCAGTCATGGCAGCCCCATGCCCACTTCACATTGCCTGCTCAGTCCTGTTCACCTGCTCCTCCCGGCTTCCAAACACCTGCCCACAGGTCAAGCAACACATCCTCTCTGGCACCTCGGTGACCCCATGAGCCTTCTCCTCACAGCTGGGTGCTGTAGGTTTCTCTGGAAGAAAAAGGAAGGGCTGTTCACAGGCAGCTCCACAGGCTGCACTGCAAGGAGTAGAGCCTCCTGGACCCGTCCTCAGCCACCCAAAGAAACCTGTGGTTGAAGGAGCTCCGGGGACTTTGGGGCGTCACTGAGAAAAGCCCATTTACCCACCCACCAGGCAGCTCCCGTGGCCAAGCTCCAGATCACCTAAACTGTGTTGGGGACAGAACACCAAAGCTTTGGTGGACATGAGCTTGGCCAAATAACTTCCCTCCCACCGTCCCCGCGGAGCCCCACGCACCGTAGCTCACAGGTGCCAGCTCAGCATCACCCGCATCGGCAGCAGCTCCGGTGATAAGGGTCAGCCCGTGCAGGAGTTCAGGGTCCTGAGCGGCCTCAAACACGGACCTGCTCTCCGGCATCGCTCCTGCCCCCAGCAGATGGCACAGTGCCTGAGTAATGGGCCCGCTGGGAACGACCCGCCGGTGACCGCACCGACTCCCGCCCCACGGGGCCACCACTCTGCCCCGGTACGAGCCCTCAGTGTGTCCGGGACTCTCTCGACGCCGCTGCCCCGGGAATCCCGCACCGTGCCCGGGGCTCCTACCCCGGCGATCCGCCTTCTTCAAGCTGCTGTACCCCCACGACCCCCGAAGCCGCTCCCCCGTGCCTGCCCCGCCGCTCACGCGCGACCGCCGTCTCCCGGCCCGGAAGCATCTCCCGTCACGTCCCGCGCGCCGCGGCGGAGCCCGCCCCCCATTCGCCCATTGGCCGCCCGTGTCCCACCCCTCGCGCACCATTGGACGTCGCTCCCGCCAATCGTGGGCGG
>VZRN01003036.1:926602-938350 GCA_013397935.1 Dasyornis broadbenti | reverse complement strand
CGAGCGGGCCGGGCCGGGCCGGGCCGCGCCGGGCCGGTGGCGGCGGCGCGGGGCCCTGCCATGGCCCACTTCGAGACGCAGTACCAGCGCCTGGAGAGCTCCTCCACCGAATCTCCCCCCGGGGGCGGCGACCTGCTCGTCCACGTCCCTGAGGGCGCCAAGTGTGAGCGACGGCACCGGCACCGGGGGTTGGGGCCTGGCTGGTGGCGGGATGCGGGAGAGGCCGGGAACGCAGGGAAGCGGCTGGACACCGAGGGGAGCCGGGGTGGTGGCTGCGGGGCTGGTTTGAGCCCCCGGGTGCCAGGGTCAGCGGGGAAGGGGTAAGTTGTGCCGATCACAACACCACGAGTGGGTGTGCTGAAGGCCCCTCACCCTGTGTTGCTTCTTCCCTCAGCTCCGTGGCATCACATCGAGAACCTCGACCTTTTCTTCTCTCGCATATCCTTTTGCAGGGCGGGGGTCAGGCGTGATGTATGCCCCTCCCCCGGGCTCTCAGTACAGGGAAAACGTGGGGCTTGGAGTAACTTGGAGCTACAGCAGTGTCAGCCCCTTCCTGTAGGACACTACACAGCTCCAGAGGGGCTGACAGAACCCTCACACCTTGGGATGCTGTCACCTGACAGGGGGTCATACAGGTGCTTCTAGGAATTATTGAAAGAGTGATGATGGTATTGTTGTAGTTACAGTTAATGCTTTATACTCTTAACAGGATTTTATTGCTAGCATGGCATTTACATTTGGAGTAGCACAGGATTTCTGCAGGCAGAATCAGTGCAGTACAATTTTATAAGTAGCATAGGACAGAATTTTATAGTATCTTTTAGTTTGTGGTTTCTAATTATCTGGACTCTCTATAGATCTAGTCATATCTAAATATATGGCTTTCTTTATCAGTGTAATGATCATAATGCAGACTCAAAAATCACATAAAAGAATGTGAGTTACTCACTCAGTCCTCAGAGGAAGCAGATGACAATGGGGGCGTCCCTGGCTGCTGAGGGTCCTGGGTCTCACTGTCCAGCAGCAGCTGTGATACAAGTTTCCACTTAGAATTTGTTACTCCTTGATTTTGTGGGTAGTGCTCTGGGTTCTGTTAGTACTTCCCTGTTCTGTGACGGGGTCATCACCTCTGTTGGGTTGGCCAGGTGCCTGGGACCTTCAAGGACAGCACAGAGGAGCATAATCAGCCTAGTGCCAAGGAATCTTGAAGCCAGTAGGGAGGGGAAGTGGAAATCCCTTTGATTTATCTACTTGGTTCACAGGACCTGCAGCGCCTGATAACTGGGGAAAGGGTGACCCACTAGTAGGTGACCCCCTCGGTGACTGAAAAGGTCTGCATGCCTTATGAAATGGTGTTAGTTATACTGACCACATTTCTGGGGTCAGGAGCAGGTGCTAGGTGCCACTAAATGCATTTTTGTCTGTCTCTGTTTTGTGCTGCGCTACCCAACCCTTCCTTACCCACCCTTATGCAGCCTGAGTGCAGCCTGAGTTTCTGCTGTGTGCTGGCCAGACCCCACTATAGGTGTTGAGTGGAGGAAGAAAGGAGCATGAATGAAGCTAAGTCCTTCTACCTAATCTGTGCTTTACCTGAGCAGAGTGTGTTTTCCTGCAGTTCCTGGGAACCAGCTTGGTGATGAGTAGGGGCAGGAGGGATTTTCTCTTGGTGGTGAAGGTAGGCTTGGTGGGGGGGTTGTGGAATACCAATGGGACAGAGGCCTCTCCATCCTTCGTCAGAGAAGAGTCTCCATGCTATTCTCCTTGACTGTAGCTTTCACGTCTATAACCTGCATCAGAAGAATGGCTTCACTTGCATGCTCATTGGAGAGATCTTTGAGCTCATGTAAGTGCAGGTTCCTCTGTGTTGTGGCTGTGACAGCTGTTGGGAAACAGCCAACAGGCACTTGCCAAGTTCTTGCAGCTGTGTGGGTGGAAGGGCTCCTTTCATAGTTGTCCTGTCTCCCCTTCATTGGGGTTTTCCATGCTCCAGACCTGCATTTCCCTGTGAGGAACCATTGCCTGTGAGCTTTCCTGCTGCCATGGCTGTGGGATTGCATCTCCATGACATATGATCCTAGCTTCTTCATGTTTTGGGGTGAAGCAGAAGGGTGATTCCCTCACAACACTTTTCTTTTTTTCACAGGCAGTTCATCTTTGTGGTGGCATTCACCACTTTTCTTATCAGCTGTGTTGATTATGACATCCTCTTTGCCAACAAAGCATTAAATCACAGCCAGCATCCCAGTGAGCCTATTAAGGTGACTCTGCCAGATGCCTTCTTGCCTCCAAATGTCTGCAGTGCAAGGTAGGGCATGTTAGCCACAGCTCTTGCTTTCTTAAGTACTCAGGGCTCTTGTCTGGGCCTTTATCGCACTACTTGCCTCTTCCTGCTTGCAGAATCCAGGCAAACAGCTTCCTCATCTGCATCCTGGTGATAGCTGGGGTTTTCTGGATCCACCGACTCGTCAAATTTATCTACAACATTTGCTGCTACTGGGAGATTCACTCTTTCTACATCAATGCCCTGAAAATCCCCATGGTAAGTCGCTGAGCCAGGTGACACATGCAGGGCTGCCAAGGGTTGTAGGAGGCATTTGCTGGGTGGTTGGAACTTGCCTTCATGCCTCTCCACTTCTCTGTCAGACAGCACTCTTCCCTCTGCTCCATAACCACATGGTCTCCTTTCAGCCTCTTCTCCAGCAGCCAGCTTATTCCATGTTAACCCCTCTCTGCCCAGTCTGCCCCTCTGCCTGCTGGCACATGCCTCTGCCATATGCTACCCAATATGTGTATTCTTCAGCAGTGGCTTTTTCTGTGATGCCTTCCACAGAGAAAGCATAAGCAAGGATATCTTTGTATGTCTCTGGGATGTGGACAACCTCAGCTTCCTTGTTTAATTGGGAGGTTTGGAGCTACTTAGTTGGTGAAGGTCACAGTGTGTCACAGATGGGGTTTGAGGCTTGCACATACATCCTAGTTCAGAGTCCTTACTATGATGGACAACATGAAGAGGTGTGTGCGCATCGTATGAAGGAGAAAGTGTCTTGAGAAAGGTGGGGTGAGCCAAGAGGCTTGGTTTGTCTGCAGTTTTACCGTGGGTTCCTGCTGGGACACTGCTTAAATCCCTTCCCCAGTTTATTTCTCCCTACTGACTCCAAATGGCAGCTCTGGGAGGACCCATGGAAGCCTGGAGCTATGTTTGTGCCTTCAAGGCAGCTGGTGCACGAGTGGCTGGGAAACAGTCATCTGTGCTACTCTAGGGTTAAAGCGCACCAGGTCTAGGTGTGGTGGTTGCCTGCTGCAGGCTGAAGTGGTGCTAGAAGGTGCCTCATGTCCTGGTGTTGCATGGACTTTGTCAGCACCCCAAAACGTGTGCTGGGACTTGCTACTTTGGTGGGCTCAGCCTGGTTTCTGTCCCTGGATGCTTCCTGCCCCTGATCTTGTTGCTTGTCCTGTTCCAGTCTACCCTGCCCTACTACACCTGGCAGGAGGTGCAGGCCCGCATTGTGCAGATCCAGAAGGAGCACCAAATCTGCATCCACAAGAAGGAGCTGACAGAGCTGGACATCTATCACCGCATCCTCCGCTTCAAGAACTACATGGTGGCCATGGTGAACAAGTCACTACTGCCCATCCGCTTCCGCCTGCCTCTGCTGGGAGACACTGTCTTCTACACGCGTGGGCTCAAGTACAACTTTGAGCTCATCTTCTTCTGGGGTCCTGGCTCCCTCTTTGAGAACGAGTGGAGCCTGAAGGCTGAATACAAGAGGGCTGGTAACCGCCTGGAGCTGGCTGAGAAGCTCAGTACTCGCATCCTCTGGATTGGCATTGCTAACTTCCTCCTCTGCCCCCTCATCCTCATCTGGCAGATCCTCTATGCTTTCTTCAGCTACACGGAGATCCTGAAGCGGGAGCCGGGCAGCCTGGGTGCCCGCTGCTGGTCTCTCTATGGCCGCTGTTACCTCCGTCACTTCAATGAGCTGGATCACGAACTGCACTCACGCCTCAGCAAGGGGTACAAGCCAGCTTCCAAGTACATGAACTGCTTTATCTCCCCGCTTCTCACCATTGTGGCCAAGAACGTGGCCTTCTTTGCTGGCTCCATCCTGGCTGTGCTCATCGCGCTCACCATCTATGATGAGGATGTGCTTGCGGTCGAGCACGTCCTGACCACGGTCACCCTGCTCGGGGTGGGCATCACAGTGTGCAGGTGAGGTGGGTCTGTGCTGCTCTTGTGCTCCTGGCAGCACTGTGGGGAGCAGTGGGGCTGGCAACAATCCATATAAAATGCTCTTTGCTTGCAAATGGGTGTGACTCTGTGTGAGTGAAGGGTGTGACTGAGGAGAGGCAGGACCAGGCTGGAGACAGGGAGTAGTACTGATCCTGGCTGCAGTGGTTATATGATATGAGGGGCTGGGCTGGCTTAAAGGTTACAGATGGAGCTGTGATATGGGGCAATCACCCTGCCCTCCCAAGATGACAGGTTCTGGGAACTGAGGTGTAATGCTGTGATGTTTCCCTGTCCTGTCCTGCAGGTCTTTCATCCCCGACCAGCACCTGGTCTTTTGCCCAGAGCAGCTGCTGCGAGTCATCCTGGCACACATCCACTACATGCCTGACCACTGGCAGGGCAATGCCCACCGCTATGAGACCAGGGATGAGTTTGCCCAGCTCTTCCAGTACAAAGCGGTGAGCTTGGCATAACTGAGAGGCTGGGGACTTGCCCCCATCCCTGCAGGAGGGAGAAGCTGCTGGAGAGCTCAACAGCTCCTGGCCTTGTAGAGGAACAAGGCAGCATCCTCAGAGATACTCTGCCCCAGAAGATGGAGGGCTACATCTGGGGGTTGTCGTTGGGATTGTAGGTTTTTGACCCTCAAGCTTGTGCTGAACCCATCATCTCTGTGCTCAGGTCTTCATTCTGGAGGAGCTCCTGAGTCCCATCATTACCCCCTTGATCCTCATCATCTGCCTGCGGCCCAAGTCCTTGGACATCGTTGACTTCTTCCGTAACTTCACTGTGGAGGTGGTGGGTGTGGGTGACACCTGCTCCTTTGCCCAGATGGACGTGCGCCAGCACGGCCACCCAGCGGTAGGTCCTGGGCTGCCCACCAGCATGTCTAGTCCTTTAGACCCATGAGAGGCTAACTCACCACTCCTGGCAGCCCACAGCACAGGCACCTGCCTCATAGTAGGGTGACTGCATTTGGTAACACAGGTCACCAGCTCCAGAAGGCTCTTGTGGCCCAGCTGTGATTGTTGCCCAGATGCCATGGGAATAAGGCTGTCATTTATTTGATGTCATTGCCTGTTTTCACAGCCAAGGGTTCTATATCCTCAGGAAAGTGGAATGGGCATTTGGAATTGGACATTTAGAAAGTCCAATTGAAGAAGCTGGCCTGCTTGTGCTCAGGAAAGAAGCAGCCTAGAGGAAATGGGAAGCATTTTCCTTTATGCAAAATCTGCAATGGAGGGAAAAGTGGTCCATCTGTTTCATGTGCTTGGGAATTTAGGTTACTTGTTTAGGGAAGGACTTCCTAGTGACACAGTCGTGACCTAGGAAGGGAGTGAACTCTGTGGCAGGAAGTTTTTAAGAAGAGTCATTTGTTGACTATAATTGTTCCTGCTGTGAGCTGGAGGGTGCAAGATGAAGCATTTGGCTCTGTATTTTGTGACTGTTCCCAGCTCCCCAACAATTCATGTTCTGGGATGGAGGTTGAACACACTGTGCTTGTTCCTTCTTCCCCAGGCTGTGATGGCTGAAGGAGCATGGGGGCTTTTGGTGTAGCACCTGCTACGTAGGGAGCTATGTCCTAGCTTGTGCAGGGTGTTGCATGTTTTGCCCAGACTGACTGCAGCATTCCCAGGTCTGGCATGGTTGTAAAGCAGATCCTGTCTCTCATTACCTGTCTATTGTCCACAGTGGATGTCAGCAGGAAAGACGGAGGCCTCCGTTTACCAGCAGGCCGAGGACGGCAAGACGGAGCTATCCCTCATGCACTTTGCCATCACCAACCCCAAGTGGCAGCCGCCCCGCGAAAGCACAGCCTTCATTGGCTTCCTGAAGGAGCGGGTGCACCGGGACAGCAGCGTGGCACTGGCTCAGCAAGCTGTGCTCCCTGAAAATGCCCTCTTCAGCTCCATCCAGTCCCTGCAGTCGGAGTCAGAGGTGCCCAGGCTCAGGGCATATGGGTTGTTCTTGGGGTGCTTGCTAGATGCTGGCAAATTCGTCATCAGGCCCTCTGGGCAATTTTGCCCTTGCCTGGGCTGTATCTGAGGATGCAAATGTGATAGATCAGCACTATCTGGGACACTTCTGGGTTTCTAGAGATGGCAATGGGCTGTCCTAGAGCCCTGTGAAGTGGGAGAGGGGCTAAGATAGCGCAGCTCTGTGTTTCTGGTGGGATCAGTCCTTCAGCTCTGTACAGGACAGTGAGTCTCTCCCTTTCAACTCTGCAGCCTCACAGCCTGATTGCCAATGTGATAGCGGGCTCCTCGGCACTGGGCTTCCACATGAGCCGGGACGGACAGGCTTCCCGCCATCTCTCAGAAGTGGCCTCGGCTCTGCGTTCCTTTTCTCCGCTCCAGTCTGCCCAGCAGCCTTCTGGTGGCTTCCAGGCATCAGGAGGGGAGGCAGAGGGAGCCCAGCCTCGTGGCGGCAGTGCCATGACAGCCTCTGGGTAAGCTGCTGGCTGGAGAAGGGCAGCCAGACACCTTGGACATTCCTTTACCCTTTGCCCAAATGCCATCCTGTTGTCCTACATGCATGGTGGCATTTATCTCTGCAGCCTGGACAGCAAGGGATATTCACAAGCAGAGTTAGACCCAGGTCTAGGTGCTAGGTGCCAGGTGCTAAGGCTGGCCCCAAAGGATAGGGTCCTGTTGTTCTCCTGTAGGTACCACAGTGTTGAGAGACCCCCGTGTAGAGAAGAGGCAGTGCCGTAGTGTTATGATCCAGTTTAAAAATAGAAGAGCAGAGGAAACTTAAGTCTCTGCCAATAAAGTGGACTGAACCCAAAAAGGTTCAAAATATACCCCAAAAACGTGATTAAAACCAAACGAGATTAGATGTTGGTGCTAAAAATTGTTATATTTTATTTAATAGTAAAAGAGGCAAAGAGAAAGAAAGAGAAAAGGAAGAAAGAAATAGGGAAAGAAGAGTGTGTGGGGTGCGGGTGTGACAGGGAGAGAGTGACAAGGGTTAGGTGGAAACATCATCCTTCCGGGGCTTCCAATGACGTCTCATGGCTTCCCTCCATCTGATCTTCTGGGTGGTAAAAGACCCCTGCTGCCACCACGCCGGAAAGTATAGAATCCAGTGGATTAATACACGTTTGGGTCAGGTGGGAACACCCATGTGTCTCCTGAGGGGGCTAGGTTTTGACACTGTCCCTTGCAACCCTGTGGATCTGTTGCGTCATCTCTGGTGTAGGGTCTGGAAACCCCTTTGTGGGGGGGCCTTTGATGGGCCATGACACGCCCTTCTGCTGTGGATAAGCTTTTCCCAGGGTGCAGGGCCCCACAGCTGAGCCAGTCTGCACAGGGGAGGTTGGGCATTTCACTGCCTCTGACCAGAAGCTTTCTCAGCACACACCCAAAACTTCTCTCCCCACACCCTTTGGTGTGAGGGTCTGTGCCGCCTGGCAGCTGATAGCCCTGGAGCTATGGTCTCCACCCCGAAGAAGGTGCTAAGCTTGTGCTCTGTGAATGTATTCTTCTCCCCCAGCCCTGAGTTGTTACTTTATCCTATCAACGGGCAGTGAGCAGTGCAGTTCAGGGTCCCATTCAGGATGCCCTGGCCTTTCTCTGCAGCTTTTGTAATTTAGTTTTACTATAATATGCAAAAGTCCTTCATGAAAATGTTTAAGCCGCAAATTATGACATTTCAGTCTCTGACCCATAGCAGGGCTGGTCACCTTGTGTATTTGGGGAGATGCTGCAGAGGGCCTGTTCCTATCCAGTTCAGGAGCGGATCTCTGTGAGCCTGACATTAAGAGTGGAGAGGGGCTGGGCAGTGTGGGAGCACCTGGGCAGCAAACACTACTTGTGTGTTCCATGGCAGTGCTGATGCAAGGACTGTGAGCTCGGGGAGCAGCGCCTGGGAGGGTCAACTGCAGAGCATGATCCTGTCAGAGTACGCCTCCACTGAGATGAGTCTTCATGCACTCTACATGCACGAGGTAAGCAACCCAGAGCTGGGCTAGCCAGAGGGGCCTGGAGCAATGCAGGTGGGACTGGGCTGCCCTGTCCGTTGTGACAAGAAAACCAGTGTGTGTGCAGTGCTGCAGAGAGGGTGTGTTTGGGCATCTGGTTTCTCCCACACAGCTGAGTCACTCATGTTTTGGCCTGCAGTTGCACAAGCAGCATGCCCAGCTGGAGCCTGAGCGGCACACTTGGCACCGACGAGAGAGTGATGAGAGCGGGGAGAGTGCCCATGAAGAGCTGGACGCTCAGCGGGGTGGCTCTGTCCCCATTCCCCGCTCTGCCAGCTACCCCTTCTCCTCACCACGGCAGCCTGCTGAGGAGACAGCCACACTGCAGACTGGTTTCCAGCGGCGATATGGTGGCATCACAGGTACGGGAGCCAGGGCAGAGGTCCAAGTTCAGGTCGGAGCTCTGTAACCGATGCCCTTTATGGACTGGCACAAGAAGCCTGCCTGCTGCTAGACGCTGGCAGTCTCCCAAGTAGCTAATCTTCATTCCTGCCTCTCTTGCAGATCCAGGCACAGTGCACAGAGCCCCGTCACACTTCTCCCGCCTCCCTCTGGGAGGCTGGGCTGAGGACGGGCAGTCAGCAAGGCACCCAGAGCCCGTGCCAGAGGAGAGCTCGGAGGATGAGCTTCCACCACAGATCCACAAGGTAGGGGGGATGGCTGTGGTTGAGAGGGGCTGGGTATATTCTGATGCCACTTTGGGATGCTGGCAGCTGGTCCAGGTAGGTGCCACATTTTCTTTCTCTGTCTTGTAGGTATAGCCTGGTAGACTGGGGATCTCATGGGACTTGCAGACTGGGAGCCACCTGGGTAGCAGGATGTGGCATCGACTTGATTCTTCTCCTGTCCTGAGTGGACATTATGTTGCCATCAATTGCCGAAGAGACAAAATTGCCAGGCTGGTGGCTTTGCTGTGGCACCTTGTGTCCAGCCATATATCAACGTCACTCTGACTTGTGGGGTGAATGCGTGTGTGAGTACATGCCTGTGTCTGTGTTCACATCTGTGTCATCTGTGTCGGAGGATCTCTGCAGAGCCTGTGGAAGCTGATGTGACAGGACTAGCAGTGAGGAGCTGCTAGTAGACTGGTTTGGAGGTGACAGCAGCAGCTGCTCTTCAAAGGGATGTGAGATGGCATCAGCTCCATCCAGATGTGCACCCAAAGCTGGAACATGCCTCTAAAATGAGGGCAGGAGTTGTTGAGGGTGGTCTAGCTTAGCTTGTAGCACCACACTGCCCTGCCTGCAGCCCTGAGGAGGTGCCCAGGACGATGTTAGTCCTCATAGAGAGGACCAGTGTTGTGCCCCTGAGCCCAGAGCAGAACAGCAGTAGGGCAGTCGCCCACCCCTCCGCCCCAGCACGCTGCAGAGAGATGGGCCCCAGTGGCTGCTGCTGGTATGAGTACAGATGGGATACAGAGCTGGTGGGAACAGCTCTGGCTTGATCCAAGGATGCTGCAGCTCCTCCCAGACTCATGACAGCTGGCCCATTCCCTGCATGCAAGAAGGGGTCATTGGGGTGGCACCTCTGTGCCAGGGCAGCAGCATCCTCCCCATGTGTGGCACCCATGGGATATAGGCTACTAGTGGGCCCTCCTGCAGTGCCAAAGAGACCCCAGTGTGGAGAAGCCCAGCATCTTCTGGGAGTGCTCGCAGCCCCCTCAGAGCCCACCCTGAAGGTCTTGTGCTCTGTGTGTTGGTTCCTTTTTCCCAGGCACAAAAAAGGCCTTTTTCCCCATGCCCAGGTGCTGTTATATTGGGTCTGTCCTGATGCTGCTGTTCTTGTGGAACTGGGCCTTTCCTCTTCCCAAGGTAAAGGCTTTGGTGCATCTCTCATCTTGCCCAGAGCCTCCCAGCTCCTCTTTTCCTCCTTAAACCTTCCTTTTGCTTGCTCCATGGTTTCAGCTGCTGTGGAAACCACATACCATGCAGCTGTTTCATGCCTGGCAGAGCAAGGAGGGGCATCCTGAACCAAGAAGGGAGAGGCACATCTCGGCCCAGCCTTGGGATGGTGCTGGGGGATCAGGTTCCCAGCTGTGCAGTGTGGCCTCAGACAAGACCTTCCCCCCATCCTTCTGTTTTCCCTCTCTTCTCTCTGCAGCTTCTGGGGATTTGCATCCCAGTTAACTTCCTGCCCACGACTTGCTTTCCATTCCCATCGCCTCTGGCAGGGGCTGCTTGCTTTCACCATGCTCTCTGCAAGCACTGCACACCCTTTTCTGCTGCTCCTGGAATCCAGGGCTGTCCCTCTTCTCCTGCCAGGTTATTGACCCTTTGAGCCTGGGATGGCTCTGAGCCATCTGCTGCCAGCAGGTCTGCACCCGGGCGGCCCCAGGCATGAGCAGGGCCAGGGGGCTTGCACAGGGGCAGGCTCTTTGGGGTAGCAGGCTCCCTGTTGCCACAGGGAGGGTTGGGCAGGGCTGGAGCTACGACTGCTCTGGGGTCTGTATGAGATCAGAGTGTGCTAAAGCAGAGCTCAGGGTGGGGATCAGCTCTTCAGTGCTGGGGTCTGGACTCTGTAGACCTAGGTGTTGCTGGGGTACTTCCGTGGAGGAGTGGCTGCAACAGCTCCACAGCAGCTTCAGCTTGGGGCTGTCATGGCTTGGTGAAAGGAAACTGAAAGCAAATCTCCCAGGAACTCAGATTTTCCAGTGGCTTCTCTTGGTGCCCAGGCTGCTGCCTCCCTTTTATAGTCTTATGGGACACTGCGGCTGGGCTTCCTACTGGAGTTACTGCTGGTCTGTACAGCTGAATGGCTGGAGGCAGTGCCCTGGGGCAGGGGAAAGCTCTGGACCTTTCCCTGGGTTGGCAGGAGGGAGAGGCCAGGCATAGCAGCAGACCCAAGTCTTTGCCGCATGTTTTGCTTGTGTCGTCAGTGTCCCATGTGCATGGCGAGCCACTCTTCCTCATCTCCTCCTGAGATGTGTGGGCACGGGGGTCACTGGGGAATGCGGTATCGCACGCCCGTGCCCTTGCTGTACAGCTGTATAGCCGTCTAATAAAGATGGGGTGTATCATCCCTGCCTGTGTCCGAGTCTCCCTTTGCTCTGTGATACCGTGCATCCCAGCGGGACACGGCCGGCAGAAGGCTGTGAGGAGCCTGCCAGCTGCTCTGGCGGCACTGGGAACTCCCAGGAGCCTAGTCCCAGCCGCGGGGGGAGGCAGGGGCTATATTTATCCCCGTGAGGGCAGTGCCCTGTCCTGCCTGACCTCTAAGCGGGAGGCCCCGCAGGGACTCCGGGGTCTGTCGCGGCACCGCAGGGCCAGTCTGGCGGTGGCAATAAACGATACCAAGGTTTCTCACCTGCGGGGACCCTCCACGGCCACCGTCCCGGGACTGCGTCCCACGGCACCAAGCCCTCCTCATCGCCGGCGCTGCGGGGGAGGTGCGTGCTGCCCGAGGCTGGGCACCGGGGCCCGGAGAAGGGGCACACGCCGTGATTGCAGTGCTGGCGCCGGCAGGGAGGCGGGCGGGCAGGAGCCGGCGGTGCCGGCGCGGGGCGGGGCACGGGGCGGGGCGGAGCGGAGCAGCGCTGGGG
>VZRN01003036.1:899262-926348 GCA_013397935.1 Dasyornis broadbenti | reverse complement strand
ACTGCCGCTGCATCGCCCCCGTTGCTCTCTCCCACTTGAGACTGGTCCCAGTTCCACTCTGCCTTCCTATCCGTGCGGCTCCCGCTGATCCCATGTCCGAGGGCATCC
Organism: Dasyornis broadbenti; assembly: GCA_013397935.1. Lineage (NCBI taxonomy): Eukaryota > Metazoa > Chordata > Aves > Passeriformes > Dasyornithidae > Dasyornis > Dasyornis broadbenti. Next base: position 926,240 of record VZRN01003036.1, on the reverse strand, counting down.
CCAGGGGCCCGGGTGGCTCTGGGGGACCCAGTCTAGTGCTGTGCCCCTGTCCAGGGCGCACAGCAGGTGTGGTGCTCATGGCCATGCCCGTGCAAACCTGGCCCTGCTAGGATGCACAGCTCTGTATGTGCTGCATGCAATGTATCCTGTGTGTCCATGTCCAGCGTTACGTGTCCCTACCCCATGAGGGCCCTTGCTGCTTGGTCATGCCATCCCACTATGAGTCCCTCTGTGCAGCTGCTACCACAGTCCATTCTGAAACTTAGCCTCGGGCTCTCTTCTCTCCGCAGCTGGTGACCTGCCAGGATGGCCATGCTGGGCGGCTACTGTGAGGGCAACAACTCCATCACCCAGGCCTGGGTCCAGCAGGGCTTCCAGCCCTGCTTCTTCTTCACACTGGTGCCATCTGTGCTGCTGAGTGTCTGCCTGTTGCTGGGCGCCCTGCAGTATGCCTGCTACGCCCGCTTCAGCCGTGCCATGGAGCCCAAGTACATTCCTCGCTCCTGCCTCTACCGCGGCCAGGTCCTGCTGTCCCTGCTTCTGGCCCTGCAGCCCTTTGGTGGACTGCTGTGGCAAGGAGTGGGGCTGAGACAGCTCTATGGGTACATGTTGCTGCATGCCTGCCTCTGGGCCCTCAGCTGGGGCTGTGCCATTGCCCTCCTGCAGCTGGAGCATACCCGGGTGCTGGCCCATGACCGGACACGGGGCCATGGCACTGTCCTCCTCCTCTTTTGGGCACTGGCCTTTGCTGCTGAGAACCTGACCCTGGTGTGCTGGAGGAGCCCTCTGTGGTGGTGGGCACTGGAGGACACCAACCATAAGGTAGGCTGTGGGGCTACGGGGCTATGGGGCTGTGAAGCTATGGGCAGGGAAAGGGGATGAGGTCCTTTTGGAAGTGGGAGGGGCTGCAGTGTCACCGTGTGGGGATGGAGTATGCGTGTCATGACCTGCTGTGCCTAGGGTATGTACTGTTGCACCCACACATCTACCAGGTATTTTAGTCCCAAGCCCAGCTATCACACATCTCTCTGTGCCCCAACCCAGCTCAGCTCCTGCTTCTACCTGGCCCACACCCAGGTGCAGAAGTGGGAGTGTTTGCCTGCTTCCCACAGCCCTTTGACTCCCTGCACCCCTTCGGTAGGTGCAGCTTAAGCCAGAGGGCATGGAGCCAGAGGAGGCAGGGAGGAAGGGATCTGGGGACTGCCTGAGGTGCTGTGCTCAGCCAGGGACTCCTGTTGCGCTGTAGGGGTATCCACTGGCACACTGCACCCCATCCCCATGCCCTGCTCATTGTCTCTCTCAGATCATACCCATCCTATGCCCAGGGTTCTGCTGAGGGCCAGCTTAGACGCTGAACTCTCACTCTCCATTCAGGTGCAGTTTGGCTTCTGGCTGCTGCGTTACATCTGCACGTTCATGCTCTTCGTCCTGGGCATGAAGGCCCCGGGGCTGCCCCACAAGCCCTACATGCTGCTGGTCAATGAAGAGGAGCGGGACGTGGAAAACAGCCAGGTGAATCCTGGGGCTGAAGCAGTTTTAGAATATGGCCAGGAAGAAGCTGGGGACAAAATGGAAATACAGCTGCCCTGGGATCAGCATCTTCAGCAGAAGGTTTAGCACTGCCCAAGCTCCCTCCTTGTTGTCTGTAGGATGCAGCCCTGTTTGGAGGATGGACTCGGCACTCTGGAGTGGGGCTGGTTTTCTTGAGGTGTTGCCCAGGACCACTGCCAGCTGGGTTGTGGTGCCGTGGCAATGGCTCCTTTTTCTGCTCTCCCCCAGCCACTCCTGACTGATGCCAGCAGGACGACCTCCACCTGGAAGGATTTCCGGAAGAAGCTGAGGCTGCTGGTGCCATACATGTGGCCAAAGGACAACCACCTGCTGCAGGGGCTAGTGCTTTTCTGCATGGCACTCATGGGGCTGGAGCGGGCCATCAATGTCTTCGTCCCCATCTACTACAAGAATATCGGTGAGGCACCCAGAGCTTGGTGTGTAAGGCTCCCCACAGCCTCTCCAAGTGCTTGGGGATGTGCAAGTGACCTGGAGGACTGCAGGGGTTTGGCAGGAGCAGAGTCCAGGGGGCCAGGGTCCAGCACTGGCTATTGAGACTGGTTCCCACAGGCATCCTGTAATGCTCCCTGTCCTTCCATCCTGACCCTTTCCATACTTCCCACAGTGAATGAGCTGACAGTGGGAGCCCCCTGGCACACCCTGGCTTGGACTGTCTGCAGCTATGTGGGCCTGAAATTCCTGCAAGGTGGAGGCGCTGGTAAGAACCACTGGGAAGGATGGGGCACTGGCAAGACATACTGGTTACATCGTACCAGTGCTGGGGGGTCTGGGGAAGCCCATATGCCCCATCACTGCTGCCCGCTCTTGGAATCAGCAACCAGGGCTGCTCCCAGGTTGGGAGGGTAGGTGGGCTTCATCCCAAATCCCCTTCTCCCAGCTGGGCTTTCTGAAATCTGCTGCATGCCCTAGTGAGGCTGATCTCAGTTGATCTTTCCACGTTGCCCTGCAGGTTCCACTGGCTTTGTGAGCAACCTGCGCACCTTCCTGTGGGTGTGGGTGCAGCAGTTCACCAACCGGCAGGTGCAGGTGCAGCTCTTTGCCCACCTGCATGGGCTGTCCCTGCGTTGGCACCTGGGGCGTCGCACTGGTGAGGTCCTGCGTAGTGTGGACCGGGGCACCAGCAGCATCAACAGCCTGCTCAGGTCAGAGTGTGCCCATGGCAGGTGGGGGATGGCTGGGCAGCTTCCCGAGCTGGGCTGATGCCCCATCCCCCCTCCCATCCCCCAGCTACATCGTCTTCAGCATCATCCCCACTATTGCGGATATCATCATCGGCATAGTTTATTTCACCTCCGTCTTCAGCGCCTGGTTTGGCCTTATTATCTTCGTGTGTATGAGCTTGTACCTGAGTGAGTGGTGGGGGTCAGGATGCAGGGCTGCCAGGCTGTGGGGTGGCAGCAGCCTGTCAGTGCAGCTTCCTCCTGTCCACAGCCCTGACCATCTTCATCACCGAGTGGAGAACCAAGTACCGTCGGGACATGAACATGCGCGACAATGAGGCCAAGTCCCGGGCTGTGGACTCGCTCCTCAATTTTGAGACGGTACTGTAGGTATTAGGGGGTCACTTAGCACGGCTTGGTGCTCTGGGGGATTATTCGGGTGCTGATACCAGCTCTGTGTCCTGCAGGTGAAGTACTACAATGCAGAGAGCTATGAGGTGAACCGCTTTAATGATGCCATTGTCAAGTACCAGGTACAGGGTGCTCAGCACCAGTGGGGGCACCAAGGGGGAAGGAGCCAAACCTCACAGGCACCTGTGGGGATGATGGAGATCACCATGGGTCTGGTTTGGAGGTGGCAGCATCCCACAGGACTTTGCCTCTTCCAGGTCTCAGAGTGGAAGGTCAGTGCCTCGCTGGGCCTCCTCAACCAGACCCAGAACCTCATCATTGGCCTGGGGCTGCTGGCAGGGTCCCTGCTCTGTGCCTACTTTGTCACCGAAAACAAGCTGCAGGTAAGGTTGGTGCCAGGCTGTGCAGACCCCTGCTGAGGTGGAGCCCTGGGGCTCATGGTTATGGACTCCTATCCCTTGTCTCTTCCAGGTGGGGGATTTTGTCCTCTTTGGCACCTACATCATCCAGCTCTACACACCGCTCAACTGGTTTGGGACTTACTACAGGTAATGCTGGGAGCTGTGGATGTGCCTGGTGTCCCCCTCTCCATGGGCTGCTGGGTCGCTATGTGCTCCCCCAAAACCTTCCCACTGGTCTTTACCCTCTTCAGGATGATCCAGAACTCCTTTGTGGATATGGAAAACATGTTTGAGCTCTTCCATGAGGAGCAGGAGGTGGGTGCCTTCTTCCGGGTGGTTTCCTGAACCTTGTTCCCTGTCTCAGCCCACAGTCCTGCCTTGGGATAGGCTGGCTCTGAGGCTGCGCCTCTCCTTCAACAGGTGAAGGATGTGGTGAACGCCAGTGACCTGCGCTTGGAAGCTGGGCAGATTGAGTTTGAGAATGTGCACTTCAGCTATATAGATGGGTATGGGGTGCTGGGCACAGGGAGGGACAAGTCTGCTATGGGACCTGGCACAAAGATGTGGGGCCATAGAGTGGCCCTGAGCCCCTCTCCATCTCCCTCTCCCAGGAAGGAAATCCTGCAGGACGTCTCTTTCTCTGTGATGCCTGGGCAGACCCTAGCTCTGGTGAGAGTGGGACATTGAGTGTGGATTCACTGGAGGAGGGAAGGATGGGGGTAGAGAGGCTGAAAAATATGAAGGTGGGAAGGACAGACGCCCAGCAGGGCCAGCCCTTCTGTATCCAGCCCCTGGCCTCCAGCAGCTGGCAATCTGGCATCTCCAAGTCCCTTTACTTTTGCATGCAGGTGGGACCTTCAGGCTCTGGAAAGAGCACCATCATCCGTCTGCTTTTCCGTTTCTATGATGTGCAGGGTGGCTGCATCCGCATTGATGGGCAGGACATCTCCCAGGTGAGGGGGGAGGGCCTCCAAGGATGAAGAGGGGGACACATCAGCTCATCTGGGCCTCACAGCACTGTTTGGTGCAGGCACTGGCACCTCCCTGGGGCAAGAGTGAGCACGCAGCCCCCACAGCACTTTTGCAGGCTGACGGCTATGCCAGGAGTGGGCTGAATGATGTGTCTGCAGGGCCCCAGGCTGAAATGCTGGGTCCTGACCAGGGCTCCCTGGAAAGAACTAGGGCACTGTCAGGGTCCCCCACTGCAGGGTGGAGATGCAGCTGAGCCTGTGGTGCAGGGAGACCCTACAGCACAAACCTCGCAAGGAGTGGGGCTCATGGCTGAGGGTAGAATTGGGTTTTGGATGGATCTTTGCATGGGGTGTGCATCTGCCTGAGCCCTCTCCTCCCACCTCCCAGGTGAAGCAGGCGTCACTGCGTGCTCACATTGGCGTGGTGCCCCAGGATACGGTGCTCTTCAATGACACCATCGCCAACAACATCCGCTATGGACGGATCCTGGCCACTGACCAGGAGGTGCAGGAGGCAGCCCGGGCTGCTGATATCCATGACCGCATCCTTTCTTTTCCTGATGGTGAGGCCTCTGCAGTTCCCTCTGTCTTCCCCTGCCATCCCAGGGTCCCCTATGACCTTCAAGCTGCCCTCACAGATATCATTGGGTGGCATCCCCCATGGGGATACCTGCATGATTCTGTGCCTTGCTTTGCCTTTCCTTGCCTTCTCTCCAGGTCTAGATCAGCCCCTGGACAGGGATGGGCTGAGGCTCTGCCACGTGGCTGTGTGGTTGCAGCAGGACCTCCCAGGGCAGCAGAGCCCTGGTCCCCATCTCTGTTTCAGAGGGCACCAGCGCAGTATGTTCCTGCTCTTGTGCCTGCAGGATACAACACCCAGGTGGGAGAACGGGGGCTGAAGCTGAGTGGGGGTGAGAAGCAGCGTGTCGCCATCGCACGCACCATCCTCAAGGGTCCTCACATCATCCTGCTGGATGAGGTAACAGCAGCGGCCCTATCACAGCCTTACCCAGCTCTGAAGCAGCCCCATGCCCAGCAACTGCCCACACCGCCTCTATCCCTTCCCCATGCTGTGTCTTTCCTGCAGGCCACATCCGCACTTGACACAGAAACCGAGAGGAACATCCAGGCCTCTCTGGCCAAAGTCTGCGCCCAGCGCACCACCATCGTTGTTGCACATAGGTAGGGACAAGGGAAAGGGCTGATCTGGGAGGTGCTGGCCAAATGCCCCCAGAGGGGCACACAGACCTGCCCCCTGCTAGAGGTGAGAGCCCCTGGGATTGCATCTCCTGGCACTGTGCAAACCCTTAGGAACCCTCTCCTCCCCAAGTCAGGATAACATCTGCTTTTCCCTGCAGGCTCTCCACTGTGGTGGGTGCAGACCAGATCCTGGTGCTTAAGGATGGGCACATTGTGGAGCGAGGGAGGTAAGCACAGGGGGAGGGCTGTGGAGGGGATCCCCTCCCTGGCTCTGGGGCCAGCTCAGGACCCTGCATCCCTCTCCACTCTCCTCACAGGCATGAGGAGCTGCTGCAGAAGGGTGGTGTGTACGCTGGCATGTGGCTGCAGCAGCAGACCGGGGATGAGGGCGAGAGCAAGGAGCGCCATACTGAGAAGCCCCAGGGCAGCAAGAAAGGGTCATGAGCATGACCAGGAGCTCTGCTGTGACACTGACTTGGGTCCAGGCCCCCACACTGCCTGTGAATCTTTTGCTGGCTGCTGGCTGTGGCCCTGCCTGCCCTAGAGCTGCAGGGGCTTGGTTAGACACTCCACTATATTTGTACATATTTGTTTCGCTGTTGTGTAGTTTCTTAAACCAGGTCCTTTCCAGATCCATGCCTGTGTGCTCTGGGCAGGGTACGCACCTCTTGACAGGGGCAGGCAGGGTAAGTGCCTGTGCCCTTAGGTCAACTGGCAGCTCTGCCACAGGGTTGAGCTCCTAGGGCTTAGGTGGGCGAGGGGTCGAGAAGGCTTGTCAGCATCTGCCCCATCCCCACACAAAGGACAGCTTGGCAGGGGGCTGCACCCCAACAACAATGGAAAAAGCACGGCAACTGGTGTCCTCTCATTCTTATGTGCCCATCCTATCCCTGTGCCACTCTGGGTTGGACACCAAGTGACTGCTCCCCCAGGTACCGCTGGTCCTTGTGCTATGCTTTTATTTTCTGCCAAGCAGCACTTTGACAAGTCTCAGCATTCCCTGGACCCAGCCTGAACCCTCCCTCCCTCAGCTGCTCAGAGCAGGACAGCCCAGTCCTGTGCAGAAGCAGGCACAGCTCTGCAGGCAGGAACGGTTCCAGCAGCAGGTGGGAAAGCAGCACAACTCTGCGTGGTTGCAGATCCCCTGCAAAAGGCCAGCTGGACAAATCCCTCCCACCCAACCATCAGCTCCAGGCTCAGGGCTTCCTTTGTAAAGGAGTCCTGTGCTATTGCTATCCAGGAAGGGATCCCCAACAACATGGCTGGAAGGAGGGATGCATTCCTACCCCAGCAGTATCTAAACAGGGCCCTATTTAAGTTTTGGGCAGCAGAGGGCAGCCATCAGCAGGAAGGCAGCTGCAACCCTCATGTGTGAGCGACGCCGGCATTCAAGTCACCACCAAGATTACCTATTATATTAAACCAGAAAGGAAATGCAGCTCCATTCAGTCTCAGAGAGGTCTTGTGCCCCAGCCAAGCAGGGTAAGGCCCAACGTACTCTTGTGCATGCAAACAGCAGGGAGGCACCACGAGTGTGGGGAGCAGGGAAGGGGCTGCCTTCACGCTGCTGGGAGGCTGCACATTCAGCCGTGTCATGCCCAGACAAGAGACTATCCCAGCCACATTTGCTCTTTGCTGAGGGGCTGGCGCTGCCCTCCCCAGAGCATGAAATGCAGCCCCTCGCTACCACAGAAGGCAGCTACATCCCAGCTGTATGTCTGAGCATGCAGAGATGTCCCCACATGGCTCTGCCCTTGCCCCACAGTCCCAGCAGTGTTGGGACATGTCTGTGGCAACTGTGGGTAAGTGCAGACCCTGGGCTGCTGCTTGCTTTGGTCAGTGTGGGCCCAGCCTCCTCCTGTAGTCTTCACCTCCCCAGGAGCATCAGCAATTTGCTGCACTAATTTCATGTAGGTACAAGGGCTGAAATGTCTGTGTATATTTTGGTGGCTTACAGCTCCCAGGGAGATAAGCTGTCCTTGGCAAAGGGCTCTTGTCACCAGTGTCCAGGCCAGAACCCCACGGCATCTGTGTGGGAGGCCAAAACTGCTCCTTGGGTCACAAGTGGGATCCCACGTCCGCTGTCACACCCTGCCTCACCCGCCTACGACATGCTGCAGTTTGATGGCTTTGAACTGTGCACCTGGAACAGAAAGAAGCACGCAGTGGAAGCACGCAAGGGAAAACAGGTTTCTTCCTCTCTCCTACAAGGAGGCACATCCAGTGCTCAAGTTCCCAGAGCTGTGTGCTCAGCAGTGTTGCTGCTACTGCCCCAGACTGGGCTGCCCTCCTGGCGAGGAAAGCCAGCCTAGACAGAGCCCAGTGGAAGCAGAACCTAGGGAGGCTCCCTCCCTGACACAGCTAGGCCAAGATCAACCCCACAAACAGCACAGAGCCTATAGCCAGCCTCACTCACCTGCCGCTGCGACTGCTGGTACTCTGCTTCGCTCGCTGACAGTGCCTGGGCCAGTGCCAGATCCTCCTCCTCCTGTGTGCTGCAGGGACAGTGGTGCATTGTGTGCCTCAGCCTCCCTCAGGGTCACAGGCTGAGTGCTCACAGTTTTTCTTGGGGGCAGCATCTCACTGCAACCCCCCAGCACATCTAAGGGCAGGGAGCAACAGAGGATCACTCTGAACAGGCATGGGGCTGGGGAGGGACCAGAGGATCCAGCTGGGGCTGGCAGCCAGCAATCTGGGCCAAGGAGAGCCATTTAAGTCCAGTCTATAAGAAAGTGCTTTTAGCAGCACTGGGCACTGTGCCTGGGGACATGAGCTCCTGGGTTTCCTCCATGAACTCCCCTACTCCACCTGTCATGCTCCAGACAAACCCATTAGCTGACAAGTGGTCAGACAACAGCTTGCCCTACTCTGTGTGTCAGTCACTATCCCCTACCAGCACCCCTATGGCTGAGGGCTTGCTCACTGAACAGTTCCCTGATGGTTCTGGACTCTTCCTTTTTTCGCCCTGTCTGCCACAAAGAGGCATCATATGGAGACACGTGCTGAGAGGAATGTTATCCCAGAGCCACATGATGTTTCCCCAGGCACCTCTCACACACAGGGTGGGTGCACAACTCACCACACCATGTGTTTTGGGGCTGTACCTGGGTGGCTGTGCTGAGCTGCATGCTGACTCTGCCAGGGACATCTCCAGAGCTCGCTGCAGTGCCTCTTCCTCACTCTGAAACAAAATACCTTGTTAGCAGCTTGGCCAGAGTGAGGGAGCAGGAGGCAGCCCTGAAGCACATGCAGCGGGTACAGTCTCTCCTGGCCAAGGGTGGGCAAATCTCTCTCCAGGAGGCCAGACACAGCCAAGATGAAAAACTGGGGCTCTGGACAGACCTGCAGTGCTCTCCCCCTGCCCAAAGGAACACATCCCTGCCTGCTAATGGAGGAGTATGCCAAGAATACCAGTGGAAAGCAACTTCCAGTCTCCTCTTCCAGCCTTTGCTTGCACTACAGAAAGATAGCACCCAAGGAAAATGACTGGTGCACTTTGTCCCTTTGGGGAAAGCCAAGCACCAAGCACAGCTGAGAGCTGTCATTTGCAGGCACCAGAGCAAGCTCTGATTTCCCACAGAGCATCCAGGATTACTGTCTGCCAGAGAAGGCCCAGCTAGGAGCACGGTTACCTATGGAGCATGGGCTAGAAAGCATTTGTTGCAGTCACTTCTTAGGCCACAGAAACCACCCCAAATACCCAAATGCCCAGGCCAAGCCACTCACCAGCCCATTCTGCAGCATGACAGCTGGAGGGGAGGTGCTACGAGTCTGCGACGAAGCTGCTCTGCCTCCCCTGCAAGCAGGAGAGAAGCTGGGTTATTGTCAAGGCAGGGAGCCCTGGTATGACTATCAGTCCTGCTGAGACACAAGAAGCAGGGGGCTGTTGCTCTGGTATTCCACAGGGAGCCAAGCTGAGCCTGGTCACGCCCACCTCAGAATTACAAGTCAGGCCATCACCCTACCTGGCAGAGACTGAAGAAGAGGAACTGTCTGCTGGCCGGGCAGCTCCACTGCTCGATGCAGTGGCTATTTTGGAGGAGGATGCCTGGGCTCTGGTAACTGCAGCGTGCCTAGGACAGACAGGACACCTGTGAGAAACTGTTTCACCATCATGAGCAACTCCTAGGCATTGAACATCTTGAGAGATGAAGCTGGATAAGCAAGACATCTCCCTGGCTCCTCCTCCTCCCCAGAGTACCCATGTTGTGGCTGTTATTCCCAAGACTTTCAAGAGCTGTTTCTCTCCCTGAAACCCTGTACCAGGATAGGCAGAAACCATCAGCTACAGAATAAGGGGTTGGGAAAAGAAGCAAGAGTAAAGCAGTCTGCAGGCAGTACTGACAGCTTTTGCTACAGGAGAGAGACTGCATACCACTGTGCTTGGCGCTGCTGGAGGACACCCCAGCACACAGGGCAGGGAGTGTGAGAATGCAGTAGTCCCAGTCAATGGGTCAGGAGGAGCTGGGTTTCTTCCCTGTCACCCATCTGGAAAACATAGCCGCACCCCTGCCAGCCTGTCTGTTCCCAGGTCCTCACCCTGCTTTGGAAAGGGGACGCCCTGCCCCACTGCAGTCATGGTCCAAGGGGTGCCGGTGCTTGAGGCAATAGTTCTTGTGGCACTGGTCACAGATCACCTTCATCATCTCCTTCTGCTTGCAGCCAGGCTTCAAACACTTGTTGGTGAAGATCTGAAAGATGACACAGCAGTGGTGAAAAAGAGCACGCACTGCAGGGCTGGGGCTGTCCCTTCTCTCCATGCCAGGCCCTGGGCACTGATCAGCCTTTGCCACCAGTGTATCTCCTGCAAGGCTCTAAAGTTTGTCTCTGAGTACTGGCTTTCTTTAGATAGTTCATTAGTAATTCATTGGTGCTTCAGTATCCATAGACAAGGGTCTCCACAACTACAGAATGCACAGCAGGAGAAAGAGTGCCTTGCCCAGAGACTCCTGCCTGCCATTCCAGTGCAGTGGGGACAGCCCAGAGCATTCCAGCTGCTGCTGGGCTGGATTCCTGCAGGGCCAACTTCCTGCAGCAATTTCATCTCCTGGCAAGATGGGGTAGCTAATTGCTGATTGCATTTTCCTAATAGTAGCATGCAGTTTCCCATCCTTATGTCCCAGGTGGCTACCAGCCCCACTCCATTACCACTTTGGTCCCAGACTGCCTCCACAAAGCCCTGTGGATGCACACCTGCAGCTCACCAACCCACCCTGCCATCAGCCTGTGCCAACAGAGACAGTACCGGGCAGGGCTGAATCTGTGCTGTTTTCATCCCATTTCCAGACTCCATCACAGACCTGGCAGAGCCACACAGTACATACCTTGCGCTTGCGTTGTGCAGGGTCAGACTTGCAGTCACGGTCAATGTGCTCACCCACCACAACATCAGGCATCTCCCCCCGCCTCACAGGGACCGGGGTGTTGCAGAGGGGACATACTGGGACCTGCACATCCTGCAAAGACAACAAAAGGGAGCTGGAAGGAGGTATCTGGGCAACCTTGAGTGCTACGCAGTCATCTCTTTTCTTTCCGGACCTGCCTACCATGGCTTCCACAGCTTCAGCTGCAGTTTGGGATCCTGCTCATGAACCTCCAACCAGCTCACACAGCAGGTGCAGAGACACAGACACACACTCTGGGACGATGGTATGGCTGGGAAGTGCCCAAGCCATTTCATCCAGTGGGAGAGGGAGGGCTGGATGTTTGTGGCACTGAGATGCAGACCCCAGCTTTCAGGGATGTCTTCAGACTCAGTGTACATTCCAAGGAGGACTGCTCAAGTGACCAAAGTTGCCACAGATTATTATGACCCTTGGATAGAAATGCTCAGCAGCTCCATGCAGGAGGGTGGATGAAATCTGCTCTCTGCACTTACCTTCTTGTAGGCAGAGTTGCAATCATGCTGGGCGTAAGTGATGTGGTCGGTGCAGAAGATCTGCTCGCAGGCATCGCACTTCAGGGGAAGAAAGTCTAGGAGCAGGGATATGCCATGGGCAGAGTGCATGGAGATCAGCATTGCCCACCCGCAGCCCAGAGGCCTCTTCGATTTCCCGAAGGCACAACAGTGACCAGCGGCAAAGCCAGGGCCGCACCTCTCATCCACCAGCACAGAAACAAAAGGGCTGCAGGTCCACAGCCACGTCTGCAGAAATACCCAAGGCTTCTCCTCAAAACGTGCCGTCCCCGGCATATGCACGGGCTCCAGTGGCCCCGCCGTGTGCTACCTTCCCAGCCTGCAGCACCGAGGGCCGGCAGCCGGCGTGCCTGCCCGGGCCCTGCCCCGCTATGGCCGGCCAAGAACTGCTGCCCAGCCGGGTAGAGCCGCGTACCCGGGCAGAGCTACGGGCGGAAACCCCGGTCTACCGGCACCGACACCCAGCCCCGCCCTAGCGGGGCGCCCGCGGTCAACGGGAAGCACCAGGGACCCGTCCTCCAAGGGCAGTACGGGCACGGCCCGCCCTTCAAGCCCCGCTACCGAGCGTACGCCCGGCGCCGCCCCGCAGCCTCCCCGCAGGCCGAGCTGCCCGGTCCGTGCCGCCCAGGCCCAAGCCCAAGCCGGCGGCCGTCTCGCCCCGCTGTGAGCCGTGCCCGCCCCCCGGGGCCCCCCGGCGCTCACCCAGGCGCTGGCAGGCGGACCAGGAGCAGTGCGCGCCGAGGTCCGGGAACTCCATGGCAGCACTGCCGCCACTGGCGCCGGCAGCTCCGCCGCGCCCGCTTCCGGCGGGGTGTCGCGGGGCGGGACCAGGCACAGCCCCGCCCTGGCGGGCCTCGCTCCGCCTTGCGGCCCCGGGCGGCCCCGCCAACCCTCCGCATCCCCTTCCCCCGGGAGCATCGCTGGGAGCCGTGGGAAGCCCAGCCACAGAGACCCGCTTCGGCGCTGGGGAAAGGCTCAGGGCAAGACGGAGTCTACGAGGGCCAGCGCCAGAGCCATCCTGCCCTGCCAGGCCAGTAAGAATGGTCTCTGCCCACATGGGACAGCTTGAACTTCTCCCTCCATCCTCCCCCTCCCCTGTCCCAAGGGACACAAACCACGGTCCCTGCCGTGTAACACAGCTCCTGGCTCTATTCCAGTCACCTCGGTGTCTCCAGGTGCCATGCTACGATACCCAACAGAGCACAGATGGGGTGCTAGAAGGGTCAGTGGTGCGGAAGGCAAGAGATGCCACGGCACCAAAAAACTGGAGTACTGAACAGGGCCAGGAGTGAATTTCATTGATTGCAAAAAGATCAACTCCACAACTACCCAGTAACAGAACTCAAATGAGACTGGGAAAAAAAGCAGGTATCGCCCAACACCCTGTTCCAGCAGTGACACAAAAGACAGTAACAGTCTGCAGAAGGGGTCTCTTTGCACAACACCTGTTTGCTACCCTCTGCTCTAAAGACCCCTTTTCCCTTTGCTTGCCCCTGAGTGCCACATTTGACTGTGCACCCCATCCCTCCCCCCAGACAAAACCAATGAAAGTTAAAATTATTTACACTTTTAGACATTTGAAAACCCAATAAAATAAGATTGCATATGTCCTACTGGGGATGTGGGTATTAGCAGCAGCTACAGCTAGCTTGGTACTCTGCGTGCAAAACAAAAGACAAACAGAAGACAGACCGAAATACTGCACCATTACTAGGAAGCATTTGCTGGGGTTGGTGTTTCAATTGTGGCTTAAGGCTTCTAGGAGCCGGCTCCTCCCCAGCTGCAGGGCCTCCTGCTCAGCCAGTGAAGGCTAGGCTCTAGAAGGATGGAAAGGATTCATATTCCAGACACAGCACATTAACACTGACGCATTTCCATCCCAGTCAACACAAACATCTAAAAACCCACTGCATGTTCACTGTGTGAGTTTTTCCTTCTTTCCAGTGATGATGGAGGAAAAGGGTGTGCACAGGTAAGACCTAAGACACAGATGCTGCTGTCATCACTGCCTCCTCCTCATCTCCTTGCTTTTGCAGCTCAGCAAGCATGGGAGAGGAGGGAGATGGAGCAGCCTCTTGTGTCTCCTGCTCCTCTCCAAGCCCCAGCTCTACATCCATTTGCTCCAGCTCCCCCTGATCCAGTAGCTCAAAGTCATCTGCTTCCTCCTCATCCTCTGGTGAACCTTCTGTCTCTGCCTCCACCACTTCACTCTCTGACAGGTGTGCTTGGAAGCTCAGTTTCTCTTCAGGCTCAGAGGGGAGGAACTCGGAGAGAGAGGGTCCCTCACTGGCCTCTGAGGACCGCAAGAGGGCAGAGAGGGTGTTCTGCACCGCTGTGGTGATGGCAGTGGTGACAATCTCCTCACTCAGTGTGTTAATGCAGATGCCCAGGCCTGGGGCAGGGACAGTCTTTGGCTCTGCGTTGCCTCCTGCTGCTTGCCCACTCCCATTGAAATGCGTATTTACAAAATGAAGAGGAGACGTGAGGCGAAGGATGGAGAGGTCAGAGTCCGCGGCCTCTTTCTCTGCTGAGTCCAGCTCACAGGCAGCGTGGGCAAGCTCAGGACCCAGAGGCACACCAAACGCATCTTCATCACTCTGTGGTCCCAGGTCTCTGGAATGATATTCTTCTACAGATGGAAACTCTGCCAGGTCCTTGGAAAATGACTCCTCTGGCTCACTGTGCAGGCTTTGCTGATCAAGGTCTGAAAGGCACCAGAATTAAGGTACAGGTCCCCTTACCTTGACCTCCCACCCATCTTCCCCCAGCTGACACACTACAGCTGACTTTCAGGTACCTTCCCCATCCTTGGAGCACAGCAGGAAGAGGTCTGCAGTTACTCCCTTCTGCTAGTGGCATGATTCACGTGGAATGTTCCTGTTGTGATCCTGTTCTATGTAATCTGTGCTTAGAAAGGACTTCCTGCTCCAACTCATGCTCTCTGCATCTAGAGCCCCCCATTAAAACCCCCAAGGTCAGGGAAATTGTGCTTACAGCACGTCACCTGCCTGCTCCTCCCCAGACACCCAAGTGGCCGCATCCGAGTGGTTACCTCCATGTTTTTCACCACTAACCAGTCCTCTAAGCTAGTAACTCTGACAGGGTGGGAGGTGGGGTGTCTGACCTGTTTCACCCAGCATCATGTATAGGTGTATGAGTATTCTATTCAATTATTTCTGTGGGACTTTGCAGGTGGCCTTGCTCCCTTTGCTGGAGTCACAAGATGACATTGCTTTGTGAGGCAGTAATTAGAGGCAGATGTCAATTCAGGACCAGCTTATGATCAGCCATGAAGTCAGAGCATGCTGCACTGCTTTTCCTTCCTCCTTTCAATGCTCTCTCTTCCCATGCAAATAGCTGGGTTATCTCCCTGTCCTCCCATTTGTAAGACCCATTGTTCTGGGCCCAAACACTCAGGATAAGGGGGCAGCAAGGTGTCCCATCATGTACCTTCAGAAACATCCGTCAGTTGTGGGGTGGTAGCCCTTGAGACAGAAAAGCCCCCGCTCTCCAGGATAGAAGCCTCCTCATCAGAAAGCTCAGAATCTGTGATTGACAGTGCCAGGGCAGTTTTCTTCACATCCACCTGCATGGGATGAAGGCAGAGAGACAAATTCCTGTGTGTTTAAGTAACCACTGCTGCCTATGGGCACCTCCAGACCTTCCAGGCAGAAGTCCTTGCTGGAGGGATAGTATGCTGGCAAAGTGCTCCCTGCACTGCAGAGAAGGGCAGTCTTAGCTCACCAGTTTTCCTGCAATAAATCACTGCCCAAAGCTGTGCCTGCTCTCAGTGAAAAACCCAAAAGAGGCAGCACAAGATGGGATGAGACTGTAGGAATCTCAGAAGGCTTTGATCCTTTTTCCTCTCCTGGGATTACCAAGGAGCAGAACATCCCTTCCCTTTTGCATTCGCACCGAGCCAAATGAAGCCTTCTACAAGTAGCAGTGGTTCAAGTACCCATGTTCCTTTGGAAACAAGCTTTCCACCTCACAGCCCAGCTACATGCCCAGAGCTGCTGTAAAGAAAGATGCTTGGTTTGTTTCTGCGGTGCGAATATAGAAAGGTAACACACAATCTGTCTGAAAGCATAGAACTGTGTAAGAGACACTAGAGCTGCTCAACTCCCTTTTCCAGTTTTGAGGAGCCCCTGCACATTACACCAGGGGAGTTAATTTCTTCAGGAGACACATTCTCTGAGCACGAAGCATAACCATCAAAATAATTCTGAGGTCATCAGGAGGCTGGGGCATGGCTAGCCCTGTCCTGCTATGCCATCACCAGCTCTGTGGCACGAAATTCTCAATACCCAGATTGGAGACAATGGCCTTTATCAAACACATGCCCTTCTCCCCTAAGAATTCTGCAAAGAAGTGATTTATTGCTCTGCTGTGTGTTATCACTGTCACTGTACTCAGACCACCACTTGGCTCTCAAGCTGCTATAGGCCAGACAGGAGGGACTGGCTCCTGCTAAGCTCTTTGTGCTCTTACCACTGGGGAGAAGCCGGATAGCTCTGCTTCGCTCTCACTCTCTGTCTCTGCTGTTGGCTCATCACCTGCAGCAGGCTCGCTCTTCCCTTGTCGCTCTGTGAGAAAGAGAAGAAAGACTTTACATGACGCTGAGGGAATTTTCTGCCTTTATACATCACTTTTCCACTACTTCTACTACCCTGTGAAAGTGCAGAGGGTTCCTGGAGACAACCATAACCTGTTGCTCTCATGTGCCGTTCTCAGGATCACCTAGTAGCACACAGTTGCTCTCCCCGAAGCCCTCAAATTTCCTCCTCTTTTCCCCTGCTCCTCTGCAGCCTTTCACCACACAGTGTTGGCAGACATGGTCTCCTATTGTACTTTTTCTAGGGCTCCACCCTAGGAATACAGCACCAAAAAAAGACAGAAAGAAGATGGGTCCTTACTCTTCTTCTCATGCTTGTGGTGCAGTGTCTCTGCCTTCATACTGTAATCCAGCTTCATCAGGACAGGCTCCAAACGTGTGTACATCCTCTGGATCAGCTCATGGTAGACCACCAGAGGCCAGAGCAGAATGCTGAGCACTGTGGACATGGGATGCAGGGAGTGTGAGAGACAGACCAAGCACAACCTGACCCTTCTTGTGGTGCCAGAGAAACTCTGCATCAAGGGAAACACATTTGAATGGCATGTACTTTTCCATCTGACTGCCTAAAAATCCTTATCCATGGCTCTTCTTCTCATTCCAAAACTGCTTGATTAACTGGATTTTACTGCCAGATCTCAGAAAGAATACAGACTTATTCTAAGATGAAATGTAAGCCCTTCTCTTCAGCCACTGCACCCCAGCCCCAACACACAATAGAAGCCCTGAAATGAGCTGAAATGAGAATTAGAACTAAGTATCACCAAAACGTTTATAAGGGTAGCAGCATAGAGCTCATATGTGGATGCGCTCACAGCAGAGCACCAGAATAGAGTTATTAGGGACTCATGATGCAGTGAAAAAGGTCTATTTACCTAACACGCAGCTTTGTTAACAACACTCCCGATATGGATTTGCCCACGTTAAGAACTGAGAGACTGTAGCGTCTTGTTTCCCTGGCGCCTCGGCCAGCACAGCCTCAGCTGTGAGGAACAGAGGGCACCAATGTTTTAGTCACGGCTCCCTCTCCTGCCTTTGTAGTTGTACTGCATGCATGCGCTTACAGAGACTTCCTGGAACACATTCCCTGTATTGATTAACCATCTAGCACAGATCCCCTTGAGAAAACTACAAATCTGCTTTTACCAGCCTATCAACAGCACAGTTAGATCATGTCTCAGCTTAAGTCAGACAAGAGAGCTGCTTATACTCACAAATGATGTAGGAGATCATTATGCCTGGAACATAGTGTCCAACTACAGCCAGAATCAGGCAGCCTGAACAGACACTCATGCAGAACTGAAGGAAGAGAGAGGAACAAACAGAAGTGACAAGAGGCAGGGATACATCTATGCAACCAGTGCCAGAAACCCAGTTAGTGCAACATGGGGGATGCTCCTAACCAAGTCAGTCAGCCAGCTCTGCACCAAGTCCATTCAGGTGCTGACAGTCACAACTCAAACAGCTCAGCTGGGTTAAGCTGTAAGCATTAGAGGTTCAAGCACAGGATGACCAAGGTAAACCAACACCCCAATAAAACAAACCAAAACTTTATCAGACAGTTCTTTATGAAGTAAATTACATTCCTTGAGGCTAGGATGAGATATTGCAAATTGCCATTTTAAAGTACACCTCTCCTGTAGACCTCAGCACTTTAGGATAAAACTGTACTGCCCTGACAGAGACAGGAACCTGTTACAGAGTCACCAGATGCTGTGCCATAAACCAGCTGGCAGAAGCATTAGCAGAGCCCATGCTCCCAGATCAGACCAGGACCTTCCTCCTCTGGAAAAACGGAAGAAGAATAATGGTGCAGCCCTGATGGCTTGTCTTGCATTCTCCTGGGGTGGGGAGAAGTGAGAACAGACAATCCGCAAGCCAGGGCATGGGTTCAGATAAGGACTAAATCCACCAATTAAGAGTTTAATTCATAATGGAGAGGGCCTGCAAAAGCTAAGGTTCCTCTATGGGCTTTGCTCCCAATGAATTTATTCTTTATGGGCATCTTTGGTCTTGGTCTTCTACTCCCTGTGGCTGGGACAGAAAAGGAGTAATAAAGAAGTGTTAGAAACCCACTCGTTTCGGCACACTGAACCCTAGGAAAACTGACACAATCCTAGTGATTGGTCTGTCCTACTTTTTGTGATGCTAAACCAGTTCCTGTCTACAAACCCTTTCCAAACAACATACGTCACAGCCATTAGAACATGTTTAATGACAAGTTTCCATGGACTCAGAAACAGCCCTGCATTTGGACTTGGCTACCTACAATCTTGGCTAGTGAAATAGGCCCAGGTTAAGAATGGAACCCATGAAATGGCCAGAGACTGTAGGCTTTCCTCTTTTTCTCCCCAGTCCCAATCTAAGAGCTTCCTTTGCTCACTAAGAAATGAAACTAAGTAAAGCAAGCCATTCACAGGAGGGGTTAAGTTCAGCTCCAGTTTACAAAAACTAGAAGCCAAATACTCATTATTTAAACTTGCCATGACATAGAATCTTCAAGGAATGAACAGCAAATGTTGGATAGCAATTGTAAAAATAATGAATTTACATTCTTCCGTTCTTCTCTTAAGCCACTAGTAATGAAAATAAAAGCCCCTGCACAGAAGAGTAGGTATCTCCAGCTTACCTTGGCAGGATTTTGCCTCTTGTACTGTAGCAGTTCCTGCAGGTACAGCCTGAAGGTGACCCAGCTCTCTGCCAGACAGTGGCACAGCTCAGGGACACTGAGCAGGTGAGGTTGTGCCCCTGAAGTCACCCCCTCACTAGAGACAGACAAGAGCAAGAAGACAGTCTTTGAACATGGTCTGTTTTCCTGGGGGGAGGAACAGCTGCACCAGGAAGCAGAGCTCCCTACCAAAGGCTTGTCAATACTGACTGCATCTTCAACTGAACTATGGAAGATGCTTGATTTTGAGACAGTTTTTCCCTTTAATCACGAAAAAAGTCAAGAGACACCTGAGCCAAGCAGCAGCAGATATCATGCCACAGAATCCCCATGCCACAGGCCAAAGACACAAAGCAGTTTACTCAAAGCCACGCAGACAGAAGCACTGGAGGTGGAACTAGTTATGTGGCCTCCTCTAGCACCAAGTCCAAGGTAGTCCAGAGTGTGGTGCTCAGACCTACAACCACGGCCAAGGATGCAAGTCACGCCACCAGAGAGAGCATGTTCAGCCTGCAAAAGTCAGTCTCAGTGATTTCCTTCTCTCTGGAGGATTCTTAAAATAGTTCAGGACAGACCCAGGGAAGAAACCCGAGAGTTCCTAACATCAGAAGTACTTGAGCTTTATTGCTACTGAAAGAACTCTAGCTTTCCCCAGAGTCTCAAGCTGTGGCTCCTTAGCTGATAAGCAGCTCCCAGTGCAGAATTCACTAGCAATGTTTCACAGGAGGAGCCATGCAGTTTATTGACAACAGAAAAAAAGGACAGGTCAGATCACCATACTAAATAAACATTTTCCCACTCTCCCCACTGACCAAGGAACATATCAGTGAGCTTACCTCTCTCCTCCTGGCTCCTCTGATGGCTGTCCTGTAGAGAGAACACAGAAGATTAGTCAGCCAAGTGAAAAATACAACCCGACATTTTTACCAGTTGAACAAAGCAGAGCTGGAGATGTATCATCCTTAGCTAGGGATGCACCCTGGGGTCCTTCTTTGTGCTCTCATGCAAGCAGGAATCACTGGTTTGGAGCCTGAGCTGTGGCACCTTTAGCGAAGCACGCCTGGAGACTTGGAGCAGAAGAGCACTGGTCTCTCAGCACCCCAGCACACCTTGCAACTTGACACACACATGCCAGGACACTCATATCTGAGGTGTATCCTGGTGCTAACACGGGACTCTCTGCTCCAGGGATCACGCAACTTTTCCAGGTGTCCCACATGTCTGGGCAGTGCCATTCCCACAGCGGGTGCCAGCACTTGTCATTCACAGGGGACTGCCAGCACAGTTTCGGAGCTGGGCAAAGCTTCAGCTTCCATCTTGGAGCTAAACATGGCACCAGGAGGTCTGAGCTGCATTTCCCACTGACCAGCCCAGTCCTTGGCAGGATGCTGTGTACAAATACCAGAGATGTCCCTGTTGTCTCTATCCTCTCCCATGGAATTAAGTCGAAAATAGCACTCTTTGCATAATTTTCTAATTTTAGGGCCCTTTTATGTCCCCTGACAGCCTTTTGTGACAGGCACAGATATAACTATAGTCCTAAGATCCATCACTCTGGATAAGAGCAAGGGAAAGGCTATGCCATTCCTCTCTGCGCTGAACCCAGTGAGGATCAAACAGGAACTCAGTTCATGCAGAACTGAAGAGAGGAGTGGTGTTTCAACGGCAGAGGTCATGTATGATTACACTCTGCCTTTAGATATACTGAGAAAAAACCATTTCTATGACAATTGAAATTCATGAGCCTGGTTGCTCACGAATTTGATATCCTGGCTAGCTGACTGGTGTCTCAGGATGTACAGGGCTCAACCAAAGCTCTTCTATCAACACAGCCTTTGTAAGTCTCCTGTGTTTAACAATGTTCTGTTTGTGCTGTGATGGCGCATTGAGGTCTACCCTCCTGTACCAGTCCGCCCACTGTTCTAGAGTTGGCAGGGACTGATATATCTTTGATGCTGTCTCACCAGCAGCAAACTTGGTGCACGAGGTGATAAAAGTCAGTGGGACCCTGTCCTCCACATTGCATGGCACCATGTAAACATGGCACATGTAAAATAAAGAAGGAGAGTTTATCTTCAGAGACCAGTCTTACAGTTAGACAAGGGCGAAGGAAATGCAATGTGCGCAAAAAAGGGTTTGAATCCTCCCTGGAGTCATCAGCCAGGCACAAAGCCCAAGAGTGGCACTGACTCCCTCAGGGAAATGCACTGAAGAGGTGAACAACCATCACTGCAATCACCCAGTAAGACTTCAGACTCTGTGCAGCTTGAGCCACAGAAGAGACCAACTGCTTGTAGCAGCCCTGCCACTGTTCTCCCAAGACAGAGGATGTTGGGCCAAGTCTGCCAGACTCCTCCTCCCGCTGCAGGCACTGCACCAGCCGGCTCGCGCAGTGGAGCAGGAGGCCAACCACCCAGGGAGGAGGCAATTCTTTGAGAGCGTGACCCAGATTTCCAGTAATCGGGGCTGACAAGAGGAGTCAACTGCTTTCAGACTGGGCTGCCCATTCGCTCCTCTGCCCACAAACATTTGGCATGGTGGCTGGGGCAGCTCACAGAGGGAGCTTGGGCTGCAAAGTGAATACCATGGATGCAGCTCCACTCCCACAGGGCAGCTGCTTCCCTCCTGCAATCGCCATTGCTGTGTTTTGTTACTGTGCTCAGGAATCTAAAGCTGCTTAATCGCAGCACAGAGAAATCCAGCTCTATCTCTAAGCCTCATCTACTACCTGCACTAAATCACCAAATACATTACATCTGGCACTGACCAATCTGTGAGGGCTGGCTACACCAGTTGTACAGTGTATCAGATAAGGTGCTGAGACGCTCGCCACATCTGCTGGACAGATGTGCCAGCAACACAGTAAATGGGATGGCACAGGAACCCCACTCCTCTTCGACTGGTTGCAGTCATCCAAGCCATCCAAAATATGCCAGCAGAGGGAGCAAAACAACTCTCCTCAGTTGATCCTGAAGGTTTCAGAGACACTTTGGGGCGCAGAACATTTCAGCAGGCTGCAGGGTCTTCACGTGATTTCAGCTATCTGGCAAAACACGAGCTGTCTTTAAGATCAACAGTATGTTCCTTTCTGTAGCAGGGTATTGTGCCTGCTGGCCATATTAAAGCACTAGAGTATTACACCAGTTGTAAGAACAGCCCAAACCCAAAAAACCTAGAGTATTTCCAACAGGAAATGTTCTCTTAGTTAAGGCTTAACTCCAACGTGTGCTGAAATAATGTTGAGCACCAGTACAACTAAGCTGGCAAGCAGGACACCCAGAGCTGACCTCAGATTATCAATAACTGGCTGAAATCTTTCTGTCAGCATTTCACACTGGACTGTGGATTAATACAAATCACTTGACATATACCAGACTCTTCTGAGAGACCAGACAGCCATGCAGGAGTTTAGGTTACATGTTGGTACTGACAAATTATTGCTGATGGATTCCTTGGCTCTTACAGATTTTCAACGCTTCTCCAAGAGACATTCTTCATCTGTGTGTAAACTTTATCTAGAAAGCAGGGGCCAATTTAAGGAATACTAGCATTCAATTGCAATGCAACTTTTGAAATAGCTCTTCCACACTCACCAAAACACAGCTGGCAAACAACGCTACTGAAAACATCCCTACTTGATATCCATTTCAGGAGAAATTGGAGATGCTTCCTAAGTCCTTAAATAATATTTAAGTGGAACTCCATGTAGATATTGAGAAAATACCCTGCACATGAGCTGAAAATATGCAGTCCCTTCTGAAAGGACCTAAAAAAGTCACACATCTTGATGCTCTTAGTGTGACCCTGATCACAGTGTGTGAGTAACTGCAAAATACATGCTGAGGTTTTAGTATGCTTTCAGAAGTGATGTTATAAGCAGTCATCTGAGACATAAACAACTGTCACAAGCTGAGGTTTGTGTATGTACGTGCTGACTCTTGAAGGTATGGTACTGACCCATCTCCCAGAACTCCAGAAAAGACTTACAGGAAGCACTAAGGCGGTAAGCCACAAAGCTGCAGCTCTGCTTCAGCAGGAAGTGAGCCAAACAAGAACCCCTAAGTGTTTAGGAATACCAATTCAACAGGAGGCCCCTCAGGAATGCAGAGCACCACTCCTTCCTTGCGGAAGCTAAGGAAACACGGTCCAGTGAACCATGTCAAAATCAGGGCTGTGAACTAACCAGGCACATCAGAAAGGTGTCCCTGTTCTCTGCTGCCAGCAGCAGAAATGCAGGAAGGAGTGAAATATGTGAAGAACACTGAGGAGAGGCACAGTGGGATGTGCACCAACTTCTAGCACAGCTGATGGCATAAGACAAACCTATGGCGTTGCTGTTTTGTTTGCTTTTCTTTTTTATTCTTCATGGCTCTGCATCATATAAATTGATTTCAGTATTAATTTCCTATTTCTTCTATGACAACACAACTTTTACAGGCCAAGTACTTGCTGGAATGATTCCACCCCCACCTGCCTCAATGACACCATTCTGTACTGGACACCAGGCTTTTGCATTTCTGGATACGTTTCAAGTGAGGTGGTTTGGGTTGGCTTTAAACTATTCCCTTAAAAAACCAATGTGAATAAGCAGGAAATTAAATTGGCCAGTCCAGTTTAACTGCCTGGTTACCTGAACCACACAAAGCAAACAGTTTCAAGACTACAGCTGTAACATATCTAATCTTATCAGGATTTCTGTGAAAGCACCCTTTAAGTTAGTACCCTTTTAGGTCAAATAAAGGGTACCTTACAAACACTCATATAGAGGAGCTTTTATTCAGCAACTCTCCGTAGAGGGGCAGGGAGGGAGGGCCCTGAGCTGCCTTTGAACAGCAGCAGTAGATGCAGTAGGCAGGTTTGGAATCTGTCATTTAATAAACTCTAGTGAAGGAGGCACTCAAAGCAGACAGCAGCCAATCCATGTCTATCACCTTTATGAGGCTATTCCTCTTGCTGTTTTTGTGTCTAATGTTGGCACAGACCCTTCAAGAAATCGGAAAGATACGACAAGTGATCAGACTCATCAATTAGCTGGAGACCAGATGCTGTTCAGTACAGGTACAATACACTAACTGTTGCTGCTGTCAGACCTCACCGTCCACTCTGCTACCTGCCACAAGAAGTGGCTCTCATTTGCTCTGCTTCTTTTAGAGCATCAGCCCACACTGAACTTAACTAAAACCAATACACTTCCATCCCTTCCTTCCCTTCCCTCAGCTAGGCTGGCCATATGTGCTTACACTTGAAATTATCTTTTTGCCACATTTGCAAGAGAGAAAGGACACAGCAGAAACACATCATCTCTGTCACTACCTTCCCAGGCAAGCTAGCTGGGCCCCTTAGTCACTCTCAAAATGAACCACTCCCACAATTTTTCAGCACTGGGAGCAATTCTCTCCATGCCCAGAGTAATAGGATACATACTAATCCTCTGGCACAAGCAGGTAAGAGGCAGAACCAGTACCTGGGCCTGCAGTTACAATAGGAATGGGGCTTACATGACCTATGAGACAGCCCAGGAAGGACCATAACCATAGCCCAGCAGCTGGTAACACTAGAACTGTGTCTCTGTCTACACTGATAATCATCACATACCTGAGAAATCAAACAGGAACCTGGGCTTCCATTTCTCCAACAAGAGGATGCCAAGAAGGGACATGCTGAGCAGAAAGAGGGGTCTCAGGGAGGTGGAGGAAAACAACCTAGAAATCAAACAAGAAATTGTTAGATAGGAAAAAGGCAGCAAATTACTGCTCCTGATGAGGAAACAGATATGGCTCAAAGCAGAAATACCCAACTGCTATGGGCCACTGTAGAAAGCAGACACACACCCACACCACAGCACGTTCTCAAATGGTGCCTTTGCCCACCACCAGACAGCTGACTCCCTGCCACCTCCCAGTGCTCTCCTCCCCTGCTTCTGAGCTCCTCCCTAGATTGTAAAAGAAAGCTAATGCTCCCTTGTACAAGTCCCTCCAAAGCCTCAAGGTGGAGGGTCTAGATAACATAAATACAGCTTGCTGTAGCAGAAAACTGTTTGCAACTTAGCCTGTTTGCTGAAAACCTACATCCCATTTGTCATGGCGAGGTCCAGCATTATGTGCAGGTAATGCATCTTGCCATTCTGGATGCCCACCCATTCTTTTATCACAAACCTCTCCCCATTTCACCAGAGACTAGCTAGCACTTAAATGGTTTAGTTGCACACTTTATCATAAAATCTTTCACGTCCCTCATCCACACACTGGCATAAGACACTTGCCAGCTCACACAATACTACTCACACACAGCTGTGCATTGCCACTCAAAGAGTTTATCTCCCTACTCCACAGAGATTTGACAGCAAAGGTGCCAGGGTGGCACTCGTGCCAGCAGTGACTGCCTGCATTCATCCTTTTCTCTAGCTCAGAGGAGCTGCTTTTAAGTCACTCCAGAAGAGAATAGCAGGGAAATGTATTCACCTTCACCTCTTTAATGAACATTCCATTCCAGAAAGGAAGAGCTGTTTCACTTTTTTACTCTGCTCCTCTTCAGTGAGCGTTTGCCAATAACTAATGTCAAACACACCAAACAATGACTGGAGTCAGGGAGAATATCACAGTGCAGAGCAGGGAGAGGTTCTCACCAAACCACAGTCACAGATAGACAAAGTAGAAGTGAAATTTGCCTCACTGAGCAGAACAGAACAAAAGCCACACTTCCCATGGGTTCACAGGGCCTTTAACAACCTAAACAACAACGTTTATATTCCTTCTCATTGGACAGCAATTCTGTAGCTTAACACATCATCTCTGGAAGAATTTCCTCCTATTCCATCTCATTTATGGATTGCAGTTGAAGGATGCTGCCTAAATCCTCTATGGGACCCTAAATAATTCTTCCTTCTCTGTGGTATTTAAATCTCTCTCAGCTGCCCCATATTCTGGGCACTCTTTATTCCTCTTGACCTTTTCACACACAGTGCCTGGGCTGTCACTGTCTACCACCCTTGCCATCTCACCTACACCTCTCCCTCTGCTTCTTGCTTCATAGCCCTGCTCTGAGACTTGTCCAGCTGGTAGAGTAGTCCAAAAAAGTTTATGTACCTGGCTACTACGTACACGTGTAATAATCACATGGATGAGGGAACAGAAGGTAAGCTGCCTCATCAGAGAGACTTCAAAGGCTGTTTGGTCACATACTTTTCCCTCCTTTGACTTCAGAATCTACCCCTTCCTATTTCATCCACAATCAACATTTAACTCTTTCCCTGGTAACTTCTGACCTTTTCTGCTGGGAAGGCCACTGGCTGAGAGCATTTTCATCAGTAAAACTGACTCACTGTTTATACAAACAAACAGGATGTTTTTCATTCCCATCCACAGCTGGGCTCTGCCACTCACACTCCCATCCCCTCATGCTGCTGCCCTTCCCGAGAGGCAGAGAAGGGAAAAAAGGGAAGGAGAAATACTCTCGCGCCAAAACCGAGTGAAAAATTAGCACCTCCCGGGAAACATTAACGAGCAGAAGGGCTTAAATAAAACGCCTCAGGGCAGCTGCCGCTGTAGGAGGCCGTGGTGCTCTCTGACCGCAGTTACTGAGTGAAACGAACTGATAAAAACACGGATGCAAGAATTAGGCAGAAACGTGCCTGGGCGAGGCTCCAGTTGGGCGCATCTGCATTTTGTTATCGTGGGACAAGGCAAATCCTCCTGGCACTTTCTCCCTTCAGGGAGGAGCCTGTTTATGCCTGTCAGAGGAAAACAACGCGGCTACCCCCGGCTGTACATATCCCACAGCGGTATGGGCTGCGGGAACACGCACCACGGGAACCCAGGGCCATCCCCGCGGGCCCCGAAGCCGCCGCACACTGTGGGCACGGGCACGAGCGGCACCGACAGCCCCAGTACCCTTTCCCGCCCCAGCTCACCAGAGGGCCCCGCCGAGGGCGGCCGCGGTGACCAAGCTATGCAGCGGCCTCTCCCACACCAGCAGCCGCTGCGCCGTCGCCAGCGCCGCCTCCCAGCCCTGCAGCCGCTGCCGCAGCGCCGCCGCCAGACGCGCCGCTGCCGCCGCCGCCGCCT
>VZRN01003036.1:870818-899103 GCA_013397935.1 Dasyornis broadbenti | reverse complement strand
GCCCGGGGACGGGAGTGGTGGGGGCACCGGGTGACACCGGCCGCGCGTGCGCCCGGCGGCGGGAGGGGCGGGGATCGGCCGCGCCCCCGCGCCGGAACAGGAAGGGCGGAAAGGCGGGCGGTGGCGGTCGGGGTGGGAGCGGTTCTGAGGGCTCCGCTCCTGACGTTGCGCCGGGCTTCGGCACGGACTGGCACTCCGGAGTGCATCGGC
Source organism: Dasyornis broadbenti (assembly GCA_013397935.1). Taxonomy (NCBI): domain Eukaryota; kingdom Metazoa; phylum Chordata; class Aves; order Passeriformes; family Dasyornithidae; genus Dasyornis; species Dasyornis broadbenti. The sequence continues at coordinate 898,893 of VZRN01003036.1, read as the reverse complement.
ACTGCACCCTCAGAGCCGGCCCCGCATCGCCGGAGGGGACCCGTCAGCCCCCGCCCTGTGAGCGGGCACGATGGAGCTGGACGAGCTGCTGCTCGACGAGGAGGGGGCCTTCTCCCTCACTGGGTTCCAGGAGTTCACGGTGAGTGTCCGCGGCTAAGCTTACTCTTAGCAGGACCCCGGGGTGATCCCCCCTATACCCCGACCGCGGAGAACCCCGCGTTGCCGCACGCCCCGGCCCGGTGTAGTGCTGAGCTGGGTCGCGGTGAAGAACACGGTATGAGGAATGCTCTGGACCTTCTTCACGTTCCTCTGTCTGTCTTCAGTTCCTGCCCAGGCACCAGCAGCTGAGCGAGAGAGTGCGGAAGCGACTCTATTATGGCTGGGATAAAGACTGCAGCCTGGATAATCTCTCCAGCCCCGTGGCAGGTGGGTTGCTGATTGTCCCCAGATGGGAATGCTGAGTCAGGGGGGTTGGAAGTAGCCCAAGGGGCCGAGACCAGTAGGTCACCTGCTTCCTCCCCAGCGCCAAATCCCACCCCTGCCTAGCCTTTCTCACTCAGCGCAGCACAGCAGGCAGGATGCCAGAGCCTCATGGCTTCTGTTCTCTGTTTCGTTGCCCCGTCTGGCCCAATGCTGCCTTTTTGACATCTCACTGGTGTGTAAAGTCCTTTAGGTTGCTTGTGAGTTCCTCAGTAGAGCAGGTTGTGACCTTGTTCCTGGTGGGAGCTGTCTTGAACAATTTCTTGTGTTCTACAAGACATTGAGGGGTTTGTTCAACTTCTAGTTGTGAGAATCAAGAGGACAGATTCTTGCTGTGTGTTTGTCTGTATTGCATTTTTTTTTGCTGTCGATTCAGCAGTGTTTTGAGGAGTAGAGGACACGGCTGGGTTAAGGCTGAGGAGCTGATGCAGTTGATGGTGGAGAGGGGTTGAAAAGGGCAAGCAGTGGTTTGCTAGAGGGTCTTCAATATGTGGTTGTCCCAGTATTTCCATTAGCTGCTTGCTAGGGAGATGATCTGAAGTTGCCAGGAGGCTGTGTGTGATGTGCCTTGGTGAGGAGGAGGATGCTGAGCATGTGGTACCAGGGCAGACTCAGGCAGAGCAGCCAGCTGCCTGGGCACTGCTGGGTGTCATGAGTTCCAACACAAGTGGTGCAAGGGAGGCCAGAGGCTCACATTACACTGAGGTATGAGGTGGGACTGTTCCATGGATGCTACCAGTGTTGAAAGTTCAAAGGGTACAGTCATACAAGAAAACTGTTGGGGGCTATTAACTCTAAAGACTACCTCGCACTCAGGAAATGCCGTGGTTCCAGCAGGTGGGGGCAAGAGTGGGGCACAGAGAATGTGTCCATGGGCTGATCTGCTTTTACAGCCTTCCTTCAACAGCTGCCGTCAAAAAATGGGGTCCAGGACTATGACATCTCTCTCGGTACAGGGCTGCCATTGCTACATTGCAAGTTTGTGGCACTGCTCTTCAAACAACATAGAGGCTTGTTGGGAGAGTCTGGAGTAGCAGGAAAACGTCTTTGGTGTTGAGGTTTGATTGCAGAAGGTTGACTGAGAAGTTGAAAAGTAAACTTGATACTTTGGAAACAGAAGAACAGTAACCACACTCAGTGTGCCCTGGTTGTGAGATGAGGAAATTGAGCAGCTGCTCTTCATGCTCTCTAGGGTGGGATACTCTTGTGGGTTGGATTTGTGGGCTGAAGAATTTGGTTTCATATCAGGACAGAGCCTGTAGGGATCACTTGGGATGTTGGCACTGCCTATGTGGTGTTACAAGGATGACCAGGAAGGGCAGAGAGAACAGCAGCAATGGCTGAGGCTGGGAGCAGTCAACGGTGGAGCTGTGTCTGCCTGGCTGTACATCATAGTAGTGGTGTGGCCTGAATGGTGTAGAGAAGTTCCTTAGAGCAGTGTTTTTCTGAGCTTGGTAGCTGCTCTGTGGGCAAATAACTTGTGTTACTGCAACCATTGTCTTAGCTGCTGGAGAGATGTAGAAACGAGGGGTATGGTGATGCTTCCCATGGTAGCTGGAAATGCAAGGCTGCTGGGATGAGCTCTGCTCTCAACTCTGTAAGCCAAGGGTTTGGCAGCAAAATAGAGTTGAAGTTTCCTGTCTAAAGCACTTCTTGCCAAGCACTGGACTGTAGTGCTGCGTGGGATGTTCCCAGCTGGTCCTATCATGCAGGGAAGTGAGATGGGAGCTGCTGGGGCCATCTTCCAGTATATGTCAGTTTCTGGCCTTTTCCGTGCTTGAATGCTGAGGCACGTCCTTGAGTGCAGGGAAAGCAGTCTGAGCTGCAGTTACACTGTATCGCTGCTCTGATACCCTGTTAGTGCTTTTGGGCTCCTGCTCACATATGCACCTTGTACGTCGTCATCTCAGGAGCATTGGGGCTGTGGTGTAGTGGAATGCTGGATCGTTGCTGATGAGATCTGGATGGGGAAGATGCAGTGGGTTGGAGGGGAGCAAAGGACCATGAAGATGTGGTGTGACATCAGGTCCAAGAAGGCTTCCAGAAGGGCTGTCTGAGGTCCTACAGAGTGAGGGGAGGGTGTTTCTCTGCAGCTGACTGCTGGTGGTTCCCTGTGACACAGACCTGCTGATCTGGTGTTGCCGCAGGGCCTTGGTCACTCACATCCTCTTCCTGCTGTGATCTGCCTGCCGTGCACATTTGTTTGTTCCTCACTTCTTCCTGACCTCTGATAAGGTCTGTCCTACCCTCATAGTTTAATTTAAACTTGAAGAGCTGAGCAAACACCAAAACCTGATGGGCTTGTGGGGAGAAGGGGAAGGGTGGGTGTGGTCTGTGCCACATGGGGCTAACTCCTTTGGTGCTTTTCTGTCCTAGATATTGCTGTGGAGTTGCTGCAGAAAGTGGCTCCCAGTCCCATCCGCAGACTCCAGAAGAAATACGTGTCTCATGTATCTCGGTAAGAAGCAAAAACTTCATGTCCCTTCGTGTCCTGTGTCAGAACTTGGAGCTCTGCTCTTACCTGTGATTCACTTCTGTCCCCTGGGCCAGCCACTGGCTTTGTGCTTAGGTCTGATTAGTGTCAAAGAGGAGCTGGGGTAGGTAGCATGGACAGCAGGCACAGTGACTTCCTGACGCAGCCAGGTCTGCTTTGAGTTTGTCCCGCTCTCTGGGGTGCATGTGTGCTCTTGTTACTGGGCATCTGTACTGACTGGATCTGCAGCTCCCTGGGTAACAACGTTTGAACCTGGAGTCTCCTCTTGACAGCTGAGCACTTGCAGTATGCCTTGCTGCAGGCAGGACTGCTCAGTTTGGAGCTGACTGTGCCTGGGAACAGAAACCAGGGCTTTCTGCTCTCCACCCTGCATCCCCTGCACTTTTTCTTGCTGCAGCTCAGGACATCTGGCATAGAGCTGGCAAGGCTGTGACCTATCTAGCAATTTGCTAAACCTTCCTACTGCCTGCAAGCAGCCAAGTTGTGCCATGGTGCCTGGGGTGTTTGCAGCATTGCTTCTTGCCCTGTCCCACAGGGAAGCTTGCATCTCACCCTGCTCCATGATGTTGGCACTGGTTTACATTGAGAGACTCCGGCACCGGAACCCTGAATACCTCCAGCAGATCTCATCTTCAGACCTCTTCCTCATCTCCATGGTGAGTGGTGGGCAGGGGGGTAATTGGGCTGGAAGGAAGCCTGGAGGAGTGCAGTGGGGGCTGAGATCCTGTCCTTTGTGCTGCTTTTAGATGGTTGCGAGTAAGTACCTGTATGATGAGGGTGAGGAGGAAGAGGTGTTCAATGACGAGTGGGGAGCAGCAGGGAAGGTGGATGTCCAGACCATGAACACACTGGAGATGAACTTCCTGAGCGCCATTGTAAGTGAAACTGTCACTGCTGCCAGCTGTTTCATGGAGCAGAGGAAAAGAGGCATTGAGGGGAGTCTGGATTTCTGTTTTTCCCTCACATACTCCTGTAAAGGGATAGAGAAGGATGTGTCTGGGTGCTAGGTGACCTGCCCTGACTGCACTGACCTTTAACTGCTGTTCCAACAGGACTGGAGTCTCTACACAGATCCTCGGGAGCTATTTGAAGTGCTGAGCTGGCTGGAAGGACGGTAGGTGTCTGGGATGGGGTGGTCCCTTCATCCATGTTGCAGCCTGGCTCTACTCCTGCTTGGAGATAGCCCTGCTGCAGTGAAATAAGAGTTGGGGACACCTGTGAGCCTTTTCTAGGCTCTACGGCTTCCTTCTATGGAGCTTAAAAGCAGGGTCTTCTCCAAGCCTACCTGGGCTGAAGCTGCTTTTATGGGGAAGGTCCATACCACATCCACCATTCTCTTTTTTTCTCCTTGCAGTGTGGCTGAAAAACAGGGCATGTGGCGTGGCTGGTTCACTTACACAGATCTGTGTGTCCTCATGGAGCAGACCATATGGCAGCACGTGTTGGGCCAGTTCTGCCAGCAAGTGGTGAAGGTAAGGGCATGGGAGAGCAGCTACTTGCAACAACATGGGACTCAGCAGGCCTTTGATTTGGAGCAGGACCCTCTTTTCCACTGAGAGCAGCACCTTGGTTTATTCCCTGTTGAAAAGGGAAGCTGTCAGAAGATACTGATTTGGAGCTGTGCTGCCTGAGGCACTGCAGCCTGGTGCTGGGTAATGTGCTCTGTGCTGGACTGCAGCCCCACAAATCATGGTGCAAGGGCATGGTGGTGGCATGGAGGCAACTGGGTGTCGGCTAGGGTTTTGAACAGGAACTGTTGGATTTTAGGTGGGGCATTTAGGTTTGTGGTATTTAGGCCTTGCTTTGGGCAGGCTGTGCGCCACCCACCATTAGCAGTGGGGCTGCCTGCTCTCAGCATCCAGCCCTGGAGCTGGTGATGCTTTTTGCCATCATGACTGCTGGGTTGATCGTGACCATGCTGCATCATGGCTGGCAGGAGGCACTGCTGAGGGGATCTGGGCTAACATTTGGCTCCTCTTTAGCTGGCCTGTCTCCTGGGTGTGGTGTACCTCACTGGCTTCACCGCCATCTTCGCCTCCGTCACCATGGTGCACCGGTCTGTGTGCATGAGGAGCATCAGCCCTGCAGCCCTCCGGCCTGCACTGTTCCCTGAGGAGGGGAGGTGCCAGCTGGATGCCCAGCCAGCCCCAGCCCCTGGCCAACCCCAGCCCAAGCTGCCCAGTGTCTCCTCAGCCAGCTGCACCCATTGCCTGGGGGAGAACGAGACGACCAAGGAGCTGCGTCGTGGGAGTATCACAGCGACTGCGCTCTACCTGTGGGGCAGCATGATGACAGCTCTGTCCTACCCAAAGGCACCTGATCTAGCCCAACACAGGAGCCTCCTGCGAGGTCCTTTCCGGAAAGTGCCCACTGCCTGTGAGAGATCTAACCGTACCACCCCCACTGCAGCCCCCAGCCAGCCTGGGCCCTTCAGACTTGCTGTGCTCCGAGCTCCTCCAATGCTCCACTGCCATGCCTGCTCAGCCACTGCGGGCCCCACGTGGGATGCAGCCCCCAACCATGAGGACTGGCTGGACCCCCTGGGGCTGAAGCAGTGCTTCTTGCACACTGCTATGGATCTCAGTAGAATCAAGAGCTTCATTTTTCCCAGCTAGGAGTACAGGACAGCAGCCCCTTTCCCCTTCCCTTCTAGTGTGGCACAACTCACTTCCTTGCACTTCTGGGACCCCTGATCCCTGGAACTGCATGTGGCTGGAGGCCTGTGCATTACTTTCAAACCAGCACTTGTGTCCCCCCACCCAGGGCAGGGATGTCCTTCACTTAGGGGCTGCTGGGACAGGTTGGGGTAGAGCTGGCTTGCTGGAGTGGGAACTGGAGGGTAAATGTGGGTTGCCTTTGGGCTGGGGTGCTTGTGCAAAGGAGGTATTGTACCTCTTCCTGTAGTGAGTGGTGTTGAGCAGAGGTGGCATATGGGATGTAGGAGGCTGTGGCTGTGTGTGCAGGGTGGAGGGGCAAAGGCAGTGACCCCAGTGAGAAGGTAAGGTGGGGTGCCTGGCGTAGGGGAGAGGAGGCTGAAGGAGGTGGGAGTGAGCTGGCTGGTCACAGCAGTACTTACATTTGGGGGCTGTTAGGCCACTTCTTGGGACTTGAAAGAGTGACACTGAGCAGGTACCCTGCTGTGGCTGTGCCCTGCTGAGCTTGCTGGGAATGAAGTGTGGTTAGGGCTGAACTTCCTTATCCTGCTTGTGTTGGGTATTTTGAATCTGGGGTGCTCTGTGACCCCATCCCAAACCCCAGCTGTCTGTGTCTGAGCAACAGTGCCTGACTGCTCCTCAGAGTGGGAAGAAGGCACCTTGTCTCGATGACCAGGCCAGCTCATTATGCCCCTTCTTTTTACTGTCGATTTTACACCTGTTTTTCACTCTTTTGTAGATGCAAATCTCTTCCAATAAAAGTAGTTCTTGCTGTGTGCCTGCCTTGTCCTGCTGAACTGCTCCATACTGGCAGCATGCCTGCTCCAGAGCAGAGCCACATCCATGCAGCTGTGCCTGCTCCTGGAGCTGCTGTGCATGGCAGATCCTGTGTGCTGCCAGTGAGCCCAGCAGACCTGCAAGGCCTGTCCTGCAGTCTGTCTCTGGTGACATGAGGAATATCAGGTCCGGTGCAGGCAGGGACAGCAGGAGAGAGGAGGTTCCCCATCCTTGGGAATGTGGGGAATGCATGTTCTTCACTGCTCTTTGCTCTCTGAAGTCTTACCTGTTAATGAGTGAACCTTGAGTATCAAAGGCTTGGCCAGGTCACTGACACAGCCACCTCTGCCCCATGACAAAAACACAAGCATCCCCTGCCTCTGTGCCCCTGGCATTCTTGTCCAGTGGTAGGATTCAGTACTCTCCTAGGAGAATGAGGGACATTAGTATACCCCCATTAGAGACCAGGCTGGACCAGGAGGCCTGGGGGTGCTGTGCTGTGGAGGAACAAGCATGAGCCGGGCACACAGAGACTGAAGGATGCTGCTGGTGGGAATGTTCTAAGCATATGGAGGAAGAGGTGTCAAGGCTGTGGCCTACCCAGTCCACAAAGGCAGTACTGGGACCTGGGCTGTGGGTAGTTGGCACCGTAGTAGTCTGATGTCCTGGTTGTGGCTGCCTATCACCTGGCCCTTGTGGTGAAAAACCAGGGTGACACTTGCATTCCTGGCCGCAAGGGCAAGTTACTCACTAACTCAAGTTAATGGCTAACCCTGAGGCAGCTCCTGCAGAAGGTGGAAGTTCAGCCATGTGAGGATTTGTGAGGAGCTCTCAGGGGGGTGAGAGCCTGCCCATCCTCTGCACCAAAAACTGGGAGCGGTGTGGAGTGGCAGCAGCATGAATGGGGGCCATGGCAGAGCACTTGGAGCTGGGAGCCCCATGCTCACGTCCTGCTCCTCACAGAAGATGTGCTTCTGGATACTGAGCTGCTGCTTAGCCCTTCAGGTAAGGGGGGACCATCGTGAGCAGCTGAAGAGATGGGATGTTGAGGAGAGGGCTGGGATCCTCTCAGATTGCAGGGCAGGGGCTGTGTGGGGCTCTGGCCAGTGTGTGCTGGGAAGGGAGTGGGCGGTAGTGAGTACTGCTTAGGTGGTGTTAGTAAGCATCCACTCTCTCAGGGGGACTAGGCATGGGGAGCTGCAGCTCTGGATGCTGCAGGGAGTTGTGACTGCTCCATCTCTTCCCTGCACAGCACCTGGCCGTGCAGACCTCCTTGCTCTGCATCTTCCACCTCCTCCTGCTGCCCACCCTGCCCCAGGAGCCGCCTCATGCCCAGACCACCAGCAAGCTGCTGGCACACAGCCTCTTTGCCTGTGGCATCTCCACGGTGCTGCAAACCACCCTGGGGAGCCGGTGAGCAAAGGGGATGAAGGGGAGCAGCTGTCACCAGGAGGAGGGTGATGCCACGGCAGGGCATGTCTGTCTCCTCCTAGGAAGTGGGAAGATGAGCTTTGCTGAAAGTGGGAAGGGGCACAAGGAAAAGCTCTTATCCTGCATCTCTGCACAGTTGTCCCCTCCCTCTCACACGTACCTCTAGAAAAACTGCTGTGCTTTCCCTCTAGCTCCTTGCTGCCTTGCTCCAGCATCATACACAGCTCCTTCAGACCATCTGGTGCTTGTGCTGCCCACACAGGGGCTGGGTATGGGATTTGGCAAAGCCTCTGACTTCTGCACGCATTCCATGTGCTGCCACTTGGGATGTACTAAGGCATGTACATGTAGAATAGGGGATGATCTCCTGCCACTCTGGGTTTCTTATCTGCTTCCCTTCCCACCCCGTTCCTCTGTCAGCCTGGGCTCTTGGAGTAGCTCTGTTCCCTTCCCTGTCCTTCCTCCCTAATGTGCCCTGGTTGTCCCCTTAGGTTGCCGCTGGTTCAAATCCCATCCTTTGAGTACTTGGTCCCTGCCATGGTGCTGAGCTCCCACCTGTCCCACGGTGCCAGCACAGACAGGAATGGTGAGCACCGCCCTGGAGTCTGTGTCCCTTGGGACCTGGGCCATGCTAGTGCCAAGGGAGTGGCAATGATGAGGTGCCTGGTAGGCGGAGTAGGGATGACGGGTAGCAAGGGATCCTGCTTGCTGGCTCCTCTGGTGATGGTGCACAGCACCCTTCTCACTCCTGAGTGCACTTGAAGTGTATCTGGTCACTTCCCCAGGGTCAGGGCTTATGGGGATGGGGATGCTGGCACACTGTTCCCTCTCCAGCCAACATCCTCTCCTTGCTCCATGCTCTTGGACGCGGCTCCAGGAGCTCAGGATCCACATGTATCACACCCTTCCAAAATTCCCTTCCAGGCACAGCCATGGCCAGTACATGCCCTGCACCACATTGCACAGTCACAGGGAGATGGGTTGACTCACTGCAAGAGGTGGGTGCGCTTGTGCTGGGACGGGGGTCCTCATTTCACTCCATCAGCTTTCCACTTGTCACCCATATCCCTGTACCCCCAGTCTCTTTTCCTGCGGTTTGCCATGAATAGAAGTGCAAAGGCAATGGGGATCATGATGCGTGTCCATGCATGTTTCTCTGTGCTTGGTATGAGCAGAGCATGTGAAACAAGTAATTCTGCTGGGGCAGTGGGAATGTGGCCAAGGGAAGGTGTTGGACTGCTCTCCGTGTCTCCTGCCCCACAGACCCATTCTTTCCTCTTTCAGGTCTCTGGAGCAGTGCTGGTCTCTGGGCTGATTCAGTTGGTGCTGGGAGTGTCTGGCGTGTGCGGGTGGGCAGTGCGGCACTGCGGGCCCATGGTCCTGGCCCCCAGCCTCTCCATCATTGGGCTGTCCGCATACAAGGAAGCTGCTTTCTTCTGCTCCACTAACTGGGGCATAGCACTGCTGTACGTGAGCCCAGGGACTGTACTGGTGTGTGGCTCCTAGGGCTTTCTTTTACCAGGGGGACAGGGATGGGGCACCCCTGCAGTGCATGGTGCACATCTGGGGCACCATCACTGACTGATGCTGTGTGGTGACCTGTGCTCACTCTCCTAGGCTCATGCTCCTTGCTGTCACCTTCTCCCAGCACCTGCAGTCCTGCCGCCTGCCCTTCTGTGCCTGGCCCCACACTTGGGAGGGCTCCACAGAGCCGTCAGTTCCCACCCTGCGCACGTTCTCGGTACCATGGCTTGTCTGCTCCCTTCACTGTGACCAGGCTTCTCTCTCTGAGCCTGGCTCTTTGGTGTGGGGTTAGGTGAGACCTGGAGCACAGGCAGGGGTGAGAAGTCCTGGTGCAGTTCCCAGAACATGAATGCTGCTGGGGAAGCGCTGGGAACCTAGGCTGTTGGAGCAGAACAGCTTGGGATGCTTCCTGCAGGGGTTGGGGGGGGTTGTGGCATAACTCCTTGGGAGATCTGACAGGACAGGGTGGGGTGCTGGCCAGGGGAGGAGGGTCCCCTGCTGAGGGTCCCTTTTTGCCTTGCAGGTACTGCTCCCATTTGCTGGTGTCTGCACTGTTTGTGCCATCCTCAGCCACTTCCACATTCCCTGGGAATCACTTGACCTGGCCATGGCACAGCTGTCCTGGGCCAACAACACCTTCAATGCCCCTTGGGTCCACATCCCCTATGCAGGTGGGGGGCAGCAGGGCTGAGTGCAGCCATCCACTTTTGGACAGGACCTCTATCCCCTGTCCCTTTTCCCTCCACTGCAGGAGAGTGGAGGTGGCCGCAGCTCACCCCCCGGGCGCTGGCAGTGGGCATCGCCATGGCCATCGGCTGCAGCATGAACTCAGTGGGCTGCTATGTGCTGTGTGGGAGGCTGCTGAGAGTCCCCTGGCTGCCCCCTCATGCCTGTAATCGGGGGCTTTGCATGGAAGGGTTGGGCAGCCTCCTGGCAGGACTGCTGGGCACCCCAGGGGGCACAGCCTCCAGCATCGCCAACACCTGCGCCACTGGCCTCACGCAGGTATGCCAGGGGGAAATGGGTTGGCAGGGGATGGGGAGGCAGTGGAGCAGGTGTGTCGGACTTGTAATGGCCAGGCTGTCACCAAGCCAGCACTGGAAAAGGCAGGTGTACATAGCAGAATGGGGCATGACACAGAGTAGGGGGTGATGCTACCCATCTTTACTTTCCCTTTCTTTTTTCTGCCAGGCTGGCTCTCGCCTCTCGGTGCAAGTAAGTGCACTGGTGTGCGTGGTGCTGGGCATATCCCCGAGGCTGGCAGGGCTACTCACACGCATCCCGCTGGCAGTTCACGGTGGGTACCCTGCCATGCCCCTAGCTGTGGCACCCACAGCCTCCTTGTCACTGCCTGACTCCTGTCCCTCACAGGAGGGGTGCTCTGTGTCACCTATGCCGTGGCTGTGGGTACGGGGATCTCCTACTTCCAGTACACAGACATCGACTCAGGGAGGAACATCTTCATTGTTGGCTTTGCCATGTTCATGGCACTGCTGGTACCATGGTGGTTCGGCACAGCTCTGACTCCCCTGGCTACAGGTAGGAGGGACATTCCCCAGGCAAGGCAAAGCCTTGAGACCCATAGCATGGTGACCACATATCTCCACTGTTCTGGGAGGGTAGGTCCACTCATGGTAGCAGGCAGCTATCTCTTCAATCCCTGATTCTGCCATGGCTGCTCCTGCCCCTTTCCCCTGGTTGGGCTGGGACATCCTGGCTCATTCTGGCACTGTCCCTGCAGGCTGGGTGCCACTGGACCTCTTCTTCCTCTCCCTGCTCATGGTGCCTGTCTTCTTAACTGGCTTCTTGTCATTTTTTCTGGAGAACACGGTCTCAGGTGAGGGGCTGCTCTAGGTGCTCTGCATATTCCCTGCTCTGAGGACTGGATCTGTCCAGGGGATTCTTTCCAAAATACCAGCTCTGCTCCCTGACAGTGCTGCTGACGGTCCTGGGGATGGTGTGGGCTGGGAGGATGGACCTGGAGGAAAGGCCTTCCATTTCACTGCCTACCTCCCTGCTTGCAGGAACACTGGAGGAACGAGGGTTGCTTTCTGAGCAGCCATGGAAAGCCAGAGCTGGTGACTGTCACCTCCATGGAGAGAGGGGCAAAGCCAGCCACGCATATAGGCTCCCCACTCAGCTGAGGAGGCTGCTGCCATCTTCCTGCAAAGCTTTTCCCTGCTGCTTCCTCTGCCCAAGGAGTGAGGAAGAAAAGGAGGGCAGCTGTGCCACCGAGGAGGGGACTGCTGACCCAGGGGAAGGGACACACCTGCTCCCCAAACCCAGCTCTGGGGAGCTGCAGCCAGCAATACGGCCAAGCCAGATAGAGATGCCTGCATGGCACACTGTGGCCTGACCCTGTCACATGGGGACACCTCATGTGAAAACCGGGCTGTGCCCTCAAGGCAGCTTGTGAGCCACTTTGCTCCTCATTTCTGAAGCCCTTGAGGAACTGGAGGGACCTGAGCTTCCACCCTCCCAGCACAAACCTGATCTTCCTGCTTAAGAGTGAGATATAAAAACTTTCAACTTCGCCTTTTCCAGGAGTTTCCTTTCCAGATGGGATTTTCTTAGAGAAACCCCTGGTGCCCTGAGGACTGAGACTAGAGGGCAGGGCCACCTGGTGCCACTGCAGCTGAGGATGTGGGTGCCTCTAAAATCCACCATCACTCTGTGGAGTTGACTAGGGGAGGGCTCAGTGTTTTGGCCAGCCATAAAGGACTGTCAGTCTGGCTCTGCTCAGCTGCTGGTGCTCAGGAAGGACTGGCTCTCCACCTCCTCCCTGCTGTGTCCCTGCTGCTCCCCCTCGATGCCCATGGCACTAGGTATATACCAATGCTCTGGCACTCCAGGATGCTCCAGGCTGGGGGCACAACTCAGCTCAGTTTCCCAAAATAATGAATACCCTTCCACCTACAGCAGAATGGTCCTAGAGTGCTCAACACAGAAATACCCCCCAGGCACTGCTCTTTTGATTGAACTAGCCAGCAGTGGATTTCCCTGGAGAAGAACATCTCCCTCCATGTGGTCCCAACGTGAAACGCCCACAGGTGGATGCAGGGTGGGAGGGATGTGGTGGCACTGTATGCAAGTCTCCAGCTGTGAGCCCTCTTTTCCCAGCTCTCTGTGACCCCTACAGCTGTACACAGCAGCGTAATGCACAGCTCATCCTCATCCAGCCAGCATGCCCACTTGACTCCAAATTCCAGTTATGACCAAAGTCCAACTGGGTCCTGCAGCCCAAACTTGGTCATGCAACATAGTCTGTCCTGCACTGCAAAGTCCTTGCCAACTCCCCTGTTCCCTGACACCCTGTCAGGATGCAAACCCTCTGTGATGGTTTGTGATGACCACCCTCCCCTGGCACTGCCCGGAGAGGTGGCTGCGACCTGCATGCTAGGGAGAGGGGGGAGTGGAGGGGTGTGCAAAAAGAGCGTAAATGTGAGACTCAGGGGCAGCACAGGGAGGACAGTTCGTGGGCCCAGAGTGGATGGCCTCAATGCATGGGGTGCTGGTGGGAGATCACAGTCAGAGTATGGGTGATGGAGTTAAGGAGTCAGTGTCTGGGGTAAGGGTGGGGGTCAGTGTGGAGGGAATAGGGGGTGCATGGTGCGTCAAGCTGGCACAGTGCTGCTCTGTGAGCCCAGTGCCCAGGCACGGGGACAGAGGAACCTGCAGCCCCAGCTATGCACGGTTTGCTGCAGTGCAGCAGCTGAGTCCCCGCACAGCCTGGGGTGGAACAGCGGTGTGGGTGAGCGCCCCGGGCCGTGCCCGCCCCGGCACCCTGGGACTGAGGAATAAACCTGGGGTAAAGCGACAGGAGGAGCCCCTTGCTGCCGCTGCTTCTCCGGCTGTACCGGGCCCCGTCCACAGCTGGGCACTTGTGCCAGGACATTTCGTAACAAGCGTAAGCGCAAAATAAGGTCCTACGGCACTTCGGTCCACATCAGCGTCTTGGCCGTGACACTCCTTGCGGCAACTGGGGACGCTCTATAGGCACATGCCACCTCGGTTCACTGTCCTTGTCAGCAGCTGTGAGAACACCAGCACTACTCACCCGGACACCGCGGAAGACATAGCAGTTCCTGTGGCGCAGGGAGCCGCACATCCCGGCGTGCCCTGGCCCCGCAGGCCGCGGAAGAGAGCAGCATGCCGGGAGTCGTAGTCTGTCTTCGCCTCCGGCCCGGCGCCGCTCGCCAGCCCCTGCCTCTGCATCCTCCGGCTGCCTGCTCCTCCTGCCGTTGGGTAATGCTGCGGCTCCGCAGAGCCCCAGAGCTGCGGGCACCGCGCGGGCGCAGGGTCCCCGAGTGTTTTGGGAGGCATGGAGCCCGTCCTAGGGAGGAGAGGGAAGCAGCAGTGGGCTACCCGCACTCTGCCGGTGTCACTGCGGGCAAGAACGGCGCGGGCTCGTGTGCAGCGCAGGGACGGGACGCCCAAGCAGGAGGAGGGTGCAGCACCCTGCTACCCGCCCGCTGCCCGCAGGGCAGCCTCAATATTAATTCGGGCGTAGGGGTCTTGCCGTGTTAACACCCACAAGCACCGGGTAACCCGGCGAGGCAGCAGTTCTACTGCCGTGCGCCTGCTGGTGCATCTAGGATGCTTATTGTGAGCTGCGGCAGGACCTGCCCTGCACAAAGCTCCCCAAAATACCCGCCCAGCTCTGCTACTTGCATGTGTGACCAGAGCTGGCTGAGTATCCTCACCTCTGTGCTGTCAGGTGGGACTGCATCGTGAATGGGCCAGCCGGGACTGAGGGTCCCGCATATAGGTTCCCCACTATGAGTGGGGAACTGGGGTGAGGCCACCCCAGGGACCAGCTCTTTCTGGATGGGAGTTGAGGCAGAGACCTGGTTGCTCTCTTGCAGATGGAGGGCTCCGAGGACCTGGAAAGCAGCCTCCTGACCCAGCCCTGGGCTTCTGTTCACTTTGGCGAGTCTGCTTTTCTTGCCAAAGTGTGCTTCAGGGATACTGGCTATATACTGCTGATCTCTGACCTCAGCAGTGTCTGGTACGAGAGTGCAGATACCAAGGCTGTGGGACAAAGGTCCAAGGTGAGTATCTGAAAAGGCCAGGGACCTCCTTTTCTCCTCCGCACAGCTGACATACCAACATACACTGCTTGGTGACACAAAGGCTATTGGGTCTGACTGGGCTCGGGTGCAAATGCCCAACCTGGGAAGTCCCTGCATCGCTCTGCCCAAGCATTGTCACCCCACGTGGCCAAACACTCTCCTCCTGGAAGAGTGGGCCACACTATTTAACGTGCCTGGGGCAGCCAGGTGGGTCTGCATACAGAGGCTGCCACAGTCTCTTCACTTGTGGGCTGGATGGGTAGCTGGTTTCTCCAGGGTCAGTGTACTAAAGCGGAGCTTGAAACAAGGCTGCCTTCTTCCCAGTGACAGAGGGATTCTGTTCACATTCATAGCTAGCACAGTCTCTCATGGGGCATCCTGTGAGCTCGGCCTCCAAAATCGCATGGAGCTGTGCCTCATCTCCTCAGCATAGTCCATGTGCCAAGACCCTCATGTGCCCTTGGAGTGGCATATCCTTGTGTCACAGAATGTTGAGCAGCTGGTGGCAGGAGGGATGGGCATATGGCTGCAGCCATCACCCAGCTCTGGCAGATTGTCCTGCTGTTGGGTCTCAGCCAGCCTGTGGCACTTGTGATGGCATGCAGAACAGATGTGCCAGTGGAGACCATTGCACCCTGCCCATCCTGGACTGACAGGATAGGGAAGCCTACCCAGTTTGTCTGGCTTGGGAGAGCCAGTGAGGAATGTCATGTCAGGTGGCTGGAAGCCAAGGCCCAGGGATGGCTTTTTGCTGTGGGACATGCAGTAGTTTGATTCCTTTGGTACTGGGGTTTCTGCTGCTTTTTTCCACCAGTGCTGTGCTGTGCCTCCTAACCTTGCCTTTTCCCAGGAGCTGAACAAGCGACTGACAGTTCATGTGTCCTCCTTCCTGAACTGCTTGCGCAACCTAATGTGCCCCTTGCTGGCAGGGCAGCTGGATGCCACCACTGCCTTCTCTTGCCACCGCTCTGCCAGTGGCTTCAGCCTGCACGTGAAGAGTGAGCTGGCAGGACTACCCTTCTACTGGGACTTTCACTGCTGCCCTGCTCCCTTGGAGATGGTGAGTGAAGCTGCAGGGAGTTTGGGGAGGGGAGTGGTCAAAATTAAGGATTGTCTCCTTATGCTTGGAGGCTTTTGAGTAGTCTCAAGCCACGCTAGTGACTGTAGGTTGCCTTACCCTGCCTTCTGCCTCCCCCAAGGTTTACTGTCCCTATTTCTTCCTATTGAGGCTTTGGCATCTTGGTTTGTGCCATGCGGTGACACAGGGATGGCCCAGCACATGCTACTACCGGGGCATGAGTGAAATGCCCTCCTGAGAGCCCACCTGGAGTTCTGCATCCAAGTCTGGGGTCGTTGCCACAAATAAAATAGAGACCTGTTAGAGCAGATCCAGAGCAGAGCCACAAAGATGGTAAGAGGGCTGGAGCTCCTCTCCTATGAAGACAGGTTGTGAGAGGTGGGGTTGTTTGGCATGGAGAAGATAAGGCTTTGGAGAGACCTCATACCAGCTTTCCGGTACTTGAAGAGGTCTTATGAAAAAGAGGGAGAACAGCTTTTTACGTGGGCAGATAGTGATAGGACAAGGGGTAATGTTATTTAACTAAAAAAGAACATATTTAGATTAGCTGCTAGAAAAAAAATCTTCATTATGAGAGTGGTGAGGCACTGGAACAGGTTGCTCAAATAAGTTGTGGATGCTCCATTCCTGAAAGCGTTCAAGACCAGGCTGGATGGGGCTTTGAGCAATCTGGTCTTGTGGGTGGTCTTGAAAGTCCCTTCCAAACCAAACCTTTCTATGATTCTATGTCCGGTGTGGGGTGATGCCCTGCTAGCACCCTGTAGAGCAGAGTGATGCTGTTCGCTTTAGGTGCAAGCCATGAAGCAGGGCACAGGGTGGCAGGTACCCCCAAAGGACCCGCAGGTGGTCTGTCATGACGGGCGGAATTATAGCGGGGTCTCCCCGGCCTTTAAGGGGTTTGCTGTTTCACGGGGCTGCCCGGCATGTTGCGTTGCCAGAGGCAGTCCCTCCGCCGGACCCCCGCAGGCGGGACAGCGCTGCAGCCGGGGTTCCCCCCAGGGCTCTGCGTCTCTGCGCGCACAAGAGGGCGCCCGGCGCCCGCGAACCGGCGCGGCGGAGCCNTGTGCTCTGCCCCTGAACGGCTTTACTTGGCCATCACGGGGGGAGACCCGGGCTCCCCGGCAGCTGCGGGTGCTGTCCTCACCATCAAGGTTGAACTAGGGAGCAAATAATCGGAGTCCTAGCTTGGCTTACCCTAGGAACTTGATGTGCCTCCTCGGACAAGATACAGAGGCTGAGCTGAGGAGGTGCAAAGGCCCTGCGCCCTCCTGCTTCTCTACTTTAGCTTGGGCAAGCATTGGATGTTTGCAAGACACCACGGAGGTGGGAAGCAGCCGGGGTCCTGAGTGTAGCTGGTGTGGATGCAGCAATGGGGACCAACTCTGCCCTAGCCAAGGGCTTGAGGCAGGCATAGAGCCCACCTGACTTGGCCCATTCCATCTCTGCTTCAGGTGGTGCACTCCAAGTGCTCCAGTGGATGATGGCCATCACCTCTGTGGCTTGTGCCAGGGGGTGAGCTAAGAACAGGGCCCACTGTAGGCTTGCCATAGGAGTGAGAATGCTTCAGGAACAATGCTGGGTTTTCTGTCGTCTCACCCATGGTCTTAGCCTGGCCACAGAAACAAGGGGCATGATAAGTTGGGGGATCTCAAATACCCTTCCAGAGACTAAAGGAAGTGATAGTAGGGAGGCTGCTGTGTATGCCTGCTGGGCAAGGTGGCCCATCCAGGCTCTGGGGCAGAGGACATGCCCAGGGCTCTGCATGGGGCTTGTGTGGGTGTAAGCCTAGAGGGGACACTGGTGGGCTGCAGTGGGGAGCATGCACAAGTGCTGTATATTGGGATCTCTTCTGCTTTTGATCTCACCTCCCAGGGGCTGTCTCTCCTGTTCATCAAGCCACAGTGCGATGCTTTATGTCTTTCTGGTTTTTCACTCAACTGTGCCTGTTTCTTGCCAGGAACATGCCATGAGGTTTGCGGAGCCATGGGGAGGGTCTGGGTGGCACATGGGGAGCTCTCTGTTGCCTGTTGCACCCCAAGTGGTGGGTGGAGCATTGCCTATTTCTGTACTATTTCCATCGGGCTCTCCCACCGAAGTTTTTCCTTGCTACAGCCCCCAGATGTGAAAGGATGAGTCTGGGCTGGAGGGATGTGTCCCACAGCATCTGGCCTGCCTTCTCCAGGCTCACATCTTTTGACCACTTCTCACTGGATGTGGGTGAGATGTGGGGTATTTTGGGGAGCCCTGTGTGACCTGGGCTGCAGCTTTTACTAGGACCTTGCTGGCTCCCCTGCTTTGACCACTCTGTGGACAATTGTGTGCCTCCCTAGACCTGGACCTTTCCTAGAGTGTTCTTCCTCCATTGTAGGTGTTCCGTCACCTCGTGCGGCCCCTGATTCAGATGAACCTGGTGCTGCAGCGCCAGGTGCAAGAGCTGACTTCCCTACTGCTCCAGAAAGACGCTGAGATTGAAGATTACAGGGACAGTGGGGCCACTCTCAGCAGAGGTGAGGAGGGATGGATGGGGCAGGGAGCGAGTTTCCTTCTTAGCACTGGGCTGGCATGCTCTCCTCCCTCTGGCTATTACCCAGCCAGGCTTGTGTTTCATGTTTAGCTGAGCCAGCAGCACGACAGTAGCCAGAAGGCTGGGGAGCAGCCTCTGGGGAGAGCTGGAGGAGGAACAGCCCTTGACTGATAGCTGTAGAAGTTGGGGAGTCGCCAAGGTGCTCTCCACTACTCTGAGAGCACCTGGCTGGTCCCCAGGAGGCAGCGGGTATGCCAGCAAGGGCTGGCCCTGTGGTGGTGTCCGGCTCCCTTCCCAAGTGCAGGAGCTCACTGAGTGCTTGGAGAGCAACCAGGGGCTCCCAGCTCTCCTGGATGTGGGAAGTACAGCTAGACTCATGGGCCCCTCTCCAGCACCCAGCCCACTTTGCCATCGGGGTGATGGCAGGCAGTAGCTCCCTTGGGTAGGACATGGGTCAGGACCTGCTGGGGGTAGCCACCTTGAGGGGTGGTTTGTCCTCCACCCATGGAGGTTGGCTGGGCACTGTTTTTCAGGTCATCCCTTGCTACTGCTTTGCATTGTCCTGCTGCCACAGGTGACACTTACACTTCTGCGGGAACCTTGCCCCCTGAGCATGCAGGGACTAATGGGGGTCAGCCCTGGCTTGTGTATCATGTCCAGGAAGGTATTGTGGTCCAGACCCTGTCCCATGACACATGCTCCACTGCAGGAGCCTGGATCTGCCCTGTAGATGCACTGGAGCTGCATTGTCTGGCTGCACTTCCCTCTGTCCTGCTGCGTGTGAGCTCTTCAGGGCTTGGAGCAACCAGGACAACCTGTCTTGGGTCCAGGGACTGATGCTGGAGAGCTGCTGGCCTCTCTTGTCCCTTACCTGGTGCAGGGCAGAAAGCTGGGAGGAAGCATTGCACCCTAGTGGCTGAGGTAATCCAGCCAGGTGCTTCTCCAGACCACATCTTAGCAACAGTGTGGAAAAACTGTTTTGGACAAGGTGTAGAGCAGAATATAACAGGGGTTTGTCCCTGTCCTGCAAGAGGAGGACACAAGCTGGCTCACCCCTTCAGAAGAGCAGCTGGACAAGCAGTGCCCTGTCTCACAGACTCAGACAGCTTGTTCCAGCTGTAAGATCTTAGAATGGCATTGAGCATGTCCTGCCGCTGTTCCCTCTTCTCAGTGTGGGAGGGTGGATGGACTCTTGGCTCTGCCTGGCTACTGTATGCATCAGCAAGCTCAGCCGTTTTTCCCGCTTCTTTGTGGTCCTTGCAACTTCTGCTAACCAGGTGATGTGTCCCTAGCCCAAGAGGCCTGCTGGTCTTTCCTGCTGATTCTGGGATGAGTGTGCTGGAGCTTTTCCTCTGCAGCATCCTCACCCCATGGGCAGGGAAAGGAGAAGCTGAGGCAGGAGGTCTGGCCAAACCTGCCCAGGCTGAACCCTCTCTACCTTGCAGACCGCCTGCGGACAGAGCCCTTCCAGGAGGAGATGTTTCAGCAGAACTTCATGGCTGAGGTAAGGACTGGTGCAAGTCCTCTGTCCTTTGGCAAAGGGGTGCTTGGGACTGGCAGCAGCCGCAGTGTGAGATGTGCCAGGCTGGATAGGAGCACTGATGGGGATAGCTGGACTTGCCTAAAGAGAGGTCATGCCCTCTGGCTCTCCCAT
Source organism: Dasyornis broadbenti (assembly GCA_013397935.1). Classification (NCBI taxonomy): domain Eukaryota; kingdom Metazoa; phylum Chordata; class Aves; order Passeriformes; family Dasyornithidae; genus Dasyornis; species Dasyornis broadbenti. The sequence goes on along the minus strand of VZRN01003036.1, from coordinate 879,205 downwards.
GGCCCTCTTTGTGTCCTTGCACCTCAATCTCTAGGGCTAGCAGAGCTGGGGACATGCCTGGCATGGCCGGATGGGAACTACCTGGTTGCTGGGAGCTGCCAGAGGTGCGAGCCAGGCTGACTGCTCCTCAGGAGTGTGTCGTCACTGGGGAATATTCACCGGCCTCCCACTCTTGCTCTGGACCTAAACATCACTGCTGATGGCAGGCAGGGATGAGGTGAATGAGGAGAAATCATCTCTTTTTAGTTCACTTATTGCTTTTAGAGGTGGCTTTGTGAGGTGACATTGTGGAGTCGAGCTTTTCAGCATGTAATCCATGCTCTGCCCACCACTGTCCCCTTGGCACACAGCTCTAAAATCAGACATGTGCTTTGGAGAAGCTGGGACTGGAAGGAGAGAGTCTTTCCTCTGATCCTTTTTCATTACTGGAAATAATCACAGAAGCGCTACAATGATTCAAAACTGATGTGTCAAGGCCAGAAATGATTGATGCCCATTGATGCAAAAAGACTTGGGGTGCTTCTGAGTGTTCCTGTGCTCACTGTGAAGGCACAAGAGTGGGGAGCAGTGGTACCTGCTGAGGATCAGGGAGTCAACCAGGGTGTCAGTGGTATCGCATGGGCTTTGGGAGGATGTAGCTTTATGAGTTGAGCTGATGTTCTTGTGCAGCCAACAATAGATGATCTGCAGAGTTTCTAAAAATTGGAGATGATCCTTCTTTTATATGCGAGACATTGCAGCCAGTGCAGACAACTTTCATTTTCCCTGGGTTATGAAGCATAGAGATGAATTCACTGCTGGACTGCAACTTGGAGGTTGCCTAGGGACCAGTGATCATGACCAGATTACATTCACCCTGGGCAAAGAAAGGACATTCCTAAGCAGTAATTTATATCCTTCATGCCTTGAAAGAGCTAATTTCCCAAAGCAGGGGGAAAATTATGAGTGAAATCAGCTCAGAGGAATCATTTAGATAGAAAAATGTGAATGAAAATGGTGAGCTCTTTCAGAAGAATTTCAGAAGCCACAAAAAGCCACAATTCCACAATCAAGAAAGAGGGTAGTGCTGGCTGAGAGCCCATTCTGGTTCAGCGGCAAAGTGAAGGCAGCAATTAGAAATAAAAGAGCAGTTTATAACAAATGGGAGAGCAGGAGTAGATAGCAATCAATATAAATTAGAAATTATGATGTGTAGAAAATGGGCAACAGAAGCTAAAGACATCAGGGAAAAATCATGGTGAAGAGCAGAAGGAAAGGCTTTTATTTAGTGTGGTAGGAGAAAACCCCAATCTCCCAGCAATAGGATAAGCTTATTAATAGACAGAGGTGGTAAAATGATTGATGCTGGACCAGACATGGCAGAAGCCGTTGGTAAATGTTCTGGTGCTGTCGCTGGAAGGGTGCAGGCAGATGTGCCAGGATAGGGAGATGATGAAGTGTCTGTCCAAGAGTCATCTGAACAACATCTGCTAAAGATGAACATCAGGCTTGAAATTCAGAGTCCTCCAAGAGCTGGTAGGATGTGGGGCATGGGGGAAGGTACACAGTGGGCAGGAGGGGAGTGAGGCAGTCCTGCACAGAGCCTGACAAAAGCAGCTGGTGTGGAGCACATCTGGCAGAGACTGAAAAGATCGGATGGCAGTTGGTGCTGTGTCCCGAGAACAGTCCAGGAGCAGTGTCTTGGGGCTGGAGTGCTGGATGGGGAATGGAAGATTCTAGGAGATGCTGCCACTCTGCATCCTTTTGTAGCCAGGTCTGAGCACTGGCTGCAGGGGAGAGGCTAGTGAAGGGATGCAGTTTTGTGTTTGTTTGGTCTGCTGGGAGCATGTCTGTCCTCTCTGCATTCAGCCCATTCTTTATAAACCTGCTGATGATGCTATCCTGCAGCAATGAGCTGTGAGATGCGAACAGCTGCTGCCTTTGGTTTGAAGGTGGTACCCTGTTGTTCCTCCTGATGCCTTCTAGGTCTTGTGTTAGTGAGAAATGCCAAACATGGCTTTTCATCTCTTCACCACCAAAACTGGCTCCCCTCTCTTCTTGTAGCAGAAAGGTGGTCTGGATGACCTCATTGTCTCTGTGCAGGTATTTCGGAGCCCTCAGGCAATTTAATACTCTGTTTGTCAGCTCCTTAAAGGAGCAGCACGTGCTGCAGGGAGCCAGGAACACTGTGAACAACTCCCGCGTCTATGTTTCCAAAAAAAATGCCGTACAATCAGCATGGAGTCACAGGAATGAATTGAGGGCTGGGGAGAGAGCCCGGCTTTGAGGGACTTGGAAGGGAAGAGCTCTGTCTAGCTTATCAGGAAGAAAATTGAGAGAAGCCTTGATTACAGTGTGTGAGGGTCTTTACAAGGAGAAAATGCTGGTTAGTGAAGAGCTGTCTTTAATCTTGCAGAGAGCAGTGGAGCACAAGCCAAGCACTGGGACACAGAGCCAGGCAATTTCAAGTTAGAATGGAGGCACTTGGGTTTGCTCCCACAAGTGATTGGGGAATGCTCCCAAGGGCAGTGGTTGATCCTCCATCTCTTAATGTCTCCAAAAGTAGGCTGAGAGCCCACCTGGAAGAAAACCAAGTTGCTTGGTTTGGTCTTGGGATGTGTGTGGTTAAACATCAGTGGACAATAGGTCAAGAAGAGAGATCTACTCGTCCTTCCAACCTTTTCATCCGCAAAATGGGGCTACAGGTTGTGGATGTTTGGTAGTGGTAAGCACCTCTTGGCTGGAAAGGGATTGTGATGATGTGGTACAGGGCTGGATGTGGGCAAGTGCTCCATAGCTTTGCTCACTTTCCAGACCTTTGCTATATCCCACATGGAGAGGAAAGGACCTGTCAGTCTCCCAGGGCAGAGCTGCAGTTTAGACATGCCCTAACTCTAGGCTTGTGTGCACTTGGCTGTCTGGGGCATTTTAACTAACCATGGGGAGTTTTCCAGCAAAGTCTTGGTAATATTTATACATTTAGGAAATGATGCTTTCACACACATAGTTTTTGGCAAGGGTTCACTGCTGAGCAGCTGCCTGCACTTGAGCAGAGCTGGAAGGAGAGCAGTGGCTGTGCACAAGCTGAGGCAAAGCCGGTGGCTTTTATTGGCAAGCCCAGGGGTTCACACCATGAGGGGAAGGAGCAGGAGGCTGGAGCGAGCTCAGTGTTTTGGGGCTGCCCCAGCACCATTCCCAGCAGTCTAGGACCCAGCAGGCTGGGGATATTTTGTCCCCAGGTGTACCTTTGGGTTACAGGAATGACCCCACAGAGCGGAGTAGGGTGCCCTGCCATGGGTTTTGAGACCCTGCCCCAGCTTAGCTATGGTCAGCATTTCATGTCACAGCTTATGCCAGAGTCTGTGGTCTGACATTGAGGGGGAAGGGTGAGCGGGTTCCTGCAGCACCGTGCCCCCTGCTCTGAGGAGGACAGGGACAGGTACATCGAGGACAAGCTCACAGATACCATCAGTGCAAATATAGCCCCCGGGCCCCAGGATGCTCTGCCCTGTGTATTTTTATCTGCTGAGGCTGGCGCGCAGGGGCGGCTGCTCCGCACCTCCGCAAGTGGAGCATGGGACCTCGGCAAACAGGACGCAGCGGGTTCACGGCTCGACCCCGGGGCCCGGCGAGGAGGAGGAGGATGTACCATCAAAACAAGCAACGCTGGAGAGGAAGATAAACAAACAGGCAGCTTCCAGTGCGGCCCCAGCTGAGGGCGAGTGGGAGCCCCGGGGCCAGGGTTGGCGGTGGTGCCGGCAGCGGTGCTGGCTGACGTCAGGGTGCCCAGGGGTCAGCATCCCTCTTATTGTTTCCCACCGGGACTGGGACCAGGGCCAGGCACCCGTCCCCCTCCCATGAGGGAACACAGGCCAGCAGGGCAGGTGGAGGATGGCTAGGATGCACTCTGGAGCCACAGGCCATTGCCACCCTGCGGTCCAACCGGGTACTTGGCTGCACACTGCCTGCATCCAGCACCCTGCCTCTCCTTTTTAACAGGAACTAAAAATAAGCCCTGGGGAGCAGAGTGGCCACTGTCTGGCTGAGGACGAAGGCACTGGTGGCCTGCATATTTTACAGGGTGGGGACAGCATCCCTCAAACCCACGCCAGCTCACTGCAGCAGAGAGGAAGTGGCCCTTTGGCTCCCTCAAACGAGGGATGTTTTTAATTAGCGCAAGGTAGCTGTGGCTTTGCAGCTGCGACCGAGCCAGAGTGGGGCCGGCAGTGTGAGTGCAACATGGACTGTTCACACGCAGCATGAACATGCTGTGGGTGCTCAGCTGGGCTGGGGTCCCTTGGCGTGGGGCTGGGGAAGGAGCTGGTGGCTAACAACAGTGCTGTTGCTAACAGGACTGAGCGGTGCAAATGTTGCACAGCCCTGAGCAGGTTGGTTCAGGGCGGAGGTGGCAGTATGGGCCTGGCTTGTGGGGCTGCTTGAATGAGCAGAGCAAGTGCATGTGGGCTGCCAGGCATTTGTGCTGTGCTTGCCCAGTGAGCCCCATGGGTGCTGGTGTCTTGTTCTGGACTGGGGGGGGTCCTTGTTTCATTCCATCCCGTCACTGCCCTGGGGTGTGAGTCCCACACAGGAAATGCAGTGGGCCATTGTAGGGCTGTGCTGAGCAGAGCTACAGTGCCCTGCACACATGCGCTCAAGGAGCTGCATGCTACTGCAAGCAGGAGTAGAGGGAGGGCTGCTTGTGCTCAGTGTGAGCACTTGTACCAGAACAGAAGCGTGAGAACAAGACTAGGAGTGTGCATGCTGGCACTGATGGGAACAAAGGGCAGAGTGCCACATCTGTTGGCTGAAGGGGATGAGGGACAGGGGCCAGTACTTTGTGCCCACAGTGGTGCACTTGGGAAGATGTTTTGGTGATCATCACTGTGTGGGTGCTGACCACCACCTGGGCACCAGCCCCTGTGGTGTTTGCCATGGAGGCACATGGCAGTCATTTCTGTGGTGTTATTTATTTATTTGCTGAGGCCCCATCAGGTGAGCGGCACCCAGCCAGGATGCACTTTCGGGGCTGCCACCAGCAGCCACAGGCTGCTTGCACAATTAGTGAGTCAGTGGAACTGCATGCTGCTAAAACCAGACTTGGCACAGGCACCCCAGAGCAGCAGTCTGCCCAAAAGTGCCCAGACCACGGGCAAGCAGTGAGTCCCCAGCTGCTGGACCAGGGCTAGGCTGGCTGTGATTGCGCCAGCCCTTGCCTCTACCAGGGATGTGGATGCTGTCCCAGGAGCCCTGAGGGGATGCTCCTTCTGGGGATGTGGGGGTTTCACAGTCCAATCCCCTGTGACTGTGGCTGTGCCACTGTAGAGAGTAGGTGACACCTGGACCAGGTGCAGGCAGCTGTCTGCTTGGTCCCGGCCCACTTCAGCCCAGCATCACCTGGTGGGTGGTTTGGGGATGGAGGGATGGACAAGCACCATCACATCCATGCTCCCTGGGGTACTGCACAGCCCTTGTGTGGCAGATGTGGTCTGGCATATGCAATGAATATGCAGTCAGGGTGTTTCTTGTCCTCTCCATGCCATTCCATTCTGTGCCATACCATGCAAAGCAGTGCCGTGTTGTGCTGTGCCAGGTTGTGCCATGCCATGCTGTGTGCTGCAGGCAGGAAGAGGGGCATCACAGACCATCTGGCAGAAGGGGCCAGACCCTGCTCCTGCAGGAGAGGCCCCAGCCTGTGCATGGGCACTGGCTGTGCAGAGCTGTTGAGGAACAGCTCAGCTCGGGGGATGATTGATCTTGTGTCAGCAGGCAGTGGTTTGAGCCAGTGCCAGGCCTCAGCTCAAATGGGAGCATTGAAGGGGGAGAGCCCCTTCCCCCTCCTGAAAGCAGAGCAGCAATCCCCCCATCACCACCCCTGGCCCTGCTCCCACATCTTCGCCATCATCAGCCCCACAGCTTCAGGCAGCTGCCCAGTCCTGGGGAGTGTGCAAGGGGCAGCAGGGAGCACAGAAGTGTCTGGGGTGCCAGCCCCACCAGGCTGGACTCTGTGGCTGTGTTTGGGTAGAGGAAGGAAAAGGGGGCATGTGGGGATGGTTGGCAGGGGAGAAGGTGTGAGGCATGGTCTGGCCCTCACCACTGTGCCTTGCAGCCACCTGTCCCAGCCCATCAGCTCAGGATGTGGCAGCAGCTCCTGCAAGCAAAGGACCTTTTGGGGAGGAAAGCAGGGTAGACTTAAATGAGTCACTAAAGGCACTGCTCTGTGTCAGCAAGGAATGTGGCAGCATCTGTCCCCAGCTGATGGGGTTTAGACTGGGGTGTTGCCATTTGTTGCCACTGTCTCCAAGGGCAGAGGAGCAGTGCTGACTGCACCCCTGGTGCTGCCCTCTGCAGCTCCCTGCACCTCTTCTGTGTTCAAAATGGGCTGTCAGGTTTTTTTGCTATGTGCCTGCATGTCCTGAGCCTATCACTAGCTTCCTCCATACCCACAGCCACATCCCTTCTCCAGTGGCATCCACTGGCAGCTTTTATTGGTGTTTTTGAAAGCTGATCCCTCCCTATCCCATGGCCAAAGCCCCCATAGCCTCTTCCAGTTGTGCCAGCCCTTGCAGAGGTGATACTGAGCAGCTGAGCACATCTGGGCAGACAGCAGCACCTGAGAAGGGGTTGCTCTGCACCCCAGGGAGTATAGCCATGAGATTCCTGAGTCTGCCTGCTCCCACTTTGCTCAGACCTTTGCATCCTATGTATCTGTGTAAGGAAACAGGGCCATTCATGTATTTCTCTCTCTATTTATACCTCTCCCTTTCCGTATGTAGTGTGTGCGCAGGCAGAGGGGGCTGCAAATGCTGTGGCCACTGATGTTCTTGGCTCCAACACTGGCTGGAATTTCGTCCTGGAATGTATCCTGAACCACTCTGAAAACACGAATAAATCTGTGTGTGTTGTGTATGTGAATGTACACAAATACACAGACAACGTATAGACTTGGAGCCCTGTAGCACATTTGTGAGCTTTGCTATTTAAAGGAAGGAGTAGTTAGAGGGTTCTCAGTGAGGCAAACACCTCTGGATCAAAGGGATGCAGGGTGCTCGGCTCATGACCAGGCATCTTAGAAGATAGGTGGCATTCGCTTTGTCCTCTCCAGGGACCTGAAGCCACTCTGTTGGTGACATGCCCAAAGTAGCATGCTCACCAAGCCCCAAGCAGTGCTCTGATCCCGTGGTGCTTACATTTGATTGAGGTCTCTCTGCTTCCTGGCCTCCAGCTTCTCAGTGAGAGTCCTAGAGAACCAAGTCCTATGCTGCTGACACAGGCTGCAGAGCCTGATGTGGAGCTGGATGATGTAGTGCAAGGATATCAACCCATCTGTGGCAGTGAGTGGCCCAGGGCTTCTGGAGTGTCAGAAACTGCCTCCTTAACATCAACTAGTGCTCACAGTTCTACAGGAAAGATCATGTAGGAATGGAAAAAATAAATGCTGGGTAACAGGTCCCAAGTAGGTGCTGGGTTAGGCATCTCCTTGGACTGCTGCAGCCACTGGTGCTCATGGCTGTCTGGGAATGATAATGAAAAGGGGAAAGTAGAACTTTGGTACTAGATCCCAAACAGGATGCTTGGCCGTGCCAGGAGGGCAATTCTTCAGGAGGTGCTGGCAGCTGCCTTGCTGTGGATGAGGCCCTGGTGGAAGCACCACTGGGTCTCTCAGCACCCCTTGGCTGGGGAGTAGGCATCCTATTTAGCCCAGCTCAGGGTCATGGTGGCTTCTTGTCTTCTGGATGCTGAAAAACCTGGTATCTTGGGCTGAAAATGCCCATGTCTGGTCTCTGGCCAAAGACGATACGTTTGTGGGTGGGGGAAATTGGAACAAATTCCTGCTGTGAGTCCTGCACGTGTGCGCGGGCGTGCGGATAAGGGAAATATAGTTTTCCTTTAGAGAAAAAAGCCCTGCTTATTTTTATACAGAACACCAGAATGGCTGAAGGTGGAAACTTGGTCTGTCAGCAGCTCTCACAGGGGAGCGGGTCCCTGCCTGAGTTTGGGGGGAAACCACAGCTGGGTGTTAATGGGACTGTTAATGAATTAATGTTGGCTGCTGGGGGCCAGTGGGGAACCTGGCTCAGTGCAGCATGAGCACATGGAGCCCTGCCTGCACATGGGCTCTGGCACAGCTACAGAAAACACCAGCTCTGGGAGTCATGCACTTGGGGAGGTATGAGTTTCTCCTAGTCATGTTTCACTCTCTGGGTTGTGGAAGCACTTGGAAATGTGGCCACATTGCTGGGTGAAGAGGGTCCTACACCAGGGAGCATGCAAACAGCCAGGGTGGGTGTGCTACCTTTCCACTACTGGCATCTGCTGCCTGAGCTGGTGATACTGTTTAAGGCTGGGTCTATTCAGTTGCCAAAAGCAAACCTTTAATGCAATTTAAAGTGAAGTGAAATTCCAGCCCC
>VZRN01003036.1:849293-870763 GCA_013397935.1 Dasyornis broadbenti | reverse complement strand
GGTTGGATAGCTATACTGGAGAAGTGAAGACCATGCTGAAGTAGGAATGACCATGCCCAGCATGGGACTGTGGATGGGCTGGTTACCCAGCAGAAGATGCTGTTATGAATGGAGAGACAGAGCCTCCTTCTCAGCTAGGAGGAAGGCTGGAATAGCCTGGACACTTGGGGACTCTGCTTGCTTCCCAGGGATGCTGTGCTTGATGCAGAGACCACTTGGTCAGACAGACCCTCACCTCAGTAAGGAAACCTCTCTGGACATTTGGACCTCGTACCTTTCCTTGTGGGACCTTGTGCTAGTTCTCCTCAATGAGTCTCCAAGTATGTAGCCAACATCTGCTACTCAGTGCCAAACCCAGCTATGGGGGCTCAGGGCCTGGAGAGGCCTATGGCTGGGCCCCTCTGGCAGGACTGCTCTTTGCATGAGTGGTCTTTACACAATTTGCTTGTTAACACTGGAGAAGGTCCTTCAGAGAATCCCAAATTCCAGCTTGGAGGGACTCTAAGGCACCTCCGTGCCTGGCTGCCTGTTCTTGCAGTCCAGCTCTGGCTCCACTCGGCCTAGAGCCCTTCCCAACCCTATCTCAGACAGACGGATATCCCAAAACCCACTGGTCCCAGGGGCTCCCATTCTGGGTCCCTCTGGCTGAATGAGGTGGTGTGCATGTGCCCAGCCTGTCCTCTCCTGTGACTGTACAGTACACACAGCTAAATATATGTCCGTGCAGATACAGGAACTCAGAGGGGCTGAGTGATGCTCCCTTTCTATACCTCTTTTCATGGGGAGAGCTAATGAGATTCATGTCATTAAAGGGCTGATGTTTTGTGGGATGGGAACCATTTAAACGGGATGTGTCCTGGCTTAGTCATGGCAAATATTTACCAAAAAAAAAAAAAAAAGGGAGAGAAAGAGAAAAAAAGGGACATACCGTATAAAATTAGAGTTCTGAAAATAGTATTTAGAGCAAGTGAGAGAGAAGAACCTAAAACAGAAAATACAGCCCAGTCTGTTCAGGAGTCAGGGGAAGAGAGAGCAGGGTGGGGGCGGAGAAAGCCAGAGATAAAACGAGAGAAACCTCGGCAGTAAAAACAGCATCTTGGTAAATAGACTATTAAAAAAATTCTGACCCGCTTTATGGCTTTCTTGGCTGCCGTTCAGCTGTGCTGCCCTGGCCGGCACGGAGGGAAGGTAGCAGGAGCCGGCGTCTGTGTGGATGCTCAGAGTCCCGGGACGCGGCTTTCCCCCCGCCCCGAGCAGCCGCACGGGGCGTTAAATTTAGCCACATAATGATGGCCCTGAGGAGGCAGCCTTTTGTAGCCACACTGTAATTACTGCCTCGCTTATAAATTTTATTTTTCTTATTATGTTTCCTCCTCCTCTGTTGGGGGAAGGGGTGGGGAGGGTCTCCCACACCCCCATCAAACCCACAGCTCTCTGGGGAGCAGGAGGTACCATGGGACGTAGGGGAAGGTGGGAATGACTGCCCAAATCCTGTGCTGGTCTCCTGCCCCAATACAGGGCTCAGCCCTGCATTTAGGGATGGGGGAGGTGTTGAGCTAACCCCAGTGTGGTAGGGTCCCTGCAGCCTAAAGCATGGGTGTCTTGACCCCCATAATACTTAGTCTCACCCTGTCAGGCTGCTTTGGAGATCCTATTGTGCCAGCAGGACCAGGGGATCTCTGGTGAGGCTGCGAGCCCATGTCACAGCCAGGCAGTCAGGACCCCCACCAGGGTGTGGGGGATGCAAGGAGCAGCCGTCTGGCCCTGCTTGGCAAGTCATCGGCTCCAGCCCTGCTCCTCGCAGAGGTGAGAAAAGAGAAAAGTGTGAGGCGTGGCTCCGGCCACCTCCTCCTTCCAGGAGCGGGCAGAGGGTACGGCTCCTCTCCGAGCCGGTGCAAGTAGGGGACAGCTTCAGGCCGGGCAAGAACGTGCCAGAAAAGGTCTTGTTCCCTTCTTGTTTTCCCAAAACAAAGGAAACAGCCTTGCATTGCTGGAAGTCGCGTGCTCGGGCTGTGTGGCTTGTTATCATCCGATAACCTGACGACCTGGGAGCTGCCCTGCTCCTCACCCGTTGAGCCTGCACTACGGGATGCGAACAGCTTCCGCATGAGCTGCCCTTTGCAGAGATCCGTTTTCCGCTCCCTGGGCTGGGGGGGACAGTGGTGGGGGCTGCCGTGATGGCCCTGGCTGGCCCCAGGCTCACCATGTGCCATATGCCTGGGAGGAGATCTGCCCCTGCAGGTGATGATGGATGGTGAGGGCAGAGGAAATGCAGAGATGGCAGATGCCTTGGCATGGCCCGGGTGCTGCCATCCCATGTGTGGTGTGGAAGGAGATTTGGGGCTTTACAATATTTTTCTTTGTCCCATGCAAATTCCCTGAGAGCACCGTGGCCAAGCTTTGCTGTGGAGCAGGGTGGGCAGTGTGCAGGGCTGGGGGTGGCAGGGGTCCTTTGGGCATACAGTGATGCCTTCAGGGATAGGTCTCTTGCAAACTGCTATGGAAGGCTGTCCAGCACTAGGACTGCCTGCTTTCCATTCCAGCTTTGCCCCTTCCTCCAGGCTTATGCCTTGGGGAGGGTGCAGTGATGCCAAGGTGCCCTAGGGACTTTGACAGGACTGGTGGTAACAGTGATGTTCACCCATGTTTGGGGGAGCATCTCCTTGGCAGAACTGTGCATGGGGCACGTGCAGGACCACAGCAGCCTCACCCAGCTGTGCCCAGGGGATCTGGCTCATCCCAAAGCAGCCCCTTTCTCCTGCCCTGTGCTATAAGGGCTCTGTTCACAGCAATGACCTGAAGCAACCTCCATCCCTTGGTCAAGTACCCATTTCAGTGCTGGTAGGACAATACTAAATCAACTCCTTTAAAGCCTCCTGACCTGCAGCTCTTCAGACATGCTGGTCTCCATCCCTCCCTCATCTCCTGTGGGCATGCTGGGGTCTGGTGTGCTGGCCAGCTGCCTGGGCATGGGGCTGCCTCGGCTGCTGGCCAGGAGGCTCTTGGCCTGGCTGGGTCCATGCCCTGACCCTCCACCCCACTGTGGGGTCCGTGGTTTGTGCCAGGCGCCAGGGATTCATCACGGAGGTGGTCGCAGGAGTCCCCAGGGACAGCAGCCACCACCTCACTGGTGGTGGCTTGGGAGCCCAGGTGTAGAGAGCACTGTGGACCAAGAGACAAAGTGCTCTTTCAGCCTAAGCCCTGGAAAGATGTCTGTGTGTGTGCAGAGCTTAAAGCCTTCAGCCCTGGGGAGAGGAGAGAGCACGGGGTGGCTCTGTCCCCACTGGGAACTGGGAGCCATCCCTGCACGTGTGCCTCTGCATGTGCCTGCGTGTGCCTCTGTGTGCAGGAGGCTTATGCATTTCCGTCTCAGTGTATTTACATGCGTCATGTGTATATCTTACTCATCACTCTGTTTTTCTTTCCTTGTTCTTGGGTCTTTCCCCCACCCCTGCCATGGATCTATAATTCTTATGGCATTTTATTCTTCATTTTTATTTTTTTGTTTAGATCTCCAGTTTTGGAATTTGCTGCCTCCTTAGGAAAATAAACTGTATTTTTAGTGCCTGTCTGCAAGGTTGCTGATGCTGCCTGCCCCTGCTCATCGCTTACTCACTACTTGTATAAGCTTTTATTTTGCCCTTTGCCTAGTACTGGGGTGCGGGAGCAGCCAGCAGTGTGCTTGGGCTGAACAGTGTGGCACGAGCGTGCTGAAGTTGTCAATGAGTGAAAGGCAGCTCCAATCTGGCCTTTATTGAGGTCTGGGTTTGTGTAGCTCTGGAGCAGCCTGCCCTGTAATCAGCCAGCCACCAGAGTTGGCCAGCCTTGTAATAAAGTAGCTCTATATTTATTTGTTCTGTTTATACTTGGCTCTGTAATAAGTTGGGAGTCTTTCCCACTCCCCCCATTTTCTTTGGGAAGTTCCTCTGGGTCTCCGAGAGGATCTGCCATCCTGTGTGCAGTGGATGCTTGGGGCCCTGCATCCTGCAAGTTGCTCTGGCCACATCTGGGCCATGTCCCTCTAGCTCTGCATGCCCCATACACCCCAAGTCCAACTGTTCCCAACCTCACCCCAGCTTCCCTCCCTCATTCCCCAATCCAGAGAGCTCCAGTGGCTCCCCTAGTACCCCACATGTCCCCATGGCCCCTTCTCCCCATCCCTATTGCCCCCAGTGCTGCCTCTGCAAGCTCCCCTCCCTCTCTCTCTATTTCAACCTTGGGTCTTTTTAAAATACATTCATTAAAGGGAGCTCAGTTGCCCTTTCCCCAGCGAGGCTGGAACACTGACAGCCTGTTCGCCCGCATGTCTGTAATTAAACTCAATCTCTGGGTGAATACAACAATGTGACTGCACAGAATAATTCCTGGAGATCCTGACGCCGAGGAGGAGTGTGGCCTGTAAGCAGCCCATTCACGCCTGGCTTTCTATAAATACTTTACTATGTGGCATTAAGAAAACTTCAAGCCCTTTCTCCCCCTCCTCTTTTTTTTTTTTTTTTTTTTTTTTTTTTTTTATTAGTGCTACATAATATAGTAATTGTGTGACTAGAAGGTCCCCCCTTTGCCTGCCTGGGTTCACAGGCCTGGGTGTGACCTCGCGCTGCACTGGCCAAGTACAGGAGCCATGCCCAGGGACCGCCATGCCCAGGGACCTTCCAGCCTCACGAAGGGAATGCAGGTGGCCTGCAGAATCCTCCGTCCAAGGGCTCTGCCAAGCTAAAAGGCTTACACCCCTAAACCCCTTCCCAGTGGTGTCCCTGCTGGCAGCAGGGCTTGGCTGGTATGTGTTCTGTGGTCCTGGGAGCTGTGGCTGCTGGAGGGAGACATGGATGGATACTGGTGAAGAGGAGGGAAGGATGGACAGGCATGGGAGCGCATCCCTACATTCACATGGCCATCAGTGTGGCTGCTCCTCAAGTTCCAGCCTGGTAGCCCTCTAGCCTGGGATCCTTGGGAAGCCTCAGGGCAGCTGCTCCCCAGGTCCTATCATGCCCAAGGACAGGGGTTAAGTGTGTGTCCTGAGTGTGATAACATCCCACCTGCTGTCCCCTGTGCATCCCTGAGGCCCTGCCTGCCCTCCCCTCCCCTGGAGCCTACTGGTGGCATGGCTGGGGGGTGCTCAGGCACACCCAGGTCCCTGGGGAATCCATCCTCTGGCTCTGTAACCTTCATCAATGATGCTTTCCAAAGCAGACAGAAGGAGCAATTTTCCTCAGCCCATGGGGTGTGCCAGCCCCACACGCTGCCCAGCTCCCCAGGCAGCATCCCTTGGCTAGCTCCTGGGACACCGTGACTACAAATGCTTGTCACGGCACAAGTGCCACGGCCACAGAGCAGTCAGCTCCCTGCCTGCCTGGCTCTTGCTCCTGTGTTTTGAGACCTCGGGGTTGCGGAGAAAGCAGGGCTCCCCTCCCACTCCTCTGGCCAGCTGAAGAGATGGAGCACAGAGACTGGGAATGTGGGCAGAGGATGGGCATCCCACCCTCACTCTGACACCTGGTTGACTTGAGGATATCAGTGCATTTGCATGGCCAGGAGTAATATTAGGTCTCTGTGCTGTGTTGATGTTCCTGAAAGCCACAATGGCCATTAATATTCATGAGCCCACTCGACCTTATCCATATTCATGTAGCATCCCTCGAAAGTGTGGCCTCTGCATGTTTTTCACTTGCGTGGTAGTGTAGTGGCCCAGAAAGTGGCACTGTGCAGAGCCGGAGGTGCCAATCTGCCACCAGCTAGAGCTGAGCAAGGGCCATGGTTGCTGGTGCAGGATGAACTGTGGGAATCTGGGGACCAGCTCTCCCTGGGTGCTGCCCTGTTTTGTGGCTGCCTAGTTGAGCTTGAAGATGAGCAGACCCACGGGTAGCGCCCTGGAACAGGGACCTCCAACGTCCCTGCTCTCCCCTGCAGCCTGGCATTTCTCCAGCCCCTGAAGCCATGTTCCTGCCTTGGAACCCCTGCCTTGGTGGGGTGGCCTCTAAACTTGTCCTCCAAAAGCTGCCCAGTGCCTCTGGAAGCCCTTGGGCAGGATCTGCATCTGGTGGTGCAGAGTAGAGTGCCAGGAGAATTTCAAGCGCCTCCCATCCCCTCCATCTCTCACCCCCTCTGTCTGTTTTGCTGCTGACGTTCTCCTGCATGGCCCCCCAGCTGCCCAACTTCCCATATTTATTCTGTAGGACAACCCAAACTGCCTCTCCAGCCCCAGCACTAGGGGCTTGGAGCCCAAAGGAGGAACAGCCCAGAGGCATGCAAACTGGATGCCCTGGATGTCAGAGCCACAGAGATGTGGCCGCGGTGGGTGACAGGGACGCGGCAGATGGCGCCCTGGTTCTGGCCAGCACCTTCCTGATGGGCTGCTGCAGCGGCAGCGGGGGTGCTGCGGATCCGGCACTGCAGCTCTGCATCCCGGGCACTGCATCCTGCATCCCATGTACTGCATCTCTGTGCCCCAGGCACTCCATCTGCATCCACAGCACTGGATCCTGCATCCCAGGCACTGCATCTCTTCATCCACAGCAATGCATCACTGCAGCCCTGGCATTGCATCTCTGCATTGCCCTGGCTGCACCCTCTGTGACAGGGATGCTTCAAGGCAGCAGGGCTTGTACCCACATTGTGCTCTCACCCTGGTAACTGGTGCAGCAGAAGCCCAGCAGGTGCTGTCATGCAGTCAAGGAGCTTTCCCCCACCACCACAGCATCAGCCCCATGTGATTTAGGAGCAAAGGTGTGCCTGCAGCTGGTCCTGCCCTGGTCTCCCTGCTGAAATGGTCCCTCCATGCTAACTTTTCTCAGGTCAAATGAATCAGGGCAGATGAGTGGGGTTAGCCTCCAAATTTGGAGATTCTGGGCCTGTTTTTTCTTTAGGAAGGCTACAAGGAGTGAAAGGTTTAGGTGGGAGCAGCAGAATGCTGGGGTCCCAGCTCCCCAGGTCCCGCTGGGGCAAGGCAAGAGGGGCTGGAGCCAACTGGGTGCTGCCCAGCACGGTGTGGGGAACAAACAGCATCAGTGGCCACAGCTCACCTCTTCTCATAATTTATTGCTTACTCCTCAGAAAGGGTCTCTGTTTGTCTATTTGTTTATGATTTTGCTGCAAAATCTGTTGATAAAGAGATTAGAAATTTTACTAAAACCTCAGCTCTTGAAGTGATGGTACTGCTCCATTGACCATGCTCAACCAGTGCTCAACCAGTTCTGTCTTGTTCATTCCAGCTGGTATCAGCCGTTATTCTCTGAGACATCAATATCACTATGGGCTGTTGTTATCCACAACAGAGACCTTTGTGCATCTCCCCTCTCCAGCCTTACACTTGTCACTTTGATAGCTCATCTTCAAGCTGCCTCCAAGTTCAGGGGTACTTCCAGGGTCTCTGCAGAGCCAAGCTTCCTGCCTTTGCTCATAGTGAGGGTTTGGGCTGCTGGGAAGCTCTGCTGAGGCTTCCCCAGACCTACACAGAGGTCTGTCCCATGCAGCTCCACGGAGAAGTCCCTCCATTCCAGAGGTTTCCCATGGGCTCAGGTCTCAGCAGAGCTGCTCAGTGCAGAGCCAGGGTGCCCTTCCCCTGGCTCCTGACCATGCCAGCCTGTCTGCAGAGCTCCCAGTGCTGCTGCCTCCCCTGCCTTTTACTTATGTGTTTTTACAGCTCGGAGGGAGCCATCCTGCCCCAATTCCCTGCATGCTCCTAATTTCATAGTTCTCTCCATATATCCATATATATCCATATAGCATTTGATACAGGTTTTATGGGCATTTCCATATGTTTTACAGACACAGCCATTACAGAGCCAGGTTTCACCCGAGAAACCTCAGGGGAGCAGAGCACTGAATCGCCTTAGTCTTGGCCCCAGAACAAGGCTCTCTTCTCTCCCTTGCCAGGGTTGCCGCTATCACGCTGCAGAGGGCTGGGGGACGGCTTGGGGCTGGTCATGCCAGCCTCGAGAGCGAGGATGCTGCCTGCAGCCTCATCCATCCTGCTTCCTGCAGCATCATGCTGCAAACCCCAGGACTGTCAGTTCTGCCCCTTGCTTCCTTTCCAGATCAATGCCACTGCCAAGGGACTGCTTTGGGCTCAGGACCACAATCTGTATGGCCAGGTTGCCAGCATCCAGCCTGTTTGCCTGCCTGTTGGGCTGTACATCCTGCTGGCTGTGGGGACTGGAAGCCCTTGGTGGTGGTGTAGAGTGTGATGCCATCCCAGCTGGTGGGGAAGGGACACTGATGCACAAGGCTCTGCACATTGCAGCTGCTGTAGTGCATGAGCTCAGAACATCTGAGCTCTGGCAGGGCAGCTTCTGGCTGGTGTAGGGGCAGAAAACAGATCCAAGTGCATACAGCTCTCTGCACGTATTTTGGCCTGCTACGGAGGCTGCTAGCACTGCAGTAATGCGCAGCCCTACACAGGGGCTGATTGTGTTCCCAGCACAGGGGAAGAAGCCTCAGGTCTTGTTACAAAGAAATTGAGTGACGTGTGTCTTCATCTCCACCCTGGTCAAACCCTGGAGCAGTCTGAAGTGCAATCTAAGGCATCACCATGACATTGTGTCTAGGTGCTGGGCTGTCGCGCACCGTCTGCAGGGGAAGATGGACTGGGACAAGCGCATGCAGGGTTGCGTCCACTCGTAGCACCCCCCAACCCATTGCTGCTTGACAGGGGCAAACATAGCAGCATCTGGCCTCACTTCAGGTCCCCAGTTCTCCTGGCCTCACGCTGGACTGATGGGATGAGGAATTTTCCACCCTGTGTGTGAATTCCCATTTTCAGGGCAAATGCCCACTCCCACCCAGCGCTGCCTCAAGGACTGCTTCTTGATGCTCAGCCATCCCAAACGTGGCTGTGGCATCATCCAATCCAGCCCTGTATGTGAGCAGTGTCCTGGATCAGCTATTAATAACAGCTCCCCTCTCCCCTTTTGAGGGCTGGTGGGAGTCCAGGGTACATCCCACTCTTTTTTTTTTTATTGAACAGGTCCTGAAAGCAGGAACCATTTGTGGCTTCCCCGGCCAGCATGTCTCTCCTTGGCCTCCAGCATGTTCTATTTTCTGTGCTGTTTACTGTTCTTCTGCGGGCTGTCAGGTTTCCGCGCTGGGGAAAGGCTTGTAAATAGGGGGGTGGGGGTGGGCAGCGAGTCCGCACATAGTGGCAACGGGAAGGCGGGGATGGAGGAGCACAGACATGGGCTTTATCACAGCCTAGGGGATGTGTGGGTCATAAATCCAATCCAGGCAGATAGGGGATAAATCATCCCAGCTGGGACTCTGGTGGTTACCTATGGTTAGAAATTAACTTTGTGTTGGATGGGTCCCAGGCTGTGGGATGGGAAGGGAAGGCTGCTCTGGGCAGTGTGCCTCGTGCCTGGACAGCCCTGGAGCCAGGCTGCAGGCAGGCAAGCAGATGCCCACTGCCCTGGCCCAGGGCTGGTGGGCACACTTAAAGCCGGAGTGATGAAGCAAATGACCTGGGGTGGATGCTGTGGCTGAACCAGTGCTGCGGGTGATGATGCTCTGGCATTCACTCCGACCTCTCTGGACTTTGGCACTTCAATGAGTGGCTGCAGCATACTGGGCACTAGGGCTGGTCCACATAGGAGGAGACAGGGACCTAAGGTGGCAGGGAAGGCTGCAAGGTGTGCTTGCAGGGCAGGAGAAGATGTGTGCTCACAGCAGGACTGCCATCCTTCCCACAGGTTTGGCAAAAATGGAAGCCTCATACTGGTATCACAGGGATATGCAGGCTGGGGCAGTCTCTGGCCTGGCTCTGTGCCTCCGAGCATGGGAGGAGGCAGTGAAGCCCACAGATTGTGCTTCACCTTCCCTCTCCAGCTACAGTATCATTCTAGCGCCAGGTCCCCTTTCTCCCATCCCCAGTGTTCCCTGCCCAGCTCCATGAACATCCCCAGACTCTACTATGTGTAGGGCCAGGGCTTTCATGAGGGCTTTTAGGTACGCAACTACACCAACCTCTTCTGCTCAGGTCAAGTGCCCACAGTTGGGGCCATGTCACTCTTGGATTCTCAGAGCACCCATTGAGGGGGAAGAGGGGAAGGGGCAGGGGTGATGGGGACACCCCTCCTGCAGTGGGTCTCCAGGCATCTGGCTCAGCTCACTCCTGGCCAGCTCTCTAATAGCTCCCCAGCTTTCCTTTCTAATGAGGCTCTAATTGGAAGCCGGTTGTGCTTCCCTTCCCCTCCTCTCAGAGCTCTCCAGTCCCAGTGCTGCAGGGTGATTAAGCTGAGGTTTTGGGTTTTTTTAATATGGCAGAATTATTTTGGAAGGGCCAGGATCGTTACATGACGGGCTTCTTGAAAAACCCCAGGCTTCGCCTTTCAGACGAGGCTTTTTCAAGTGGTTTTGCACAGTACACGTCTCTGGGCAGCGACCGTCTCGAACAGTTACTGTTAATTATAGATGCCTCTTTCCCGCTCGCCCATTACTCAAAGGATTTTTGTGTGTTTTAACAGTGTTTTACATCAGCCTGAATAAGACTCTATTCAGTATTTCCAAGAGCTGGAACTTGGGCATCCCCTGCTGTATGTGTCGTGCTCTCTTCCCTGCATCCCTGGGGCCAGGGACCAGGCAGCCGGCATGAGCACAAGCCTTCCTCCCACTGCCCAACCAGTGCATTTACTGCTCTGGAGGAGTTGTGCCTGCTGCATGCCCACTCTCTTGGCACCCTTCTCCTGGCTATGTATAGCCTTGGATCTGCACACTCAGCTCCTTGGGCCATCTCCTGAATCCATCCACCATCATCCTTACATGCTGAGCTCTCCTGCCCGCTGTTGCATGCTCAGGTAGACCATGTGCCCGCAGCCGTGCCATCCTCTTTGCCCAAGGATTCACCTCAGGCACAATGGTCCCATCCTAGTCTCCTTCGGATGTGCAAGGTTGTCTTCTCGTTGCTGAGTTCCAGGCCATGTGTCCTCTTGCATTGGTACAGTAGCTGGGGCTGTTCCCCAAGTCCTCCTTCATTGCCCAACTATTCAACAGCAACTTGTTGCGCTAATATCCTTGAGCAATGTTCTTGCCTCCCATGTCACCCCATTTGTACCCTCTGCCTGCAAAAGCCACTATTTATTCCAGCTTGCCTCCTGTATTTTACCTTAGGTGTAGGCTGTGAGAAGAGCTTGCACCTTCTCCCATGACAGCCAAGCTAGTTTAGCCATCCTCTCTGTGGGAATATCTTGTCCTAAGTATTTTCCCATTCCCACTGCAAACCCTAGATGCTCAGCTGGGCATGCTGGATCCTTTGGAGACCTCTGGTGGGTTTGAAAGGGGTGATTTCCCACTGCCGAGTGACGCTGTGCCTTCTCTCCAGCTGCAGGCTACTGGTGTTTCTGCTCCTGAAGCCTTTCCAGATGAAGGATCAAGCCCTGAGCTCTGGATCCCCCTTGAGAGATGGGAACCACCCACCCAGGCTGTGCTGAGCACTCCACAGAGGGGGCACAGACTTGTGGGCAGAGCTGCCTGCACAAGTGCTGGGCAGCTGGGGCTTGGCAGTGGATGCCCTTGCCAGACAGTGAAGCTTTGGTGAGTGCAGAAGTCTAGAAGGGTTGGATGATAAGGAGCAGCTTCAGGACTGTTCTGCTGACCAACTTCACAAGGCCAGAGGTGACAAGAGCTTTACCTGTGTCCTCTGTAAGGTGCTGACTGCTCTCCCAAGAAACCACAAGTTGGAGGGAAAAAGTGGATCCTCATGCCCACCATCCATCCTCCTTCAGGCTGGAGTGAGGACTGGGGACGATGGGGGACAGCTGGAGAGCACAGTGGCATTGTAGGGGGAGAGGCCCATTTGGGGAAGTGGGGGATGCACCTTGTTTGGGCACCTCTGCAGCCCTCACCTCCTCCACCTCAGCATATAGGGCACAGTGGTCAGGCCCATTTATAAAGCTGGTAAATATATTGGCAGAGTTTGTGTCCCCTCCAAAGGTCAATATTTGTGCAGAGTTTAATTTTAACTTAACAAGCAGTTGTTTGCAGAGGCTGCCCTGTTTGTATGTGCATGTGTGTGTGTGTATGTGTGTGCTTCTCCACTGATCGATGCCCGTGGGGAGGTGTGTGAGTGGCTCGGGTGTGTTCACTGACTCACTGGGGTGCAGAGGGGGTCGATGATGCTTCCCGCTCCCGGAGATGCTCAGGATGCAGGGGCAGCACTATGCGGTCCAGAAGATAAGGTCCAGGGTCTGTGGCCGAGTCTATAAATGCAACCCACAAACCTCTCCGGGAGGTGACAGTGGGCAACGTGCCCCATGAGGCCCCGAACCGCAGCCAATAGGGACAGTGGCTTTCCCAGCCTGTTCTGACCAGTGCCCTGGGCTTGTTACAGAAAGCTCTGCAGCCACACAGCCCCCAGCCTTGCCCCTCTTGAACCCATGTGGCTTTTGTGGCTCTCACCCATGTTCTGGCAACATGGGTCTCCCAGCTGAGCATATTGTTCAGGCCAGTTCCAGGGCTCTTCTAGCATCGCTGCCCATAGGGTTTTATACCCCCTGTCCACTCTCCCACCCCACCAGGTAAGGCAAACCTGCATCCCACATGCACCTGCAACATGTCACTGAGGCTAGTGGTTCCTCTTTGAGAGGTCTAGAGCCAAAGTGCCCTTGTGCTGGCAAGGATGAGATGCTGGCCTGGTCTGTGCCCAGGCACCCAAGGCTTCTGTTTTTGCTACTCCCAAAGCTCCTCTAGCTTAAACCTCAGGCTGTGCTTTACCCAGGGGCAGGTACCCTAGCTGGGCTTGGGACAGATTGTGCCACTCGTTCACACCCCATACCATCTCATCCCTTGGAATAGAGGCCGGGATCTCTCAGGTGCCTGTGGTGCATCCCAGCATCCTGGGACAGGATGGGTCAACAAATTGAATCCAATACTTCCCCCCAGCCCATCTTGCCAACAGTACAGAATGTGTTGTCTGTGGAAAAATGGGAGAATAACAGTGGGAACAGCCCTGGCTGCAGGAGTTTTTCCAGCAACCCAGAGGCAGGAAAGGGGGGTGTAGCTGGGGGAGAGACAGAAAGGGCAGAGCCCACCATCCCTGCAGTGTGGCTGCTGGGGCTCCGTGTTTTGCAGCCCGCCTTGTGGGCGCTGAGGTTTGGTTTCCTTCTCACTACTCTTTTCCTCGCCAGGCCCCGGGGCTGCTGACTGACCTCAAAGGGGAAAGCAGGCTCCGAGGGACAGCAGTAGGGATGGGCAGGGGTAAACACGGGACTGGGGCCGGCCAGGCAGTGGGTGATGGAGGTGAAGTCATGCCGTGACGTCAGCCCTGCGGCTTTGGGGACAGCCGTGGTTAGGCTGCGCAAGGAGGGGCGGCTGTTTTTCTGCAGCTCTGCCTCTTGCTCCTGGTGCCCGTCTAACTTATAAACTTTAATGGCCAGTTTAAAAGGTTCCTGCCATGGGCACCTTGTTGCCAGATTTAGGTTTTTAATTTGGAAACTTTTCCTTCTGTGGTCAGAGGAGGAAGGACTTGGGTCCGCTCAGGGCCAGTCATCAGGACACGCGGGTGCCAGAGAGACAGTCCAAAAGGACCGTGCTGTCGTCACGGGTGTCGGGACATGGTTGGCCACGCATGGGGCAGACATGCTGGAGGAGCCCCCTGGTCCCCTCCCGCTGCCCACGTATTGGTGGAATAAATTTAGCTCCTCCTTCGCCGCTGGCTTGGGGAGCCCTGTCAGCTGCCACCTGCTCCGGATCGGCGCAGTCTTATCGCTCATGCCCCAGTGGTCACCACAGCTCTGGGCTGTGTGGGCAGCATCCTCATCCTGCGGCCCTCGGGAGACACCGGGAGCCCACAAACCTCTGCTCACAGGGGCGAGCACTGGGCTTCAGCCACGTTTGCTCCCCCAGGTGCCAGCAGAGCCGGGGTTACACACAGCCGGGGGTAGACACAGAGCTAGGGTTAGGTACAGAGACGGGATTGTCTTTATCCCAGGCACGGGATAGAATCGTGCCTGGATGTACTCCTCGGCAGGAGGAGAGGATGCAGGGCCAGCACTGCGGGAGACACTGAGGGCATGGCACTGCTGCTCTTCCTCCTCTTCCTCGCTTCCCACCTTCCCTGAAGCCCCTCGGCAGCCCCTGTGAGGTGTGGATTAGCAGAATCACATTTCCCTAGTGCACGCTTGGCTCTTCTCTGCCTGCTTCTTATCAAGAAGCCCTTGCAATGCCCAGGAGTTGCTGGGTGCTGGGACACAGGGCGAGACCTGGCCTCTCCCATTCAACAAGGAAATGAGCCTACAGGCTTGAGGGGACCCTCCCCACAGCCTTTCCACCCAGCCCTGGGGAGAGTGGGGACGTCTTCCCCCACCCCAGCTACAGCCACCTGGGGTTGTTAACGGTGGCATTCCAAAGAGTGACCATGGCTTGGCTGGCTGTCTCTTTGTCACAAGGCTGGTGTGGCAGGGCTTGTCCATGCGTTCCTGCTGTACATGCTGGTTGAGAGCACTGCAGGAGGGCTGGTCCTTCCAGTGCGTGCTGATGTGTCTATGCTGCAAGTCCCCTGTGATGGGCTGGATCAGAGCCCACCCTGAAGCATCTTAGCTATCAGGAGGGTCCAGGACTTTGCTGGGGGTCTGGGGAGCTGAATGGCAGACAAGACGGCTGGCTTGGCAAAAGTCTGCACCCCAGGCGTTGAACTTCCCCAGGGTGGGCACCCGAAGCACTATAAATAGCATGTGAAGCCAGAGGAGCAGAGGAGTGGCCCTGGTTTACCAGCACTTTCATACTATGGCTTTCAAGTGGTTCCCCTGCCTCTTCCCCATGAGCCAGTGGCACATCTGCACCCAGCCGGCTGCCTCCGGTGCTGTGCCATGTGCTCTGCGGCCGCTGGAGCTGGTGCCACGTGCCAGCCCTGGAGCAGCCCTGCCTTTGCCAGCCCTGTAATTGATTCCTGCTCTCCTGCGTGGGTAGAGGCTGCAGATGTGCAGCCTGGTAGGAGGCAGTAGGCTGTGGCCACCAGCTCCAGGAGCCCGCATGGCCAGAGTAAGGAGCAACCCAGTCCTCATCTTGGCTTTGATGTCAACTTGAAGAGCTGCTTTTTGAGTTTCCAGGTGTTTGAAGAGGTTCTCTCCCAACCTCAGTTCCTGGAGGCAGAGCATTTGAAGGAATCCTGTTCCCCCACTTTGGGGATGCTGGAGGAGCTGAGGTTGTTGGGGAGCAAAGAAACAGCTCCCCGAGTATCACTTTGTATCTGCTGATGACAGGCTCATGTTTTGAGGTGATAGCAGCTGATGGCAGTGCAGGGTGGGTCTATAGAGGTCCCTTGTTATTTCCCCCAGCCTGCAGGAGGACTTGGCCATGGTGATGGAGGGGTTTAAGTTGAGGAGGATTTTGTAGCCTGGCACCATATAGGAGACAATATATTTGAGCATGTTATTATGAATCAGGTGGAAGATAAACCAATTTTTAGACTGGAAGGTGATGGTGGTCCCGGAGAGGGGGACTACAAACAGATGAGGTTTGACATGAACACAGGGCAGCTGGAAGCCAGCGCCCTTGGTACCTTGTTTTCCAGTAGGGCAGCTGACAGATAGTGCTGCATGGAAGAAAATGCCCGGAAAAATAGGGATGAAAATTGTGAGGCTTTTTAAAAACTCTGTATTTAGCCAAAGGACATGGCTTTGCTGTATGGAGATGGCAAGGGATGGGGGAACCCTTCAGAATAAGGCAAGTATTAATGGAGAGAGTGGTATGATGAGTAGGCAGGGGGCTGAAAATAGCAGCAGTCGCCAGGGCTGAGGAGGTCTTCACTCCTCATTGTCCACAGGGGAGTGGTGAAGCTCAGAGCATCTCTCCCAGCACAGGTTGTGATCCCCGCCCTTGAAAGCGAGGAGTGGCTTGGGCTGCAGTGGCCAAACCTGGCAGGACAGAGATGGAAGACGCTCCTGTAATAATGGGAAATCTGCTTGCCCAGGTGGAGGGGCACAGCATGGGGCAGGGTTGGGGCCATGGCTCCTAGCTCCCCCAGCCCGCTCTGCCCACCCCCAGGTACCACCACAGGCATCCTGTCCCTCTCTCCAAGGGCTGAAAGGGCGAAGGTGCCCTGACAGAGTGTTTTATTAGCAGCAGGTGCCTGAAATCCAACCGTGGTGGTGCAGTAATCCCTCCCCTCACCTGGAGATGAACCCAGCTTGAGAGACACGGCTGTGCAGGGTCAGGCTCTGCCGGTGCTGGGATTGTCCCTGCCATAACCAGAGCATCTCCCTGGCAGCCTGACAGGCTGGTCCTGCCGTGGGAGACAGGCGCGTAATGCCTGATTTCACAGCACTGGCATGCTCTGTTTGCTTGTGGCAATGATCTCTCCTGCCCTGTCCAACTCCAGCCCTTGGCCAAACCCCAACCTACAGCTCTGTCAGCTGGGATTAGGTACAAAATTTCAACTAAAACATCTTTGCTCTTGGCTGAAGCAATTACAGAGAGGGGAAAGGTCAGCCTGTCTTCTCTGGAGATGGAACTCCTGCCCTGCCACCAACTCATGTGTGGCATCCCCCAGACTTGCCTTCAGCCCCTGCACCCAGCACTGGGGCTTTGCAAACTCCACATAGAAGAGGAGGAGGAAAGGAGAGATTTTCCCCTCTCTCTGATGCTGAGGTTGTCTATGAGATGGGCCTAGGTCCCTGGGCTGTCTGGAACAAACCAAGGGAATGCTTGGGAAGGAGAGAGGAACAGGACTGGTCTGTGCAGAAAGGATCTCCCATTTGCTATCTGCTCCCAAAGTGCTCCTTGCTGTGTCCGGCTTGTTCCAGCAAAGCCGTGTCTGAGAGGCGGAGCTGTGGAGCAGCAGCCCCCTGCTCTCAAAGCCTCCAAGCACAGGACTCAGGGTGTTTTGGCAGCAGATGAGCAGCAATGCCCTGTGGGATGGCTGGCAGCCCTAGTGCAAGTAGTGCTACGGGAGGCATAGCAGGATCTGTGGCACCTTGGGAAATGCCAGCCTTGGACTTGCAGGAACACTGTATCTGTGTCTCACTGTTGCATAGCGTTGAGCCCAAGCTGAGACGTCTTATCACCTCATCAGGTGCACAGCCCTGAGCAGCCCTCTATGTCCCTGCAATCTTGCCCTTTCTCAAAGTGCTGCTTCCTGCTCGTCTCACTGGACCCTGGCTTTGTTGGCTGAACTCATTTAGCTTTGACAAAGTTTGTAGCACTGGAATGCAGAACAGCTGCTGGCCTCCCTCCAGCCTAAACATCCCCACCCCATCGTGCGACAAGCGCTGATAAGGGTGAGTGCCACAGCGGGCAGGTATCTCGTGCCCAGCCCGCGACCTTAGAGCCACACGACCTTGAAGGTTGTAATTTATCTCACGTGTGTGTGTGTGTGTGTGTGTGTGTGTGTGTGTGTGTGTGTGTGTGTGTGTGAGTGCGCACACGAGCTGTCTCCCATCCCTAAGAAATGTTCTCTGCATCCCTGGTTTTCTCTCTGGGCCAAACCCACATGCGCATTGCCCGAAACCGACTCCGAACAGACTCCTTTGATGAGCAGGGCTTAAATATATATTTGGCATTCCAGCGGCAGCATGCCGAGCTCGGCCAAGGGTGTGAAAGTGTTTGCTTGACAAACTCCGGGGGCTCTCGCCTCTCTGCTGGCTCTGGGGATTTGCAGAAGAGAAATATCAAGGAATTTTTCACCTCTCTGTTTTGTTTTGTGTTTTTATTTTGTTTTTCTTCTGTGAGTGCATTTTTAGCTCTGGTGAAAAGTGCCTGATTGACAGTCATAGAGACTGAGTCCCCTCTCTTTGCTGAAACAGGGACAACAGGAGCAAACATCCCAACCTGGGCCCAGATGGGAGAGAGAATAGCCCTGAGAGCCTTGCACTGAATGTGGGGTCTCCCATTTCCTCTCCACTGTCCCTGTCCCCTCCATGAATCATGTGCTGTCATGGACCAATTTGGGTATCAGCAGGATAGAGATGTCCCACATCCTAGATGTCCTAGGCTGTGGTCTTCTCTATTGCAAAGACCCTCTCTCTGCTGAGGGCAGTGGGTTCTAGTCGCAGGGTCCTTTGTCACCACTCAGCTGGCCTCAAAGAGCCCCTGCACCATGTTGTGGAGACACCCGTGCCCATTGCTCCACCGAGGATTTCCCAGTGGGTGTCCCCATGTGTCATGGCACCAGCTTGGGGTACGTGCTGGTCTCCAGGAACCTTTGGGGTTGCAGAGGATTTTGTCACCTTGTGCCTGTGAGTGGGGGAGATGGTGCAAGTGGGGCAGAAGAGTGTCTCCATGGACAAGCTGCAGGTGGACAGGCTGGTTGCTTGCAGCCTCCTAAAATGATGCATGGGAGGTGCAGGAGGCATGAAGTCAAAACCCTGATCTTCACTTGCCACTCAGCTCCTTCTGGGCTGTAGCCTGTGATAGGGCAGGAAACCATTACCAATTTCCATGTGATATAGGATCCATGGAGGGGCTGGGATGTGCAGAGCAGAGTGAGGCGCAGAGCTGGAACTCTGGGCTTGGATGTGAGCCCAGAGATGTCTCCTGCATGGGGAGGAGGAGGAAGGCAAATCTTTCCCATTAGTCCAGCCACTGCATCCTGCACCTATGGAAAATGGGGAGGGGGAGCCCGGGGCAGTGGATTTGGTTTCAGAGCCCATGTCTGCAATACCTGCCAGAGCAGACTGAGAACCTGGCTGGCTCTTGGGGAGGGGACTGAGGGGGCTACATCTGTGTGTTCCCAGCTGTTACCAGTGTAATCCTTCATGAAGGAGAACCCCCTGCCCTGCTGCATCCCTGTTGTTTGGTGGCAGCACTGCCTGACCCTAAATCACCTGCCACACCCAGCCTGATGGTTCACCATGGAAGTAGGGGTGCTGTCCCCCAGACCAGCAGAGGGAAAGGTTCTGGGCTCTGTGGGGCAGAGGTCCAGACTCTGGAGGCTGCAGAGCAGTGATTGGGAAATTGGTAGTCTATGGGGAGAGGCTTTGTGCCCAGGGACTGCAGGGCAGAGGTTGGTACCATTTTGCAGAGGAATTGGGCTGCTATGAATTGCAGCTGCTGAGAAAGAGATATGGAGGGATTGTGGAGCAGGGTTGGGGATCCTGGGGGGCCATGGGGCAGGCTTTGTCCCCAGGGCAAGGGCAGGCTTGGCTTGGACTCTCTGAGGTTTCCTTCCTGGCCCACTGAAGAATCGCTGGCTTGTCTGAAGGATCATTGACCTGTGGATTTCCTGGGCAGTGAGTCCCTTTCATGTGGCCGCTTGCAAACTCTCATGACATCACCAAGGGCTGCTCCTCTTGGAGACAAACCCAGTGCTTTTTAGGGTTTTGCCTTCCCTCCCACCTCAGCCTGTGTGTTTTGGCCGGGGGGGACCCGGCGAATCATGTCCAAGAGCAGCCACTCTGGCAGGGAGATGGTGTGCAGGGCTGGGGGACAGGGAGAGGGCAGTGTGTCCCCCCCGTATTGAATAAACATGGGCTGGCCAGGGATGGAGGGGGCTTTTCCAGCCAGGACCACACCCCGGGGGGCTATTTTTTGCCATGAATGAAAGGGCTGTGCGCTCACAGGGCAGGCTGGCCTCCTGCCGCTGCTGCTGTGCACGGAGAGCTCTCTTGACACTCAGTCCTAGTGCCTGGCTGGGGACCAACATCTGCATTGAACACAGCTGGGCACTGCCCGTGGGACACCTGGGTACCTGGAACAGCTGGGCACTGCCTGGGGGGACACCTGGGCACCTGGCACAGCTGGGCACTGCCCACGGGACATCTAGGCACCTGGTACCAACTGGGCACTGCCTGAGGTGGCACCAGCAGGCTGCCATGCCTGGGAAACATGGTCTGTCACAGAGCAAGGGGAAGTGATGGTGGCTCAGTGGCTGTGCAAGCAGCAGTGCCAGGGCTGCTGGGGCATGTTGGACCCAACCCTACTGGGGCCATGTGCCTGGGGACCTGCCTGAGGCAGCCCAGCAGTGACCCCTGCTGCCCCCCTGCCCCACACAGAAACGCTTCCTGGTACAGTTTCGGGTGACAATGGGGCAGCATCCCCAGGGGCTGCCCCTGCTGCTGCACCCGTGCTTGGGAGGAACTGCAAAGCCACAAGGGTGGAGCAGCTGCCTCCTGCTCAACCTTGGTCCTAAACACGCCCAGATTCCCCCCAAAAGCCCCTAATCCCATTTGGCTCAGCACCAGCTTCCTCTCTGGGCCCTGTTAGCTCAACTAATCCCTTGTGTGCCAGATTTAGGGATGCACTGGGTGCAGTATTTCCATGGTTGTTCCCCTGTCATCCCCAGATTTTGTTTCTCAAGGAGTATGAGGGCTGCTTTGCCATTTTCCAGCCCTGACCCACGCTCCTGCTACCTCCACCAGCCTCGATGCCCCACAGGTCCCAGGAGAACCGTGAGTGTTTGTGCCCATGAATGAGTGGCCTGTCTTCACTGGGTGGAGCCGAGGTGCTGGATCCCACCCTTCACTGTTCCTTATCACCACACAGCATCCTTGTGATTCACCAGGTGTGGCTCCCTTTCCATTACCCCACTTTGCAGGAAGTTTCCTGGCCAGCCCCCCATGAGCTCTGTGCAATAATAACAAGCTGGGATGAGCTGGCTGGCCTTCCTGAGCAACCCTACAATAACAGACCAGTGCAATGTGTCCAGCTTTCCTGAGCAGACAATAATAAACCCGCATGAGCTGGCATACTTTGCGGAGGAACCCTACAATAATAAGCCTGGATGATGTATCCATATTCACCGAGTCAGCCTAAAATAACAAGGCAGTGTGAGCCACCCAACTTCCTCATAGATAAGTGGGGTCCCTGAGCTGTCCCCCTGGGAGAGGAGGCATACTGGCTGCCAGGTCTCCATGTCTTCTGCTCTTGACCCTGGACAAGGCAGCCTATGTTAGTGATGGGTCAGGTTGGCAGAGGTGAAGGCCATAGGTACTATCAACCTGTGACTCTGCCTTCCTGGAAGCAAGCCCTCACTAGTCCTGGCATGCTGGGACCTGCTACACTTCAGGGCATCCTCCTTGTCCAGCTCTCTTGCCACACTGGCACCCAGTGCCAGCTTCCGCAGAGGCTCTCCTGCTGTTACCCCATGGACTGCTGGACAGGAGGACAAATGCCCATGGTCAGGCTGGAGCTGGGACTGCCACCAGCAGCTGCTACCAGACTCTGCACAGCAAGGCCCAGCATTTTTCAGCATTGCCCAGGTGAGGAGGCAATGCTAGTGCTGGACACAACTCTTTTTCAGGGAGTTTGTTGGTACTTGGGCAGCAGGAAGGCTTGGGTGCCCATGGGTTTGCTTGGCAGCAGGGCAGGAGGGCCTCTTTCCGAATGGGAATGGGGTAGGTACTGTGCCCACTGGGGGCTGGAACCACTCACCTCCCGATAGAGTCTCTGCCAAGCCCCAGGCTGCTCCTGGTGGATTGGTCCTCACATGACTGGGGAGGAGAGGCTGCAACCTCCTGCCCTACCTCTGCTCTGCTGCTGACCCTCCTTTCCCTGAGATTTATCCCTGCGTGTTGGATGCAGGAGTGAGTGGGCAGGGCAGGGGTAGA
>VZRN01003036.1:748276-837782 GCA_013397935.1 Dasyornis broadbenti | reverse complement strand
CCAGGCTCGCCATGAAGCCGGCGCGGCTGCTGCTGCTGCTGAGCGGGTGCGCGCTGCTGCTGGCGCCGGCCGTGCGCGGCTGCGGGCCGGGCAGGGTGGTGGGCAGCCGCCGCCGCCCGCCTCGCAAGCTCATCCCGCTCGCCTACAAGCAGTTCAGCCCCAACGTCCCCGAGAAGACGCTGGGGGCTAGCGGTCGCTACGAGGGCAAGATTGCGCGTAACTCGGAGCGCTTCAAGGAGCTGACGCCCAACTACAACCCCGACATCATCTTCAAGGACGAGGAGAACACTGGCGCCGACCGGCTCATGACCCAGGTACGGTCCCGCTGCCGCCCAGTTCTACCCCCGCGCCGGGCATCTGCGGGTACCGGGGCTATCCCCGAGCGCCCTGCTACCCACTCTCCGGGGACTGTGCGGGGCCGGTGCTGCGGCTTCCCCGTCCTGCCCCGGGCATCCCGGTGCCGGGTCCGGGCTGCCGGCGTGCAGTGAGTGCATCTCCCTTCGTCGAGCGCCGCAAAGCTCTGTCCCTTCGGCTGCGCTGTGCGCGTCGGACAGCACGCTGCGCCTTGGTACGGCAGCACCTTGCTCCCGGGACCGGCAGCACCTCGTCCCCCGAGATGGCAGCACGCTGCGCCGCTGCTCCTCGGAGCCTGTGGCATCCTGTCTGGCTGCACCCCGAGGTATGCCCTTGTGCCTCCAGAGCTGGCGGCACCCGGCGTTGCTGCCCCTCAACTCGTCCCACTGGCCCCCAAGCTGATAGCACCCTGCACTCCAAGCTGACAGCCGGCGCTGGTGCCCCTGAGCCATGCCACACTGCCCCCTATCCGGCAGCATCCTCCCACGTCCCCTTGATCTGGGAGGATTTTGCTGCGCTGTTGCCAGTTCAGGCAGCACCCTGCCCCACTGCAGCCATCCTACCCATGCCCCTCTGCTCTGCCTACCCACTGGCAGGGCAGGCAGCCTGCCTGTTGGATCTGAGGGACACACCAGAGCCTGGTGTGCTGGCACAGAGGAGAGTAGGCTCGAGGAGTGCTCCTCCTGACCTTGTCCCCACTCTGACACTGACACCCTCAGTGTCCCCCTTCCTGAATATCTCATGTGGGATAGTGAAGGGTGCTCAATGGGAACTGTTTGCTATACTCAGGGTTGGGAACAACCTGTTACTGCAAAAGCCCTGTTGCAGTCAGCTCACAAGTGCCCTGGACCAGCAGTAAGGACGAGGGGGTGGACGACACAGACGACAGCAGAGGAGGGGGGGTGATGCTGGACGAAGGTTACTCTGTGTTTTAATATTGCCAGGAGAATGCCTGAGGGTTTCAGGAATGCAGATAAGGAGCCGTACGGCCTTGCTAAGAAACCTGGCCACCAGCCTCAGCAGTGGGTTACAGCCTGAACAGGCTCCTGGGGGAAGTGGAGGGGAGCTGGGGCTGTCATTCTGATCATTGCACCCTTGGTCAGGGGCTGGCGGGTGGGTGAACATGTGTGACGATGATTGTAGGCACTGAGCAAGGCCCTGGCCATAGTTTCTGACCAAGGTGTTCATAACATTGGGAGAAGAAGCTGCTTCGGTGCTGGCTTGACAGCTCTGCAACCCTGAGTGCCCTGAGAGCAGGTCCCTGAGGGCAGGGACCATGGTCCAGGTTGGTTTTCAGGGCACTGTAGCAGAGGGACCAGGATCCCCTGCAAGGCAGCGAACCTGGGGAGTTGCACAAGTTGTGGTTGCTGGTGACTGAAGCCCTGGGGCTGGGCTGTAAACTGCCAGCCCTGGGGAACAGCTTCAGGGATATTTGAGGAAGAAGTGTGCTCCTCTGGTCCATGCATCGAGGAAGGGGATGACATCATTGGAGGCAGGAGAGTGCTTCTAGCTGTATTTTCTCCTGAGAGTGCACCCACCACCTTCTCTAATCCAGCCAGTACCCCTCAGCAAACCTGGGAGAGGGAGGACTCTGCGTCCCACCTGCCAGCCTAACATTTCATGCTGTACCGCTGCCGTGTTGGCAGAGTATCTAGAAGCATCCTGGTCTTCTTGGGCTGCACAAATGAGGATTCTTACTCCAGCAGGGTCCCTGGCCACCACACATCCATGCACAGATGGGTACCACTGTGCTGGGCAGCTCTGCAGGGAATTGTTCCTCTTGCTGTGGAGGTGGCACGATTTCTGGTAGCCTGCTGCCATCCCACAAGACTCCTGGGCTTGTCTTGAGGCCCCTGGCTGTGGGAGATGTCCCCAGACATGGGAACTCTGGCCCTGGCACCATGTCCTGTGTTGCTATGGGTTGGGAAAGGCCATTGACCCAACTCCTTGTCCCTTCCCCCAGAGCACTGGCTTTTACTGCTGTTGACTCACTTCAAACCTGTTTTCTTTCCCCAAGTCCAAGGGTCTGGGTGTCCCAGGCAGCCGGAAGATGTCGCCTGCTTAGAGGAGTGGGTAGTGCTGCTCTCTGCCCGCCTTTCCTTTATCGTTTCATCTTCCTCAAGAATTCCAGTATGTTTGCTCTCACTGGTCCCACTTGGAGGTGCTGAGATAAGGCTGGAGGCAGAACCCGCCTCACCTCTCCCCAGCAGCCAGGCCCAGGAATGCCATGGGTCCCCTGCCCCCATGGCATCCCAAAGCCAGCCTCTCCCTATCCCAACCATCACCCATTGCAGCCACTGTTTGCATGGAGACCATGTTTGCAGTGGTGAGAAACTTCTCATGCAGACCTTGGGATAGGACTTTTGGCTTCCTTTGGGAGAAACCTCACTTCAGGAGGAGATGCTAGTAAGACCCCTTTTCTCCTGGCCAGGATCTGGACATTGGAGTAGCTGTGGCCAAGCACACTCCATTCACAAAACCTCTGCTGAGACTGTGGTCACACCTGAGTGTGCTTCATACTTCCCCTGAGATGATGAGGGGTCCCTGCTTACTGCACCCCATCTTGGAGCTCTGTCCTACTGCCTTCCCTAAAGTGGTTTGGCTTGCCTCACAGGACATGGTTCTGTCCCCAGTATGGACACAAAAAGGGAGATGCAAAGGTTAGGCAGAAGGTGGGTAGAACTTTGCTCAGCCCAGCCCAGCATCCCCAGGGTCTTCATGTAGAGGTGAATGGGACAGCAGAGTCACCAGCTTAGCATGGTCATATGGGGCCCCATCCTGCGTGTGAGCTTGGGGTGCCCAGTCATCTGCACCACTACAGGGACATGCTGTGCCCTCCCTGCAGTCACCTGCAAACACAGACCCTGTGGACAGCCCATGCTCATGAGTTTTCTGGTCCCTGCCTATTTGTCTGTGCAGGTACAGAGCCCCTTGGCAGGCAATGCCCATCCCTACATAATTCCTGCAGCCCATGCCTGCTCCCTGCCCATTGCTGACTGCTCCTTGCCCATCCCTGTCCATCCCTGTCCATTCCTGTCCTTTGTCGTCTTCTCTCTGCCTCCTGTGCCTGCTCCCTGCACATCCCCACTTGCTCAGCCTTGCCTATCACTGCTTGCTCCCTACTTATTTTTGCTCATCCCTGCCTGTTTCCTCCTCGTAGTTGCTTCTTCCCTGCCCATCCATGGCTGTTCCTTATCCGCTGCTGCCCTGCCCACCAGTTCCCCCCCCGTTAGTATTTGCTTCCTCCCCGACCTGCCTGTGCCTGCCTGGTCCTTGTCCATTGGTACCTGGTCCCTGCCCGTCCCTGCGCTCTGACACCTGCTGGCCACCGGTAGCACCGGCAGAGCCGGGGACAGGGAGGTCCAGGGCTATGCCTGACGCTGGCCCTTCCTGGGGGAAAAGGCTTGCACAGTCTCGTTGTTTTTGTGCGGGCAGGGTGCCCCTGGAGGACAGAACGGCTGGCAGTGAAGGCAGGAGGGATGCTCAGAGCGGAGTGCTGGCATGGGAGTGAGAAGGGAATACCTGGAATGACGGCTGGGGGATGCAGGGGGGCTTTAGGGATTGCTTCCTTGCTTCCAGTGCTGAACCCCCTTACTGTGGGGTCCCAATGGGTCTGGGACCTTGGGAACAGCTTGTCACATGTGCCAAGTGGCACCACGGTGGTGCTGGATGGGGACAAAAGTCACTCTCCTCCCTATTCCTCCTCCCCTCACCTAACAAACTGTTTGTCCAGCACCTTCGTGGCTTATCTCCCCACACCCAGGGAGCTGTGGGATGACGGCAGACCTCATGTGGGGCAAAGGCCTGCCTGGCACTGCCCTTCCCAGGACCTGGACCTTGTCAAGTGCAAGCAGGTTTCCCCAAGAGCAGCAGCACCCACCTTCCTAGGATGGGAGCAGATGCTTGGGGATAGGGTGAGGACCTACATTTTTGGTCCCTGCAGAAGCAGTGCTGGGACATTTTTGAGCCCAGGGATGTAGCCAGCATCAGGTTTTAAACCCTCTATCTTACGCTTGCTGTGACCATCTCGTACCATGATAGGGAGTTCCAGTACTGAGTTGGGCATCATGCAGAAATGTCCCCAGCAGTGGCTGTTTTTCAGGCTGCTGTCCAGTCATTTAATTTAATTCTTCCCCGGACTGGCTTTGTGCATGACCATGAATGCTCTGTCCTTTGCCTTGATTTTAAGGGACTCCTTCTTTCCCGGGGAATGGCAGTGAGAGGAGCACTGGAGTCTTTTACCTCTGTGGAGGTAGAGCTCTCCCACCTGGTAAGCACTGGGCAGTGACAGTGGGACTTCTGATCCAGCTGCATGCCTCAGAACTAGTTGTGCCTGCAGCTGTGAACCTCAGCCTCTAGAGCTGGTGTAAAAACATCCCAGACTCTTTTATATTGTCATTAGTTCTATTCACAGTTTCACTTGGTGTGATTCATAGGGTGTCCTGTGCAGGGCGAGGAGTTTGATCCTATGGGTCCCTTCCAACTCACTGTATTCTATGATTCTTCAGGACCTCACAGAATCTCCTTTCCAGGCTGCACAGCCCTAGTCCATTCACCTGGTTTTCTGTAGAAGCTCCCATATTGCTTTTCCTACACCTTTTCTATCTCTCCTCCAGCCCTTTAGCAGCAGGGCAAGGGATCAGAAGCTGGGGCTGTACTTCTTCAAGGCAAGCACGCAGAGTTTTGGTCTTTCCCTGACCTTCACCTGCGGCTGAGGGATGTGGGGCAGGGCAGGACGAGGCTGGGAGAAGTGTGAAACGTGAATTTGGGGCTGGCATCCCTCTGCTTGCTGGAGAGGACTGCCACGGGCACTTACTTGCATGTGTGATTTCTGTGGCCACCAGGTCTGGGGCTTTTGAGATCTGCTGCTGTTCCTCAGTCCAGGCTTTTCAGCCCTTGTGGTGCGGAGGGGTGAAGGGGGCTTCACTCCACATCCTTTCTGCTTCAGCACAACAAAGCTCTTGGGCAGGTTTGGCAATTCCCATAGGAGCAGAGTCTGGATGAAGCTGTGAGATTGCCCGGTGCTGTGTCCTTGCTACTCAGGACCTGAGGAGTCATACCGAGTAGAACTGTGCTGAGGACTGGGCAGGTTGTTTAATTTGAGCCTGGAGACACCCTGGGACCTCCTCCCAGCCAGGAAGCAACAGGATTGAAGCTCCTGTATCCTCCTCTTGTCAGATGGGAACCACTGGGGTACAGTTAGCACAGGGCAGGTGTCCAGTGAGCAGAGAGCTCAACCCAGGCTGTGCTGCCAAACAGGCTTTCAAATGAGCCTGGAATTGGGGCAGAGAGGAAGGAGGAGAAGGGTTCCCTGTTGGGGGTACACCTCTCTGCCCAGCTGTGGGTATCAGGCTCTGCAGGGAGTTTGGAGGGCATGGGATAAACAAGGCACCTCATGTTATAAGATCTTCATCTGCTGGACCAGTCCCCAAGGGCCTGAGGGCCCAGGGAGGCTTAATGCAATCGTGGTGGGATACAGCATGCCAACCAGGCAGCTAATCCCTCCCTCCCTCTAAAAAGGTTTTACTGACTCTGTACCTCTGCCCTACAGCGCTGCAAGGACCGCTTGAACTCCCTGGCCATCTCTGTCATGAATCAGTGGCCAGGGGTGAAGCTGAGGGTGACAGAGGGCTGGGATGAGGATGGGCATCACTCAGAAGAATCACTGCATTACGAGGGCCGGGCTGTGGACATCACAACCTCGGACAGGGACCGCAACAAGTATGGCATGCTGGCTCGTCTGGCCGTGGAGGCTGGCTTCGACTGGGTCTACTACGAGTCCAAGGCACACATCCACTGCTCTGTCAAGTCAGGTAAGATTGGAGTGGGGAGCAGTGAATGGAGCGGGGGGCCAGACCCTCTCTTGCAGCATACCTGAGGAGCCTGGCTGACTGGGTAGGGTGCTCCTGCAGGGGGTGCCAGCTCTTGCATCCTGATTTCTCTGTCTGGGGCAGACAGTCAGGTGAGGAGTGAGTCACACACCTGTGGCCAGCCAGTGCCATGGGGCAAATTCCCCATCTGGCTCCCACAGACCTACAACTCCACCCACCCTCTCTAACCTCCTGCTTTTCTTAGCCCACATACCCTTCTCCCTCAGCTTGATGGCCCAGTTTGCCTATCACATGTCTCCCTTGCCTTTGTCCTTGCAGCCCCTTAGTGCCCATGATCAGCCTCATCCAGCCCTGCCCTGCTCCACTGCTGGCTGTTTTTGAGCTTCTGCTGTCGCAGCAGCACCTATCCATCCCTGCCTAGCCAGGGATGGGGTCAGGGACATCCAGACAGGGACATGTTGGGGTACCCTGCAATCAGCTCTTTGCTTTGCAGCACCATCTGCAGAGGGGAGCAGAGCTGGGTGGTGCTTTGAGGGGTGCTGCCATCGCTGGTGGTGTTTGCTTCTTCCTGTGCGGTGCAGTGGGGGCGGCAGGGGGTGGAGAGCTGTTCTCAGACCCTGTCCGTGGCCAGGAAGGGATTGCGTGGGGTGCAAGACCCCCGCAGCCCGGGAGAAGGGGCCCTGCCCGGGATGCGGGTCCCGCCGGAGCGGCGGCGCTGGCTGCGGGCTGCAGAGGGCAGCAGCGCCCCGCGCACGGCACCGGCCACCGCTGGGAGGAGCCGTGCTGTGCCCGTGTCGCGACAGGCTGGGGAGGGCTCTGCCTGTGCGTGGGCCGGCGTGGACACGGAGGCAGCCTCCGGAGGCTGCTGGCACACGCACCCCATGCCGCAGGGCCGTGCCCGCACACGGAGTCATCACACACGCAGGCACAGAGGGCCGTGCCAGCACACGCACGCCCATCTTCGTGCCCGCACACCCGTGTGCCACACACCACGCGCGGCGGTGCCGGGTCCGCTGTGGCTGTGCTGCCCCGTATCTCTCGTCCCTGGGCTCGGTTCCCATAGCACTGTGCCTGTCCTGCTGCCCTAGCCCGCAGCCAGCGGCTCGACACCCCCAGACGCCAGCCTGGCCCCCCACGCTGACCCGCTCCCCGTGCCAGGACGGGCACAACGCCGGCCGACGATGGAAGTGGGGCGACCGCGCCGCAGAGAGGGAGCGATGCATTCCCGAAGAAGAGGGACAAAACGTGGCCGAAGGACCAGGGCTCCCATGCCCCGGGGCACCCTGTGGGGCTGGCAGGAGGAGTGGGGCCAGGCTCTGAAGCAAGGACCATGACCCCACATCCATGAGGCTGGCCAGAGGAGTGGGGCTGTGCCCCTGGAGAAAGACAGGCTCTTGAATCCTGGGATGCTTCCCTTGGACCAACCGAAGAGGGATGCCATAACCCAAGGAGCAGACTGGGGCCCTGAGGCCCAGAAGGGCTTCTAGAGGCTGGTCATATTCCCCTCGCTCTGCAGCAGCTCCTCAGGGCTCTGGGTTCCCCATATTTATCCCCAAGGCTATGGGGAACCCAAGAGTGCATGGTGGAGGCTGTGGGGTACACATCCTGATCCCCTCATAACTGTGTATAGAGGGCAGCCGGGCTGCCCCTGCCTCTTAGTAAATGGTTTTTATTTTTGTATGGATGGCCACATGGCCTGTTGTATGTATTGTGTTTCCTTGGGTCCTTCCCTGCACTCACCTACCCCTCCATGCCCAGTGCCTATGCCCTCCACTTCCACCAGGCACCCCTCTTTCCCCCCTGCAACCCCTCCCCATGGTTCTGCTGCTTGCCAGGGGATGCAGGGTGCAGGATTTGGGACCTGGCCTCTGGGGCAAGGACAGGGTGGACACTGCACCTCATCTGAGCAATAAAAGGATTCTGTCCCAGAGATGGATGCCTCTCTTCATGGACCTGGGGGCTGGGATTTGGCTCTGCCCAAACCTGGGGAGTGATGGGGGCAGTGCCATCTGGGTGGAGACACTCAGGCATTAGATGAGGGAGCTGGGAGAGGGCCCTGAGAGGGGGCTTAGAGCTCAAGGATGGAACTGTGCAGGGCTAGGAGCAGGACCCTAAGGTGAGATGCCACTGGTAGATGGTGGGAGGGCATCATATAGACACTAAGATGGGAGTTGCTGGGACTTGGGGCAACACTGCTTCTGGGGCAGCTAAACACCATTCCTTGGGAAGCCAGGGTTCCCTGGCTAAGTGCCAGAACAGGCCCTCGGTGACACTTGGTGACTTGCTGCATCTTTTCATGTGGGGAGGGGTAGGATGCTTGTGCCACCATCCCAGGAGACAAACCCCAGAGAGTCTGGGTCCTTTACCCTGTGACAATCACTAGGGAAGCCCTACCCATGATGATGGCCACAGGTTGTGACAACTCCCTACAACCCAGAGAAGCAGGGGTTGGCTGGCATCAGTGGTGCAGGGTTGAGCAGGTGGGAGAAGGGAGCAGGACTGCTGCATGGGGTGGAGGGGTGCTGCTGTGCTGGGAAAGGGTGCTGCATCCTGTGCTGTTCCTTGCAGCATCCTCCCAAGCAGTACCCAGGACCAGCACAGCAGGGAACAGGGATGTTGTGGGGGTATGCAGAGCGAGACCAGGCACTCTTCTCCTCAGCCTGCCACCAGCTCAGGCCTTTGCCTCTGCCTTTTCAAGCTTCAGGTGCCCTCCAGCAGTGTCTTGAACATTTCAGGCTGTGGTTGTGTCCCACTCTCCCTGCCAGTTTTGGGCTTTGGGACCTGGCTTTATATAGCAGGCTCAATGCCCTGGTATCATGCTGGAGACCCCAGGTACCAGCTCAAGTGACATGGTGGCTGGGGGATGAGGTGCCATTGGGGGATTGGTGGCTGGGGGTATACAGGGGACATGCTCACATTGGTGATGCCAGGGCAGGGTGATCCCTGGGTGGGCAAAGCCGGGCAGCCTGGGAAGGTGTCTGTGCACAGTGGAAAGGTGATGCCGAGGGTCTGGCTAATGGGTAACCCTCCTGTCCTCTCTCTCCCTGTGCAGAGCACTCGGCCGCTGCGAAGACAGGGGGCTGCTTTCCTGGGCGGGCACTGGCAACGCTGGAGGATGGCGCCCAGACACCACTGTGGGCACTGCGCCCGGGCCAGCGAGTGCTGGCAATGGATGGGGCAGGCAGGCCCACCTACAGTGACTTCTTGGCTTTCCTGGACAAGAAGCCCCGTGCCCTCACCACCTTCCACGTCATCGAGACACAGGAGCCACCCCGGCGCCTGGTCCTGACGCCCACCCACCTGCTCTTTGTGGCAGAGAACGCTTCGGCACCCACCACCCACTTCCGCCCCATCTTTGCCAGCCTTGTGCGCCCTGGACATTTCGTGCTGGTGGTGGCGGGGGGCGGCAGCTTGCATCCTGCCGAAGTGGTGCGGGTGTGGGACCGGAGAGATGTGGGAGCCTATGCCCCGCTGACACGCCACGGGACAGTGGTGGTGGACGGCGTGGTGGCTTCGTGCTTTGCTCTGGTGCAGGAGCAACAGCTAGCACAGCTGGCCTTCTGGCCACTCCGGCTCTACCACAGCCTGGTGGGGTGGCCAGGGGTGCAGGGGGATGGTGTGCACTGGTACTCAGGGCTGCTCTACCACCTGGGCAGGCTGCTCCTGCCCCCTGACAGCTTCCATCCACTGGGGATATCCCAGGCAGAGAGCTGAGGGTGCACCACAGCCCCAGCCAACACTGCTGGTGGAGGTGGTGGCTGCAGGGTGACTCACTGAGTGCCATCACCTCCTCCCAAAGCTGGGTGCCCATGGGGAGCTGCCTCCAGTCCTGCCTGTTTGGGGTACAGCCACCTCCTGGTTGGGGGGCACCGAGGTTCCATGGTGTGCCTCCTCTTTATTCACCACCCCTCCTCACCCCCTGCTCCTGGGGACCAGAGGGAGGCATGACGGGTTTTCCCTCGGGACAGGGGGGTGCCCCCGGCTGGATCCACATGCTGCTATGTGTGTGTGTGTGCGAAGTGTGTGTGTGAAGTGTGTGTGTGTGTGCTG
Source organism: Dasyornis broadbenti (assembly GCA_013397935.1). Lineage (NCBI taxonomy): Eukaryota > Metazoa > Chordata > Aves > Passeriformes > Dasyornithidae > Dasyornis > Dasyornis broadbenti. Next base: position 827,547 of record VZRN01003036.1, on the reverse strand, counting down.
AATTAGCTAATGATGGAGGTCTGATAGACGACTGGGAGGGGGAAGAGGAGAAAGCCCTGGCTGCTCCACTGGAGCTCCCAGCCTGTCTGCACCCGCTGGGGAAGTTTTGGGAGAGGGGGCCAGGGCCCTTTGCTAGGCAGACTGGATGGGAAGGCAGGCAATGCTATTTCCACCCCTGGGACATGGCAGCTGGGAGGAGTGTGACCCAGGTACTGGGACTGTGCCTTGCCCTTAGCCCAGGTGCAGGGGGCACCCAAAACAAGCAGGGGTGTGGGGTCTGGCACAGCTCTGGCATAAGACCTCTGACTTGGTGATCCAAGTGCCACTGGAGAGATAGACTGGGGAGTGAGGTGTCAAGCTCTGCCCAAAGCCAGCACCAGAGCCACCCAGCTGGGCATGCCCGTGGGCCCACTGTGACAGCAAGGAGGGCTCTGGCTGGCAAGAGGGGGCTGCGGAGGCAGGCACATGGGCAGAAGAGTGCAAATGCCAGCCAGGCATAGACACACACACACTGGTAGGGGCAGGGGTGAGGAGAAATAGGGCTGCAACCCCAGCTTGCTGGAGCCTGAAGGAAAAAGCAGGGGAGAAAACCTACCCAGCATCCTGCCTTGAACTGGCTCAGCCCAAAAGCCTTTCCCTCCCTTAAGCTAAAAAATCTCTTCAAGCTTCAGACCCTGGCTGGCCTGACCTGCCCAAGCCCCCAGTACCCCAAACCCTCAGGGTAATTCATTGCTGCTCACCCACTCCTGGGACCTGGGGGCAGTCCCATCAGAGCTGCAGCCACCGTTCCCCTACTCCAAATCCTAGCTAGAGCCTCAGCCTCCCCTGCCTCCACATAAGTGGAGGAGAAGGGGCTGAGGAAGGCTGTGACCAATGTTCCCCCTGTAGCATCACGCGTCTTTATTTATTTATCTGCTCTTTGTATGTACCATAGATGGGAGGCAGTGTGGGCGCGTGCAGGGTGAGATGGGAGTGTGGGGCAGGGGTGGGAAACTGTTTGTTTGGGGGGGTGATTTCTTTTTTTTTAAACAAAAAGCAGAAATTATTTAAATATTATTTTAAAGCACAGCTTTTATGGTGATTGCTGTCCAGGATGAAGTGAGAACGTGAGCGTGGCCAATGGCAGGTGTATTTTTGTCTCTTCACTGGATGTACCTTGCCTGGTTGGGGACGCAGCCCAATAAATCCATCGTCTCCCTGGTGGGAGCTCGGAACTCTGGTGTAGGGAGGGCAGGCAGGGTTCGGGGCTGCCCACTGCACACATCGTTAAAGGGCAGGCAGGGCTAGAGGGTATCTTGTACTTCTCTAGCAGCAAGATTTGGTCAATCCAGTAAGGTCACCTCCACCAGTAAGGATGACATCTCTCTCCTTACTGCTTCATCCATACCCAGGGGAGGTGGGCAGCTGGAGACTGTGGGATTGACCCAGTCTACATGGGACCAAACTGTCTTTAGAACCAACTGGAAACTAGGGCAAGTGGAGCAGGAGGGAGTAGGGACAGCCAATGTGGGACTGCCAGGGACACCTCACCACCTCCATCCTTCTGTACCATCCCCAATTACCACAACAACCACTAACCCAGAAGATGGACCCTGTATCCTGCAGGCAGCTTTCCAATGTCACTAGTGTTAGTCACTGCTGTCCCCTCACCCCTTGCTAGCCCGCTTCCCCCTTTACCCCATCCCTGTGCCAGCAGGGAAACCTCCCCATACCTGTCCACCCACACACCTCTCTGTGCACATCCTGCGCCATCTCCAAGCTGCCCTGCCATGGTCTCCTGGGCCCTGCTGGGATCGGGGTCCCCCTAGGGCTTTCCCTGGACCCCACAGCATGGCAAATGTGAAGCAATTCAGCAGTAGGCTGTCAGCAAGGGCCCTCATTATCGGGCTAATTTAAGGGCTCTGCAAGGCAGCTGAGCTAATTTAATTAGGTTCTTATTACAGAGAAGGACAAATTGGTCCCCCGGGGGGGCCACGGGATCAGGCTTTTGAGAGGTGCTTTATGGAGTGAAATTTCAATCAGGCTGTTGTTGCAGGCAGGGGGAGCTGGAGGCAGAGGATGCATAGGGAGAGGATATGCTCTGTGGAGTGCCCACTAGGGGACATCATCTCCAGGCCCAGGTTTTAGGGAATCAGTGGGTGTGGGGGAAGAATTCTTTTCCCCATTAGGAGGATGCTGCAGGGTATATGGGGGCTGCTTTGGGGTGGTGGCAGGGAAAGCAGCAGGAGACTGGCTCTGAGCTGGCTTCAGGGTAGTGAGAGGAAGGGGAGACACGTGTAAGTAAGATGCTGGGGTCTTTCTGAAGCCCCGTTAACTCCCCCGTAGCTCCATAACCCCCGCCATGAAAAGAACGTTGAGGACAAAATGATGTCCAGCTGACACACAGGACTTATGGGTGTCTCTTCTTTGCCTGGATATTATCCACTGTCTTGTCACTCAGCCCCAGGAGAGACAGGACAGGCTGGGAGCTGCCCCACTGCCCGTGGGCACGTGAAGCAGTCCCATCTCCCAGCGTGCCAGTCCCAGGCAAGGGGTGGTCCCAGCACGGTCCCAGCTGGGCGGTGATGGATGGGGATGCTGGTGGGTGGCCGGCAGAAGGGCCGGGCTGGAGGGTCCCACAATGGATATCTCTCCATCAATTTGTCCTCATTACCATACGAATGGTGGGTGGGAGGGAGAGGAAGGGCATGTGGCGACAGGAGACACCCCCACATGTTCCCATCTGGAGTAGCACATCCCCCCCACCATTCCTCCAACCCTGTCTGAGCGTATTAAACCAGCTCCAACAACTCCCGGCCGCTAATTCAGCAGAAGAGAGGTACCACCCCCTATTCAGTGCCTTGAAAAGGCTACAGGGTCCGGCGTTGTTAACAAGGGGGAGCATGGTTCTCGTCCCCGCCTCTCCCGTCTGTCCCTCGCCCCACGGCCTTCTGCCGTAGCAGCGCCAGCCAAGCTCGCTCCTGGCTGGCCGGCTGGCTGCTGGGGTCCCGGCAACCGAGTGGCAGGGGAGCACTGCGGCTTGGGGAGGGGGAGCGGAGCCTCTTGGAAGAGTCCCCAGTTTGTGGCAGGTTTGAGTGGCACGAGGACGACAGCAGGGCAGGATCCTGAGGGTCTCCAAGGCCAAACCTGCCCTGCAGAGGGGCAGTGTCTCCGGGTATGGCGATGGCATGTCCCCATCATCCCTGAGCTCTGGGTCCAATCAGGTCCCCATGGCCCGGGCTGTGACGTGATTAGGGAGGGGACAGGGGTCACCCCAAAATATCTGTGCCTGCGGACATCGGTACAGCAGGTTGCAGAGACCCTTCTCCCAGCGAGGGCTGACCGACCCACAGCCGCCCTCCAAAAGTCCGAGGAGAAGCTGCCCAGCCCGGCTCAGCCGTGCACGCTGCCCGCCCGCAAGTGCGCGCAGAGGGAGCCGGTACCAGCCTCCCGCTCTCAGTTGCATTAGCGTAATTAAACGTGATGGCTTTTCGGAGTGCTGCTGCTCCGGGAGCAGGGGCAGGACCCCGCTCTCTGCAGCGCTCTTATGGGGGGAGGGGTGGGTGTCCCAATACCCTGTCCCCGAACCCACGGAACCCCAGTGGAGTGCGTGGTGTGTGCTGCTGAGTCCATCCTGCACTCCGAACTCCTCCTCCACCGCCCCCTCTGTCCCAAGCCCTCCACCGCCTGCCCCTCTCTCAACCGTGGCACCTGTGTGAGGGCAGCGTTGGGAACATTCCCTCACCACAGGTGCTGCAGAGCCCCCTCTGCCTGTGAGTGGCAGCTGCTCCAAGGCAGGGATGAAGGTGTTTTAGCAGGCAATAGCCTCTGGGAGTCAACCAGAGCCTGCTATGCCTGTATGAACACCACAGACAGACAGATGCATGCATGCCCCCCCCNCCCCATACCTTTATTCCCTGGACAGACACCTGCCCGCCACCACACTGAACACCCACCAGCTTTCAGAATCGCCACTCAATGCCACAAATTACTCTCTTTCCAGCTTGCATCCTTTATCCCAGGAACACCCAGGTGCCCCTGTGTCCCTGATCTCTGTCCCCTCCAGGAACAAGCTGGGGGGAACATGCATTTGGCCCGTAGTGACAGCAGGGCACTGTGAGGACAACAGGACACGGCACCCCGTGGCAATGCCCACCTCTGCAGCCATACCCATCCCCTGCAGCCATGCCCACCACCCATCTTCCTGGTGAAGAGAGTACTCTGGACCCACGGAGGGGGTCCAGAGTACTCTCCCCAACCACACAGGGTGAACCACCCCCACCACACAGGGTGAACCCTGCTGATGGGGCAGCCTTAGCTCCTGCTCCCACAGTGTGGGGTACAGAGCTAACACATTAAAGCCACCCTTTCCCTTCCCTTACCCCCTCCCCAGTTGCCAGGACACGCTCAGTGCCTGCAGTGGGTCCCTGCTGCAGAGTTGGCAGAGCTGGGGGTGATACTGGTGGTCCCTACCCTCCATACAAGTGAGAGGCAGGCAGGGGCAGCTGGGGACAATGCAGGGAACAGCTGGCATCAACCACTGCCTTGTGTCCCAGTATGAGATGGGGGGCTCCCAGCGCTGTGAGAGCAACCAGCAGGACACAGCCCCAGGAGAAACCCTGCTGCCACCTGGCACTGACTTCCACTAGTGGCTGTGTGGTGCCCCAGCGGGCATCAGGAGGGCGGGTGTGTGAGTATGCACCCACACACTGGGGACGAGTAAGAATCTAACCAGGGTCCTTTTCCGTAATAAATCATTTGTCTTAATCCAACGCCCTCCCTCCTGCCCTAATAACTCCCAGCGCTGGGCCCCACAGTCACAACAATGTAGCTAATGGAACAATTTATTTTCATAATGGTGCTGGTGGGGAGAAGGGGTGGCCGGGGTGGGGGCAGCGTGATCTAGGGCAGGAGTTTCTAATTAGTGAATGAAATTTTATGTAAGGCTGGAAGAAGATGGATTTGCTTCCTGACAAGGGCCCTTTCAGCTCATCAAAGCACCCAAACAGGGAGGTAAATTAAATTATTTCTAATTCTTCACTAACCTCCAGGGAGTCACCCTTCCACCAGCAAAAGGTGGGTCCATTCCTGAAATGAAGAGGCACTTGAAGGACTGAGGTTAGGTAGAAGGGACCGATGTAAGGGATGGGGTGACAATATAGGATGGGATGGGACTGAGGAGCAGGACAGGCTGCCACTGACTTTGCTGAAAAAATAGGGAGGGAAAAAGTGGTGATGGAGGGAAGAGTTGCAAATAGTCAATAAATAAACAATTCCAGGGACTAATGACTAATTTGCTGTGAATTTTCCATCTATCCCTATCACCTAACCAGACCTGGAGCAGGTCTGAAACACAGCTGGTGATAGGATGGAGCAGAGTAGCCCAGCAGCAGGGAAACAGCAACCCAAGCCTCACAGAAGTTGAGCAGGGACAGCACTTGATTGTGAAGGGTGACTGATGCTGAAGCAGGCAATGGGCCCCGTGCAGGGGATTGCTTCAGCAAGGGCTCTTGTTCTCGTGGCTTTGTATAATTTAAGGCCAACACCGATGAGGTTAATGCTTATGGCATAAAGCTGTTCTTGGGATACACAGTGTTTTTTCCTAAATGCCCCGTTCCTGCAGTCCTGTGGTGGACACTTCTTTTACAGAAAACAAGTGCACTCCCTCCTAGCTCTCCCTCTTGCAGAGAAACCTTCCAGTGTCAATCTGCCACTAGCACACACGTCCCCGGCACCAGACTGCAAAGAAGAAATCTTGGTGTTGTGGCTGAAATTCACCAGGAGCATTACAAGCTGTCCTGATAGCAGCCAGGGCTGTGCCACAGCTCCACTCGCTGTGGGGCCAAGGAAGCCCATTCAGGGACAGCAGGTAGATTCCCGGGGGACTTTCCGTATGAAATCATGGACTGTATTTCCTGCAAGATCCTCCCTACAAACCATCCTCAGCACCGGCAAGAAGTCACGATTGCAGCACAGCCTAGGGAGTAAAACAGGGGGATTAGGGGCGCTGTATCTTACTGCAGGGGGCTGAGGAAGCACAGCAGAGCCGGGACCCTGAAGCAGTGCGTGGGTTTGCTGCAGACCGGGCAGCACAGTCCCCTCCCCATGGCTGAGCTAGGTGGAGCCGGGACAGGCTCACAGCCGGCTGTGCTGACCCAACACTCCAGGAATTTAATTTGTTTAATATATTCCCTGGGAAAAAAGAAAATAAATAAGTGGCACCTTGCTTGCCCTCATGTCTCACTCTCGCAACAGAGGTGTCAGCTTCACGAGCTGAAGCCCTCAGCCTGATTAACCAGCCTCTGCTCCCGCTAATAGGGAGCCGCTGAGCAGCATGATTGATGCATGGAAAGCATTAGACCGCCCCCACCCTGTGCTGGGCTGCTGGGAGGGGCACCATGCCTGCCCCAGCCCCTTTGCTCCTCCACTCCTTACCCAGGCCCGGGTCAAGGGCATGTCAAAGGTTTCCTCTTGCCCCAGGATAGATTATCCTGCCCCGTGGCTCTGTACGTAGCCAGTACCTGGGAATATGAAGCTGGGGCTGCTTTCATCTCTGGAGGCAGGGATGGGCACACTGATGGTTTCCCACTGCCTCTGGGTCCGTGTGGCACCTTCTCAAAAGAGGGGCTGAGGATCAGAGTTGGGCAGGGGCTTTGTGCTGAGCTCTAGGTCTCAGCCACACTGTCCCGCATGGACTGGGGTAGGGACACTTGGGGACACTGAGGCACAGTGCTAGAGGTGACAGCGACAATCCAGGGGGAGCCCACGAGTCTCGGTAGTCCCTTCAAGGCTTTTTATCCAGCGAGCCCTTGCCATACTACTAGGGAAAGACACTCCCCCTTTTCCCACCCGCTCCTCACTCAGGCGCTTTTGCAGTCCTGTTTGCCTGTCCCTTCATCTCCCCCCTCCCTGGTGTCCCTGGGTCTCACTGCAGAGACATCACCGTCTCCCACCATTCCTGTCCCATGGCATCACCGTCCCCTGCTCCCACCTTGGGAAAGGGTTAATCAGCAGCCAGGGAGACAGGGTAATAAATGGCCGTTATCTTGTTAATGAGATGACATTAATTAGAGCCCAAGGTCCTGGGAGGAGCAGCTGATTTATCCTGTCACCCGGGAAGCAGGTTAGGTGCTGACTCCATGGAAAGGCCATTAACAGGGAAGAGGTGAGGCTGTGTTTGTGGGGGGAAGTGGTGTGTGTGAGGATGTCCCTTCCATCCAATCCTTCACCTCCAGAGACCAAACCTGGCTCTGTCCCCTCACAGGTAGCAACTCTGGCTTTGAGACAAGATCCAGTGAAGCCAAAACAGAAGATCGTGGAGGTGACAGGAAAAATCAGAGCTGGGCGATCCCCCTGTGTGCCCACCGATAGTGGTGCCAGGGGGAAGGTGAGCCTGACTGTGCCAGAGATGTGTGACTCTGGACACAATGAGCTAGAGTGCTGTGCTGGGCAAGGGCTGTGGGAGTCGGGGCATAGGGAAGCAGCAGGAGGGACACTGCATTCAGTCACTTCCCTGCTTTCCTGGATGATGTTGAGCTATGGGAGGTGCTGGCTTGTCTAGTCTCTTCCCCCAAAAGACAAGGCCTGGGGTGAGGACACACACCAAGGGTGAGCCAAGGTGCTGCTCCCTCCTTTGGGGGCAGTAGGATGAAGGAGATCTCTGTGTGGATGCTGTGGGCTCATGATGTTTCAGGATCAGGTGTTTCAGAGCAGTCAGGGCTGGAAATGCAGTGGTTATACTCAGAGTCCTTGTAAGAAATAGATCCGAACTGTGTCCCTGTCACTCCAATCCATGTGTGGATGTGTCACTCCATCCCCATGTGTCCCTGTCACTCCATCCCCACATGTTTACAAGGGGACAAGCCCCTGTCTCCACACCTGAGCACCTTAGCAGTGCATCACTAAATCCCAGGAAGCCAACAGCCCTAGGGCATCCCCTGCCTGTCCCCCACAGCCCTGTGGCTGATCCTGAAGGATGCTGGTGCCCCAGCCTTCCAAAGTGTGGTGGGATGGTGTGATATGCCAGAGCTGTCCCGGCTGTTTCTGCTGGGGCAGACACCCTCCCTGCCCTGCCAGCCTTCTTTTGCTGGCTTGCTGATCCCTTGCTCCAGAGTGGGAGCTGTTAACATGTCTTTCTGCTCAGCCTTGCCATGTCCCATCAGAGATGAGGCTGCTTATTTGAGGAATTGCTTGGCTAAATAAACAGCTGCCAGAAATCCCTGCAGGAGGCCTGTCTGGGAGGGACTAAGCCATGTTTGCTTTACCTGTTAACCCCTTGGCTGGGGGCTGGTACCTGGGGCTCCATGCAGACGGAGGGGTGCAGGTTGGGTATGATGGGCAGGCGATGGAGGCATGGGGATTTCTGCATTCCAGGACATATTCCCACCTGTTGGACTGAGCAGCTGATGTGCCAGGATGAAGAAGCCCTCAGGAGCCTGAGGCTGGCTTGGAAGTCTCCTTGGTGGGTCGGAGCAGGCTAACCCACGTGAGAGGGGATCCAGGCAGGGACAGAGCATGGCAGCAACTGAGCACAGGACCTTGGAAGCAGGCAGAGAGGTGACTTCATTGACTTGTCCGCTGTCACCATCAGAGCAGGGGGAGTCCCGTAAAGACAGATGAGAAGCCCTATGAGCATTTCTGCAGACAGATGCTCTGCTCCCATGGCAGTGGTGTGGATGCCTCTACCAATATTTCTGCAAAGGGGACAGCCTCCAAACAACCTGGGACCTCGGGGCTGGCTGTGCCAGATCTGACACAAAGTAGGCTCAGCTCCCACCGCTGTAGGGCTGATTAAGACCTATTATCTGGTTGGTTAGTAGCCCCCAAGCCACTCAGAGGTGACTTCAACTGTTCATTTAGCCACAAATCATCACGGGACTGGCAGTTTATTTACCTTCCCCACCAGCCTCCTGTGGCTTCCCAGACTCTGGAGATAGTGAGTGGCCTGGCTGTAAGGGACAGGGGAAGGGCAACATCCTGCTGTGGGCAATAGTCAGGGCTCCCACAAAACCTGGAACACCCCAAAAAAGGGCTCTTACACCTAGCACTTCTTACCAGTGCCTCAGCCTGCTCAGGGATGAGAGTGGGATGCTTCTACAGCCATTCTCATGCAGGAAGAGCTGGGAAAACACTTCTGAGCAGGCTTACATCCTGTCTTCAGCATCAGTGGTGCCTCCAGGATGTATATCTCCACTAGCTGGCTACAGACTTTAGAATGGTGCAAGATGACCTGAGGCAACAGGTCCAGAGCAGCAAGATCTCTGCTTCCTCAGAGATGCTTTAAACAAGGTTGACACACTGTGGGTTTCTTACAGAGAAGTAATCTCTAAAGGTGGACAGTTCTGGAGGCTGTGACCTGGTGAGTAGTTAATGCTTAGCAAACAGGTACAGCCGTCCTAGAGACAGGAAGCTCTTTTAACACTTAAAAGCCTAAGTGGCCTGGTTAGAAATCAGGGTTTCTGTCACTTCTCGGGGATAGGCTAAACACAGGTTCCTGTGCAGTCTGTGTGTCAAAGGTAACTTCTATTGACTCATGGCAGGAGGTAACCCAAAGCTGACAGAAGCACCTGATTCATCTAGGTCAACTGTTCATCTAGAAACAGCCAAAATGAAAGGTTAGGTGAAAATCAAGACACCCCAGCATGGGTCATGCCATATATTGTGTCTGGGATGAGGACTCAATCCTGGGAAAATGGAAGTCTGGTCCCAGTTAGGAATTTTTTTATCAGAGTATGGATTTTCCTCGGCACCCTTGGCTTTGATCTTTGAGCAGTTGGATTTGCTGAGGGACATTACATTGCTTCCCAAGGTGATACTGAGGAAGTAGTGGGGCTGTAAAACTGAACTGTGCTCCCAAATACTACCTGTGACCCCCATGGCTTGTTTCTGAGGGCTCAGGTACTGCTGGCAACAAATTGGGGAAGTACGTGAAGAGCTGTCGGTAGTGTTGTAGGACTCTGCGGCTGCTGAAAACTTGTGTGTACCAGACCTGGGTGTCTTTGGTAGCCATGTGGGTGTTTTCCCTTCTAGTTGTACTTCTGGTTCTTGAGCTTACATGGATGGGAGTCACAATGGAGTCAATCCATTTGAGGGTATGGACACAGTAAAGAGCTTCAGTTGTCTAGCTGAGCACTTGTCTAGCTGAGCACCTTCCCATCAGCAGTAAAAGGCTTTGCAGGGCTCATGTGTACCTGCAGGGGGGCTGCTGTGACTGCTGCTTTCAGGTCACTGAAGGAGGACTGAGTTCTGAATGTCCAGCTGAGGCACATCCAGAAATTCCCCCCAAAATATCTGGGCAAATGAAAGAATCCCAGGAAGCTCTGGGCTGTGTGAACACTCCTGGTGATGCCTGTTGCCCAGTGTGGGACGCTGTGATGAGGGTCTGCCCCAGAGAGGTGAGGGAGCTGAGAAACTTCAGTGTTTCCTGGGCAGCATGAACCTCTCACTGGTCTGCACTTTCTGGACAGAAATAGTCTAAGTGGTTAAAAGTGGACATATCTTTAGGGCACATTGAACATGAGGTGGATCAGGCAGGGGACAAATGGAGATGTTGATGGGGTGGGTTTCAGCACAGGGAAGCTATGGAGGGACTGGGTACAATATGATGCTGACTGGGAACATCTCCCCTTAAACTCCACCTCATCCTGAACTGGGGTGGTTTATTGGAACAGTTTATGTCCATAGTGCCCTGAGCTCTCAAACTGGGTGAATGAGCTCTTTTTCTGGCTGGTATCTGGGGTCTGCTACCTGTGGCTGATGTTCAGGGTTGCCTTAGACCCTCCTGTGCAGGAAGGATGCTGGGCAGAGGTAAGGGGCCAGGACACAGTCACATTCACTTATTACAGTCCTCTGACTTAGTTAGCAACCAGGTGAGCTGTCACTGGAGGACCTGATGGATGGGAAAGAGAGTTCCCTCCTTCCTGAGGCTGGAAATGAAGCTAATCAGACCCTGGACACCTTAATCCAGCTCTGATCTGATTAACGACCCTGAAGACTGTGAACTCATCAGCACCCCGGCATCTATCACTGACTTGTATCCTGCTCCTTCTGCTGTCCACCACCCAGCCCAGCTCTCCTGCACACAACCCTGGACTCTATCTCTCTGCCCTGCATGGCATGGGTTGTGTGCCAGCTGCTCTGGTCCTGGACAACCCTCTTGCAAGGGTGTCAGGGTCTGGTCCAACTGTCTCCACTCATCATCTCTACATGATTTTCCTAGATTTCTTTTTTTGGATATTTCCACCCATGTTTTATGGCTCTGTCAGCAATGATTTCTTGCTTGTGCAATTCAAAGGCTGCAGCTTGGCTGGTTGTACTGGCATCACCCTGGCATCAGTGAATTGGGCACTAGCATGGGCTACTGATCCTTGGGGGAGTTGCTTGTCTTTGGAAAACCTCCTTGGGTAGTGCAGGAGACTCCCATGAGGACAGTAAGGCTGTGACTCAGTGCTGTGACCCAGACCCCTCATTCAAGCCCTGCTCCCACTGCCTGAGCTACAGTGGGTACAGTAACAAATGGTCTCAGGGCTTGTCAGGAGTTACCTGGGCTGTCTGCCTTCCTGTCTGTTACCTCATGGTGGTGACTGAGGTGGTTTCTCAGTTGGGCCCCAGTCTCCACTCCAAGTCTCAAGGCACATTCTACGTGCAGAGCTAACAAACCATAGCAATCCTTGGAGTCAGTCCTGGGGACTCAGATAAGGAAGTGGTGGCTTCTGCCTTGCTGTGTAGGCTATAGAACTGCAGCAGAAGAGTTGTTCTACTTTCACTGTGCTCTCTGTTCCCTGGATATTTCTTGTCATTTCCCGCTGTGCTTGGGAGTCAGTCTCTTCCATTCCTTCCCACATCTTATCCTGTCCATGTCTGCTGCTTGGCTATTCATATGGGGAGAGAGAGCAAGTGCTTGGTGTACTTTGGCTTGCAGGGACATTGGCTTGTGTCCTAGGAAAGCAGAGGGGGATGGACTGGAGGGTAGAAGAGGGGAGCCCTACAGCCTCCCTGATGGTAGAGAGGGTGGAGCAGCAGGCACAACTGAGCTGAGGTGGAAAGGTGCACTGTTCCACTTTCTGTGTCTTCTGGCCAAGTCATGTGTATTACTGTGGGGTGACATCCACCCCAAATCCCCTTCTGAGCAAATCCAGCTCTGAGCTTTCCATGGGGCTGATTCCTGCCCTTCTCTCTCCCACAGAGGCATCTGGAGAAGGGCTATTGTGTGTCTCTTCCCACACAAGATCTCGGGCCACCCAGTGACACTGTTTGGTGCTGGGCTCGGGGAATGGAAGGAGGAAGTTGTTGCACACATGGGACCTTTGGAGCTGCCTGCAGCAAGGTGATGTGTGTGCAGGGAGATCAGTAGGCTCCATACCAGACTGTTGGTGAGGGGGAGAGAAGTCCCTGGGGTTACTGAGCATAAAATCTCAGAAGTCTGAGGAAAGCCCCATATGACCCTGCCTTTCTCCTCTCTAGGCATCTGCTTGCAGTCTCTGTGGGATACAGTGGGGTGGACCCATCTCTTGCTCAAGGAATAGAGCAGTACTGGAAATGCTGAAGGAAGGAAAACTTCCTTTAGCCGTTATTACATTTAAGCAGGGCAACAGCAGCTGCCTTACTTCCCTTCCAAAGAGCGGGACTCATCGTAGGGCACTAAAAAGCAGAGGGTTGTCTCACCGTGTCAGAAGGACACAGAAAAGTGGGACCCAGAGACACACAGATGCAGACCCTTAATGGCAGAGATCACTAAAGCACTCACACGCACTCTGCCTTTCCCTGAAGGCCAGTGCCACAGGATCTGAGGCAGCTCTGCTCCTACTCACCCACAGGTCCCAGAGCAGCCAAGGCTTTCCTCTCTATCCTTCCCTGGTGACATTCTCCAAGCTGTGTCTCATCTAGGAAGAGTAAGACCAGGCAAATGAGTAACAATCTGCGTATATGCACCTGTTGTGTTGGCATCTTGGACAGACATGGGTGATGGAGGGTGGTGGTCCTGTGTGTGTCCAGCTCAGGTCCACTGATTTCCCAGGATCACAGTGATGCAATGGGAAACAGCAGAGCTGGACATTGGTGGTGATCCCTGGTGCACAGGGTGCAGAGGAGCCTGCTGGTGAGTGAGTGCCTCTCCTGTCCTCCCAGCTAAGCACTCTGCTCTCCAAGTGCCTGGGGGCTGCACGGTGCCAGGGCAGCACTGGAGCCCAGCAGGGCTTTGCCTACCCTCTCCAGATCTCCTCCAGCCGCTGCAACCATAGGCCAGTTCCCTTGCCATGGGGGTCTGGATCAGGGCGATGGGCTCAGCGCCCTGGGTGGTGGGTCCTGCAGGCTGGGGGGATCCCTGGGCGTGGAGGGGCTGGGGAAGGGGCAGAGTGGCCCCAGCAAGTTCCTGGCATGTGCCCACGGCAGTGTTCGGGGACTGAGGAAGCTGGAGGAGGGCGGCCGGTGGGGAGGGCGGCAGGGCGGGGGGCCGGAGCGGAGCCAATGGGGAGCTGAGGCAGGTGGAGAGGGGGTTAAAACCCACCCCAGTGCCGTCGGGCGAGCGAGTGCCCAGGAGGCGGAGCGGAGAAGAGGGCTGCCCTCGAGGGCAGCCCCGCTGAGCGCGGCGCGGCCACGCGGGTGAATGCCCGCCGGTGCCGGGGCTGGCCCGGGGTGGCCGGCCGGGCTGTGCCCTGGCAGGGGAGCAGTGGGGCGCCGGGGGGCTCGACGGCTCCGCACGGGGCAGGGCCATGCACAAGGCCATGGAGAAGTCCCAAAATTTCCGCATCGAAGCGCTTCTGGCTGAAGAACCGGCGCGGAGCGCCTCCCCGCCGGGACTGAGCCCCGGGAGCCCGGCGGCGAGCCCCGGCCACCCCGGGCGCTCCGACACCCCCTCACCACGGGCACCCCCGGCCGCTGCGCCCCTCGCCTCGGCCGGCTTCGTCCCCAAGCCCGGCTTGCTGCACCTCTCTGGCCCCGGGCTCGGCGCCCTGCCGGCCCTCTACCCGCCCGCCGTGTACCCACTCCCGTCCCTGGGGGGCCAGCACCCCGCGTTCGCTTACACCGGCATCCCGCACCTGCCGCCGCCCGGCGCAGAGCACCTGAAGGCGGCCGTGGCCGGCTCCTTCCCGCTGGAGCACTGGATCCGAGCCGGGATGCTGGTGCCGAGGCTTTCCGACTTCAACGGTGAGTAACGCCGGGACCGACCCTCCCGTCAGGCGGAACACAGCTCTCGGCCCTTCCAGCCCCCGAGGGCGTCCCCCGGCACATCAGGGTGGGGGTCCCTACGGCAACCCGGGACTGAGGTTTCCCGAACCCGCCCCTTCGAGGCCCTCCGGTGGTTCGGATCGGGAGCCCAGAGAGGCGTTGAGCCCTCCGGGCTGATCCCGATGCTTAGCTCTTCCTGTACCCAGACCCGCTTCCCAGCCCGGCAGGGTTGAGGGGGATCCCAATCCTGGGGGGGGACATGACTCGCCTTCCGGAGACCTTCGAGGGCTGTGGGGCCCTAGGGAACCGATCCGAAGGGCAAAGTCTCGCCTTACACAGGTCCGGTGCTCCGTAACAGCCCCGAGAAGCACTGTCCGCGCCGCTGCCGGCAGAGCCGAACCGCGGCGACCGAGGCTGCCGGCCCCTCACGGCCCCGCGGGCTCGTTGGGCTCCTCCGGGGCGGGAAGGAAACGAAAATAAAGAAAAGGCGGCGAGAACCTTCACCGGGAAACGAATAAATCCCTCCTGGTACGGCTGGGAACGAGTCCTGCTGGATGCCCGGCCGGATCGGGCCCCTGTGCAGGGACGGGCCGGGGCTCCGGGTCCTGCCTACCGTCGCGCTCGGTTCGTGGGGGTGAGGGTCCGGTGAGTTCATTGCTGCTGGAACCCGGCGGCCCAACAGCGTGCTCGGCTCCAGCCCTGCCCCAGTCTCTCCTTGAGGACACGACCAGGGCTGCGGACAGGCACGGGATCCCGTATTGTTATGATGGGTCACGGGTGGGAAAGGGTCCTGAAGGGCACGGACGGCACAAGAATTGACTTCAGGCACTTGTCCCGTTGGGGACTGTCGCTGACACCGCTGGCAGTGTGACCTGAACCCTGCCCTGTGCTGGTTAGTGCAAAGATGGGCATTAAACCAAGAGTGACTGGTTAATAAATCCCCATCAGAGTATCCCGTTTTGTTAGCTGAGTGTAGTGTCTTAAAAAGCTGGGAGCCCATTTACAAAATAATAACAATTTTAAAAAGCTGGATGAAACTGGCTGGATGAATAATAGTGAAAAAAAATATGGAGAATTAACGTGAAACATCCCATTTATTACTCCTACTTTACATTATTCCTGGCCACGTTAAAGGGAAACAGGCTGCTTTCTTCCCCATGCTGTCTCCCTTTACCCGGCTTTCCCTAGACTTTAGGAAAGGTCCATCTGTGAATTTAGAGGTGTAGAATAAGCCTCCAGTGCTATGGGCACTCCTTAAACATGTCACTAAGGCAAGAAAAAAGAAATCTTTATTAATTAGGGGGTGAGCCATCTTCCTGCTCCTCTGCAGAGGCGATGTTATCCTTGAAGGGTCTGGGTCTGTTGAAGTATCTCAACATCCTGGTAGCTTCATACAGGGTTATGTTTCACCAGAGTGGGAATGCTCCACTGCATCTATTCCTGTGGCCCTGAACAGAGCTTCTCGCTGGGATAATGTAGAGGTATTTGTACGTCAGCTCCATTCCTCTCAAAAGCAGGATGTGCTCTACAACTGGTTATATCCAAAACCTTACCAAAAGGAAATAAACCCCAAATTGTGGGCATAAGAACAACTTGTGCATTCTGCAGAGCTCCCTTCACTGGACCAGAATGTCAATGGGTCTTGTGGGAAACACTGAACAGGGCTCCTATGGAAGCTCAGAGGGAGGAAAAGCAGTTTCTGACCCAGGTGTTACTTACCTGGGTTCTGGGGACTCCAAAGTAGGGTATACACATGGAGGTGTAACAAGGATGCAGCGAAAGCTGCCAAAGCTGTAGATTTTTAAATCAGAATGACTGCTGCCTCAATCCATGTCCTTACTAAAAGGTGTTTGTTCCCAATTCTGGGGAGCCCTTTACAGTGGGAATTCTTTCTCCCCAGAGTCTCGTGTTAAATACTTCAGAAATTCTTCTGCTGTGCAGGATGGAACCTTGTCCGTCTTCAGATCCTTATTTCTGTCCACTGGTAACATTAGAATTCTCAAGTGTGTCTTCAGCCCTTGCTCTTGTGGGCTCTCTGAAGCCCTGAAATCAAGCTACTTTGCAGCATGCCTTCTCCTTGTAGTTACCAGGACTGGCCCCAGCTGCATGTTATGGCTGTGTCTGGGCTCATATTGTCCCAGTGTGCTGGCCATGGTGTAGGGACAGGGACAGTGGTGTTGGTAGGCAGGGACAGGAAGGGGCACCCGCCTAGGATGTGCTGCCTCCAAATCCCTTCCTCATCTCTCTGAGGAGGGTGGTGGGCTGGGCAGGAGCCTCCCACTGTTGGCACAGGGCTCCTGGGCTGCCTGTAGTTTGTGGGATACCCTGTCCCACCACCAGTCTAGATAGACAGATGGACGGACTTGCCTGGCTGAAGTTTCCAGAGTGATGGAGTACAAGTTTCAATGCTGTGGCTGCCAGTCACGTTAAACTCTCCCAGTAGCAGTGGACAGATGACTGTAAGAAATGAATCTGAAAGCCTCCTAGGACATATTATGGATCATTCAAGGAGGAGATCACTGTTGAGATTTATTTATAGGGAATCCCAGGACTAAATTCTGGAATAAATGTGTAGAGATGTTTTGCAGGCATGGTCTAGTTAAATCTCCTGAGGACAGTCAGGGTCGAGAAAGCAGCAGGACAGCCCATGAACTGCAAGCTGTGTGGGTATGCATTGCACACATTCTCTCTGCTATCACCTGTGTATGGGGAGGTAGAATGCCAGAGAGATGGTCTGAGACAGTTGGTACCCTTAGGAACCCAGCCTGGGCTTGGGTGCTGGGCAGTGTCCCTACTGTGAGGTAAGTGGGTGCTGTGCCTCCCTCACTAGCTGCCTGTGCAGAGCCGCATGCAGTGCCTCGTTGCCTCTGCTGCAATGCGGAGTGAGAGGGTTGTAGAAGGCCTGGGTGCAGGAGAAGGCATGCCATTGCTGCAGACAGCAAGGATGCTGCCTGTCCAGGTTCTGCTATCCCCAGCCTGGGTCCCTATCCTGGGGCTTTGGGCACCTCCTGAATCACACAGGGGGAGCATTTGGCACTGGAATGACATGACTATTAGTTTTTCTGAGAGCTGTGATTTATTTGCCCTGGTTGTCCACGTGGAAATGCAGTACAGTTGTGGGAGCCAAGTGCAGACACCTACCGCAGCTGAGAGCTGTAGGAGTGGGGAGCAGTGACACACAGCTGTAGACTCTCAGGAAGAGCAAAGGATCCTCTCTGAGGGACCTGGTGCTTAGATGGCTTTCCTCGCACACCACTTCCTTGCATCACGCACTCTCTAACTTGATGGCCTGGAGCCCAGATCAGATCCTGGCCTTGACGGCAGAGAGCTTGCTGATGGGCTATGCTGGGCTAGGAGAGCAGGAAGGATAAGTCTTATCAAACTTGTTCAAAAAGCAATGCCTTCCAAGGCTCACCAGGTGTACAGTGGTCTGCCGTCAGCAGGAAATATGGGCTGGGAAACAGCTGGCAAGCAGCAACCGAGGTTTAATGGTGGAGCAAGCAAGGGGCTAACAGAGGTAGCAAGGGCCCTTACGCATGCTGCCCCACAAATAATGGCCAGGGCTGCTGGCAGATCAGGAAAAGCCTCTGGTGATGACCCTGATGCTGAGACCACCTCTCTCCCTTCCAGCTCTGACATCTGGAGAAACACCTCCTGAAGCAGTCAGGGTGTTAATTTCCTCTCCTTTATCTGCCAGACCACAAGTTAAGTGAACTATAGTTAAACAAACCAAATTAAAAACAAGTGAGTTAATAACAACCTAGGATTACCCTTGTTATCAAGTAGACGGAACTGTATCAAATAAACCAACAATTCTTTATAAGCTTTATCTAATTATCCAGGAGGCAGCTGCCTTGCAGAGCTCCTGGCCTCAGACTCGGAGGACATTGCTGGCCCCAGGCCAAGTCATTTAATTACTGATACTGCAGCCAGATGCCAGGGACCCATCAGGGGGTCCAAGCCCTGCCAGGCTGAAGGGATGTTGAGACAAGCTCTGATCCTGGATATAGTGCTGGAGGAGATGGCCGTGCAGATAGTAAATCCTTTGGCAAGCAAAGGTGTGATGCTGAGGCAGTCACTGGTCTTCTGGTATAAGCTGGATAAAGTGGAGAGCCTTCCCAAAGGGTTATCCTTTCTATGAGATGATGATTGTGATAGGGATGGGTTTGTAGCTCGGCTGACACTGACTGGAGGAGGTAAGCCCTGGGGCGATGCTTGCTGTGCACCCCTTGGGAGGATTCTTTGTCCATGTGACAGCCTGCCACAAAACAGGGAGGGACAGGACTCCACAAAGCACACTGGCAGGATAGGCTGGAGCTACCAGCAGCCACAAGGCATAATTTCCTCTTTCCATGGGAAACTGGAACCTGCTTAATTCCCTCAGTCTCAACTTCTACCTCCTCCCTTTTATCCTTCCCCAGTGAGAAAGTGCAGACCCTCTTCCCTCATACTCTCCCCACACAAAGGAGCTAGAACCCTTTAGGAAACGTAAGAGCTGATGCCAGAGATGTTGGTCACTCAGGTCCATGAAAACCTGCTGTTGTGGGTGGCTTAAGGTCAGCTGTATTGGCTTGGGCTTACCCTACCTAGTGTGCAGGCGAAATCTTGAACGAACAACAGTGGGGAGCAGTGGTGATGGATAATAATAGCTGCTGATGGATGTATTGTCCAAACAGGTCATAGGTTAGGTGGCCAGCCACACCTCTGTAGGCTGGGCATTGGACTCATGGTGGCTTGAACTGTATGACAGCACCACAGATGAGTTTGAGGGCTGGGGTTATTTGTCAGTGCTGGGGCAGGAGGCAGGGTGGGTTTCCAAGGAAGTCAGGGTCTGTACAATATTGGTAATGGACACACTGCACTGAACCTGAATTGAACACTGAAAAGGAGAAATTTGGGCTGGCAGTGGGACCATGCTTCAAAAATCTGTCCCCTGCATTGGTAGTTGTTTGGGATATATCCTGTTTGGATTTATTTGACTTTTGGACAAACTTTCTGCTCTTCTTTTCCCTGCTAGACCAAGCAGTCCTCAGCAGCTTACCTGGGGAAGATCGAGTCGCTTGAGAGGGTGTCACTAAAGCAAGCTGCCTCCTCTGAAGCTGGCCAGACCAAAATTGCACTGCTTTTGGGATGGAGATTCTTCTGTGAGGCACTTCTGTGCCTCTACTCTTGCCACATCTGGTTTTAGTCTGGTCACATATGACCTTGCTAGAGAAGGCACAGAGGAGCCTTTCAGGGTGTTCTGAAGGATTTTTGTGCTCCCTGGAGCCAGGATGCAATGCCCTAGGAGCTGAGTCTCGGGCTCTCTGCTTTGGAGTGGGAAGTCAGACTGGGAATATGATATTTCTTCACCCCTGGACCCTCCAGCTCCAGAAAGCACAGCACTCCCAGATTACTGGATGCTGAGGGGGCACAACCTCTTCCCTTCTCTTTTCCCAAAACATTTTCTACAGTCCATGCTCAGAAAGAGGAACTTCTCAGAGGGACCCTTCCCTGACCTGGTACAGCCAACCTGCGCAGTGCAGCCTCTGTTGCAGGGAGGGACTCTGGGGCTCCAGATGCTCCAGCCACCCTCCTGTCTCTGTAAGCAAAGAAGGCTAGCTGGGAGCCAGAGTCCTATGGCTGCTGGACACTGCCTGGGGCTGCTTTGTGTTGTGCGCCCCACCAACACAGAATGAATGAATTTCCCCTCCAGTTCTTTCTGATACATCTCTGGCCTTTCACTCCCTGAGGAGCTGCAAAGGATGTTAGCTTGGGCTGCCCCATCCCTGCAGATGCTAGTTCCCAGAATGCCTCCTTTCCTTAGTCAGAGGAAGCCTTTGCAGGTCTGGTTGGTCCCATGTCTCCATCGAGGATTTGTACAGCTGGAATATCCACAGCCAGTCAGAGCCCAGATGGCTGATGAACTCTGCAGAGTTGAGGCATCTTTCATCTGTATTTGTCCTGGAAATTCTCTGAGCCACTCATTTGGTTTCAGCCTTGAATATGTTTCATATGCAAAATAATGCATCGTGTATGTCAGAACTATTGGCACAGTATGTCTCCATTCAGTCAGTCCCTTGTTTAACTGGGCGGTGGCTACAAAGTGGGTCCCACAGGCTGTCTCTCCTGGCACTGAGGAGTTACAGGCACAAGAAGGGGTTGTGTCTATCCTGCTCACATGAGGAGTTTGCACAGCCCCAGCTCAGCCTGTGTTCTATCTGTTTGACCCACCCAGCATCCAGGTACTTGGGATCAAACTCATGTTGTGATCAGTTAATGCCTCTTTCATAAATTCCTGCCTCATGCGTCATCACTTTGTTTGTGAAGGGCTAGGTGGACACCTCAGGAGATGGGCAGGTTGGGATCAAAGCTGGAATCTGAGGGAGATAACAGGAGTGGTGCCCCATGCCCAGCAAAGTGGATGAGTTGTAGCGGCCCTTGCCAAGTAGGGCATATCTTTGGGGCCAGGATGCTCCACCTTGTTGCCCAAGATATGTCAGCAGGGATGTGCTGCCCACCACCACCTCCCCCACACCCCTCCCTGCTGTTCCAGCACTTTATTCCCAGCTGCAAACCCCTGGGTTTGATTGCTGCTGTGGTGCTGGGAGAAGCAGTAAAAGCTGAACCCCAGGGGGACAATAAATCCAGAGGAAAGGAGATAAGCAAGGATCAAACAGAGTGCGGCAGCCACCCCATGCTGGACTCTCAAAGGTCCCTTTGTTCCTTCTGCCTCCTGATTCAGTGCCACTCTGCCTTCAAGGGCTGCGGGCGAGATAGCGGAGCTCACGGACAGCCCCACCGCAACCCCTGGCCGTTGAGCTGCCACCTGTGCGGCCCAGCAATAAAAAAAGAGAATTAATTTCAGTCACAAGACTGATCCCAGTTGTACACCGAGGCCTGATAACGTATCTCACTGGTTCGTATCAGGCAATAAAGCCATTGCTGGAGTGGGAGATGATGGAGACATTCACCTTCCTCCTCATCCTGGGTTTGCTGAGGGGTGTCCACATACAGGTCTGCTGTTCCCTGACCCCCACCCACTGTCTGCTCTACAGCTGCCCCGCAACCTGGCTTGATGGGGAAGTGCCGCCGGCCCCGTACAGCATTCACCAGCCAACAGCTCCTGGAGCTGGAGAACCAGTTCAAGCTCAACAAGTATCTGTCCAGACCTAAGCGTTTTGAGGTGGCCACGTCGCTGATGCTCACTGAGACACAGGTACCTTGGCTCTAGGGGATGGAGCATAGCACCATGGAGCTGCCATGAGGGGAAGTCAAGGTCGTGGACAATGTTGAGGGCATCAGCCCCACACCCCATTGCTCCCATCAACTACCCCTTTCCAGGGCATCTCCTGCAGAGACCTGCCTGGTGGGCTCCAGGCTCTTCTCTTGTGAAGGGCCCCAAAAATTCTGCTCCTCTTTTTACCTGACACCCCCAACTTGGGTTTCAGAGCCTTCCCATCCCTCAATGTGCTGTGGGAGGGAGGGGTCTTTTTGTGGGCTAAAATGAAAATGTCCCTGTGTATGTCCTTGGCTAGAGGCTGGATGGGGGGAAGGCAGCAGCCCTCAGTATTCCTCTCCCTGTGACAACCTCAGCCCCTGTGCACAAGCCTGTAGCACCATGGGATGCCCCAAAATGAAGAGGTTTTGGTGGAACTCTCCATGCAGGGAAGGTGAGGGAGTGAGTGGGGACAGGATGTGGCAGAGTACATCCTCTCCCCTGGGGGCTTTCCCTTGGCAGGTGAAGATCTGGTTCCAGAACCGCCGCATGAAGTGGAAGCGGAGTCGCAAGGCCAAGGAGCAGGGGCCTCAGGCAGAGGCTGAGAAGCAACGAGGGCTCAGCAAAACCTGCGAGAAGCTGCGGCCTGGTGAGCCCCAGGGACAAGCTGCGGAAAGCCCCAAATTCATGGGGCACAGCCCTGACTCGGGCTTCCTACACCGCAGTACCGCAGAGCTGAGCTATGGGCCGGACTCGTCTTGCTCTGGGGATGAGGAAGAGGAGGAGGACGAGATGGGTGCCACGGAGGGGAAGATCAGCTCTGTGTTATGAAAAGCGGATGGAGCCAGCCAGGGAGAGGGGCCAGGCTGTGTTGTGGGGGGTCTTTTTGCTGGCAGACACAGACTGTGCCTGGATGGAGCAGGGGACTGCAGAGCACCTGCCACCCTTTAACTTATGTGTGTTTGGATCCTATTTAACTTGTAATTATTCCTCTATGTGTATCTGGAGGCATCCCCAGATCCCTCCCCTATAAAGCTGTTATCTGGATGCCTGTGCTTTTCCTTAGGAGATGGGAGGCCTTGCCCCCCTCGTGCTACTGTGCTGTCCTACCAGGTCCCTGGGGAAAAAGGTGGGGAGAGCAAACTTGCACTGCTGGCAGCCTGCTGGCACAGCTGGAAGAGAGAGACCCTGGACCTTTCTTTGACTGCACTGCCACTTCCCTGGAGATCTAAGAGTGCCTGGAGCAGCCTACCCTGGTGTGGTGCCAGCTTGTACTTCCCATCGGTGGCGTAAAGAGCCGGGAAGGATGCCCAGGTTGCATGCCAGCCTGCCTTGCCTCTTCCTACACCAGTAGCATCCCTGGTAGTGTTTGCACTTTGCAGAGCAAAACTGTCCTGTGAAGCAAAGCTGGTGCTGTTTTCCATGCTGCAATTATCCTGGTTGCATTGGTGTGGCATTGCCCCAAATAAGGGAGTGGGGAATGGAAGTAGGAAAGTGTTCAGGCTGTAAAGGCTCAATGCTATGGTGAACTCCCCTTTTCCCATGGTGATGCTTAACATCTCTCAGTTCCTTTCTGGGCTTGTTTCATGATGCTCTTGGGATGTTTCTTGGTCTGACTGGGCTCAAATCAACCCTTGGTAGCAGGATGACAACTGACACCCTCTACCACTTCCCTAGAAGCACTAAGGATAAGCACTGACTCCCCATAAGTAAGCAGGCTGCCCTTGTCCTCACAGGATGCTAGAGGGTCCTGGAAGACCCTATAGATCTCCCATGCTTCCTGTGCACTTACTGGGTCTCCCCTTGAAGTGCTGAGATGGCCTTGAAGGCAGAGGGGCCAGCCCGAGGAGGCAGCCCTGCTTCACCTCTCCAGTGCACGTAGGGATGCAGGAACTGGGCGGGCTGCGCCGGGGTGACCCATTCCCAGACAGACCATTATGTCCCTCCTGTCCCACATCCTGCTGTCCTCTCCTCTTCTTGTCTCTACCTGAGAGTGGCAGGGAGGGCTGTCTGGCCCGGGATTTGTGGTGGGGGTGGGAATTGCTAAAGGGCAACAGTCCCTGTGGAATCCTGAGTTACCTCTTGCAGACAATGATGGAAGAGACAGGTAAGCATTGGTGTGGGGCTGTCACATATTGCAAGGCTGGGAAAAGCCTGTCAGTGGCTGGGGAACAGTACCCTGGGCAGGGGGATAGCTGCGATGCTTTTGGGACAGAGGGGTGAGCAGGGGAAGCAGGTGGTGGGGGAGAGGAACATGGGGACAGACAGACTGACAAACGGACGGATGGATGGATGACGGTCCTGTGTGGGGAGACAGTGACCCGCAGTGGCTGCTGGCAGCTCAGCAGCTTCCCCCTGGGTGCATGACATCCTCACTGCCCAGGTTCCCTCTCCCCAGGCAGTCCATCTCAAGGCACGGGAGGATCCTGCTGCCCACACAGGTGTCCAGACCCCTGGAACTGCCCAGTGGGGACCTCTGGTTCTGGGAAGGCTGCAGCCCTTGCTCCAAGGGGATAGATATGAGCCACGGTAGGAGCCAGATGCCAGGAGCCTGTGATGGTTGCAGTAACATGGGGCGGGAGAGAAAAAAAAAGTGGGGTGGGGGAAAAAATACAAGGAAAGGAGGAAGGGATGGGGAAGCATGAAAGGAAGGTACCCAATTCCCTGCCATTGCTGCATGGGGACAACAGAGCAGGAGACACTCATTGCTCCAGGACAGTTGTGCCAGCTCCCAGCAGGAACACAGGACTGGGCACAGAGATGCTGGCACCTGCCAGACCGTAGCTGTAAGAGCATCAGGGCCAAAGGTATCTATCACCTGATGTGCAAACTTGTTCAGCAGGAGACCACAGAGAGTACCACACACTGGAGCTGGGCACAGTGGAACAGCGCTGAAATGGCAGGGACATGAATGGTGGAGGTAGAGAGGAAAAGGCAAGAAGGAAAGCAACAAAAGTGCCAGGAAGGAGGAGGGGAGCTGAAGGCATGTCACAGACTTAAAACGTTCACCTTGATGGGCCGTGACAGGTTTAATTTCCAGAGTACAATCATTAAAGTGATGGATGGGAGGTGTTCATCTTGCGCCTGGTGCACTTGGACCCACCGTGACCGCAGAAGGGTTTGTTTTGTTGCTGTTATTTATGAGGTTGTTTCTGGTGGAGCCAGGCACTCGTCCAGAGCTGGGGGGACAGAGGAGGGGATGCAATTGATGCTGGAAGAGTTAGGGTGCTGATTTACAGCTGGGCTGCTTAGCTGGATGACTAATTTGTAAACACCGACAAATACCATTAAAGCTGCATCTCCTTCCTGCCTCTGCCCTGGCACCCTCCTCTGCTGTAGAATGTGGTCGGCCCTGCTCTCCACCACATTACCGGTGCCCCCTGGAGGGGCTTTCTGTCCCTCCCCACTGGTGAAATGAAGGTCTTGCCTCCTTGAGCGTCATCCAGGACACTGGGAAGATGTAGGACTGTCCCATGGTGGTGGTAGTGCCCCATGACAATGATCCCTGATGGACTCATGCAGCCAAGGCTACCCACCCGTTGTGCCCTTGCTGGTCTCGGCTCCACAACTTCTTTTGGCAATGATCACAACTTCTCACTTGTGTCACCAATACTCCGAGGAGCTTAGAGTGACCTCGCCCCATTAAGGTGTCACTCCATCCCTATGACAGCACTGTCCAGCCTGCTGCAGCCCATGACCTCTTGCCATACCACAATCCCCATGCTGTCCTCACCCATCCATCCTGTGCACCCACGTACTTCATGGCCCCCCTCTGATGACTCAGCTTTACACTGTGTCCCTCCCCTGCACTCATCCTCAACATCCCTCTCCTCTCGCTCTCTCCTGCACCCCTGCATCCCTCCCTCTTCCATCCGCCCTCCTCCATCTCCTTGCCCCTAAGCTTCCCATCTCCCCTTGCTCTCCATCTCATTCCTGCACCCCTGAAAACTCCCCACCGACCTCCTTCAACCTTCCATGTTCCCCTGACCCCTACCTGCCCGCGGCCTCTCCCAGCCCCGGTTCTACTCCATCTCCCCCTCACGTCCCTCCGCCTCCCCCTGGCGGCCGCCGCTGCCTGCACGAATTGGCCCGAGGCGGCCGCCGTCGTCGCTCCGGGAGCCGTCGCGTCCGTTCTCCATGGCAACGCGGGCCGGCCCGCACGACTCTGAGCGGTCGGGACCGGGACGGCACCGAGGTGCCCTGGGTTCCCGGTGCTTTGGGGAACCGGGCTGGGCTCGAGGGAGCTGCACCGGCCCCGGGGGCCGGGGTCCTGCTCGGCTCCGGAGGCAAGCAGGGTTATAATGGAGCGGGCCGTGCCTCAGGAAGCTGGGCAGGCCCTCGCTGTAGGGAGCAGGGTGCTGCCACAGTCATCCATACGGGGTTCGAAAGGGCCGGGCCAGGCCAGGCTACGAAGCACAGCTTTGCTGTACTGGGCTCTGTGGACCGATAGTGGGCAGGGTAGGGCTGTGCTATCCAGCGCCAAGGAGAACCTTTCCACAGGAACTGGGCTGGGAGTCATGGCCCCCAGGTCATGGGGACAACCGTGGTCTGTGAAAAGGGCTGCACTCAGCTGCAAAATGGGGACACACCAGGGGCTGCTCCCCTGCGGGGAGGGGGCTCAGTGCCACAATGAGCCTGAGAAAGGGGCGTTGGGTCTCTGGGAGTGCCCTGCTCTTGGCAGCAAAGGCTTTTTGGGTACAGGAGCAACACGTGTGAGGACTTTTTTGTCTTGTTTCTCAGATGCTTGCTAAGATGCATGGCGAGTCCCCAAACTCTGACTCTTTTCGGAAGAGTGGCTATGACAGGAAGGTGAGCAAAGGAGCAAAGGGTACTACAGACAGGGGAGGATTGTCAGGCACGGAGAGGAGAGAAACAGAAAAACGTTTAGCCTTTGCTTCCCTCGTTCATCACACCCTTTAGTATCTGCTATTTGAGCTGTGGCCAGGAGGTGTCCCCTCTGGACTCCTGGAGCAGGGCTTTTGATGACTCCTGGAGTTTTGCTCGCGGGGTGGCTCTTCTCATTCTTTGCCGGAGTCAGAAACCTTTAGCGTAGAGAAAAGGCTGTTTGAGTGATTTCTCCTCCCTTACTCCCAAAATACTACTCCCTAAGGTGCCTGCAGGAGAGGCAAAGAAGAAGAAAGGTATATTCTGGGGCATTGAGGTGCCTGAAACACTCAGCTGGCATGGCTGGGAAATTGGAAAAGAGATGATCAAACACCTGACCTTGAAAAATGTTCATGGGAAAGCCCAGAAGCTGAATTACAGGTGCGTGGGAAGTTTGTTTGTCCTTTGTGCTCCTCACGCTCTCGCTGCATCTTCACTCCTCCTGCTGTATCAGTCACATCAGCACCTTTTCTCAGATTCACCTTCCCTCTCTGCCCTTGAGTACTGTGCTGGAAACAATGTGTGCACCCTTACGTTGCAGGACAGAAACCTGCTAATTCAGAAACAGCCCTTGTTCCTGGCAGAAGTGTGTTAAATGAAATGCCTTGTTTTAAATTCTGTTTTGCTGATACTTCTGTCTGTGAGGCATTTCCAGTCTAGTGAGATTTTAATTGTGGATGTATGCCAGCCAGTCATTAGTGTGACCTAAAACCATTGCTCCCGGAGTCCCTCTGGATGTTGAGCCATTCCAGCAGATCCTGTGACCCTTCCTGCTCTGAAACTCAAATGTGTCTGCCCTATGTGTTTTGCTCATGCTGCATGGCCTGAAAACATAAAATACTGTTCAAGGAAGGGGTAGGTACTTAGAGCCAGGAATGGGTTTTCAGGACACCTGGGTTCTGTACCTCTTTCTACTACTTTGCTGCCAAAGTACTCTTGGGGTCCAGTGTGTATAAAGTGCTTCTAAATTGTGGGGTCTGGAGGTGTTTGTTATTTGTTCTCTTTCCTTCTGTCTAACTTGAGCTGCATGCCCTCAGACAAAATCTCTTGTTTTGATTTCATTATCTAGAGCTCCTTCCACGCCATTCTTCTTCACTGTTTTCCCGCAGCCGATTACACTGAGCCCTGGTATGTCCTTAACTCTGCCCATCGTTTTCCGGCCCAGTGAAAAGGTAAAGCAGCAACATCACAACTGGTCTCAGTGTTCAGACAGTGTTCTGGGGGAGGGCAGTCCTTTCTGATTTGTTTTCACTTGAATGCATTAGTCCTTGGGCAAATTCTATCATAGAAAGAGTGGGCAGAATGACCTTCCAGCTCTCTCCACATCTTCATTACCTGAGGGAGCCCAAATCCCTGACTTCTCTGCAGAGTTTGCCAGTAGTTATGAGAAGAATCTTCACAAAAAGTATTCCCAGTTTTTCATGTACTACTTCTGGCTTTCAACTCAGGAAGATAAAGTGCTTAAACTGTCCAAACCTAGTTTGATCCCAAGAAAACTCATCTGGATGGTTTTAGTGTGGAACCTGTGGTTTAGGGACCCACTTTCTGCTTTCCTACAGGAGATCCCAAAGCTGCTACATTCAACGGCTACTGGTTTTCTATAACGGATATGTCAGGGGCCTCCCTTCTTTTGGATGGAGTGGGTTCCTTTAAGCTTTATTTTAAACAGCAATTATTCTTTTTATCCAGACCCTTTTCTTGATTTTCAGGTTGTTCATAGCGTCTATCTTAGCTCTGAGTGTTGATCTCTGGCTCTTGTTGGCAGCTGTATGTCTTTGATGTGTATCTCTGTGCTAGCCATAGAGCATGGTCATTGGACAGATTCCCAGTACCCTGCTCTCTTAGTATCATGATTTTCTGATGACTGTTCAGTGTTCCCTTTATGAAATAAGCTGCTGGCCTTGTTCCATTTTCAGTGAATAGTTTGTCTGCAGCACATCAATCCCTGAAGCAGGAGGCTACCTTTCTTAGAGAGAGCAAGGACTGTGTGTGCTGCAGTGCCCAAGGTCTCTCCTTACCTGTATGTTACTCAGGAGGAGTGACAAATGGGAAACATAGAAAATACATATCTTTCAATTCTTTCTATCTTGGCTGGTTAGCAGATGTCTTGGGGCTATTTATACACAGTGTTGTCAGTGCTACATCTTTAAGTTGTGTTTTATCTGCTTGGATCTCTAGCTGACAAAGCATTTAATCAAAGATTAATATTTCTGTGCTCGTGGAGCTCAAAGAAAGGTTGCACATGCTTCAGTTCAGCTGAACTGGGATCTTGGAAATACTGAAAGAAATCCATCCGCGTTGAAAAAAATCAGATGAAGCTGATGTGACCTTCAGCTGTTCTCCCTGAGGGTGTTTGTGTGTTCCCTGATAGAGGAGTATGCCTGAGTACCTTCTACACTGCCTGACTTTTCTGAGTGATTAATATGCTCTCTGTCCTGTACAGAGGCCTCCACTGGTGCCTCTGTTACCAACATTTTTTTCCCCGAGACTTGCAGAGGTGAAGGTGACTGGTATTCATGGGTGGAGCTGCAGTACCTGCAAGGTGGAGTCCATCTAACTGCTGTCTCCCCTTGCTTTTTTGTGCAGAGAGAGTATGAAGACAGCATCTTCTTTATGAAAGCTGATGGTGAGTTCTCTGTTACCCTGCGTGCTATGCTTCCACACTTCTGTCTGTCCATCCCGGATGCTGTCCAGTTGCCTGTCTGTGCTGTCCACAATATTACGGAGACAACGTTCCCTGTGTGCAATGTTGGGTGAGTGACAGGTGGCTGGGCAGACACTCTTTCTGTTTTGTCAGGTATTTTGGGTCCTCTTTCTTGGACTCTCCAGTGAAGGTACCTCATTCCAGTGGTTATTAGATCTGCTGGCTTCTTTAACAGGAGGCAAAACTCTGCCTCCCCTGAGGTCTTGGCAGAAAAGACAGCAGAATGGTAGTACAGGTCATTGTGGGCACATCATGGCATCTTACATCTGTTTGTTGCCAGCATATGCTGGGAACCATTCATGCACTGGAACTAGGTGGGGACAAGCAGTGTCCCACTGAGAGCATCCCACATTCACAGGAGAGGCCTGGACTTCTGTTTAACTAAAGACAACCTGCTCAACATGAATAGGGAGAGATGAGCTACCAGCTGGAAACATTTTAGTCAGTTAGGAGCAAAGATGCTCCCAGTTACCAAGGTTTGTCTTATTTTAATGAGGGAAGAACAGTAATGTAGAAAGGAATGCAGTGAAGTTCCCAGGCAAGGAGGAGGAGTACTTCCAACCAAGTTATTCCAACCATTTCAAGTGTTTCAATCTCCTCTTAGAGAAATAATTGTACCAGCTGAGAGGTCCAGGATGTTGGAGGATATGGATGATAAACAACACACAGCTTGGATTAATAAAATAAAAAAAGCTGATGGCATATCATGGTCTTTGCAGAAATAAAACTAGCAAAGGGGGTTCTGGAAAACTGAATGAGATATTAGGGAAATGGCTCAACCCTCTCTTCTCAGCTGAGCAGATAACAGAGGAGCAAATGTTCATTTGGAATTAAGTTGCTGCAAGTTTAGATACAGGAAAAGCAAATACTTAATTCTGGAGCTGATTTGCTTGCTATCACATTATGGCCATTAATAAAGTTCTTAGATTTAATAACTAAGATTCATTAAAGTGTCAACAGAGCATTTGCAGAGACTAGAGACAAATTTCTTCCCAGCATCACATATTTGTCCAGATGCATTAGGGATTCTGCCATTCAGCACTGGTTGCTTCACATCCTAACTGAATAACCTATTAGGAAAGGCTCATCCTATGCATGATCGCACAGGTAGCAAATTATCCATTCATCTGATTAAAATGTATCTCCATTTTCTAGTGGTCTCGTTACTGTCTTTTCCTGGGAGACACCAAGCACTTTCTTTATGATTCCTGACTTTGGCGTGCTGAATCCAGGTGCTGAGTGCATGGTCAAGGTGGCCTTCCAGCCCAAGGTGGCTGGGGTGCATGATGAAGAAGCAACATGCTGGTTTGGAGGTAAAGAGAAACAAAAGAGGACAATCCAGCTAAAAGCCATGGGTGAGTCATTCTTGCATTTAACACTCAAAGTAATGTGTATTACCCCTAAATCTGGAATAGCATTCCACAGGGATATATGGAGACCCTGCACTCTGAGGCTCTGCCACATTTGTCTCAACCCAGTGATGAGCAAGTGAAGCCGTGGTTTGAAAGTGGTCTGTGAAATTCTTTAATGTACTTTTGCCAATTTGGAACTGTTATCTGAAGAGAAAGAGAGTTCAATATGCCCAGTGGCATGCTTTGGCCAAAACATTTCCAAGGCCTGTTTAAATTAACAGAGGGAAAGAAATGAGAGGCGTTCACTGGAAAAAACCTCCACAAACTCTTGGCTTTGCCTGCACTCAGTGTATCCTATCTGTCCCTGCTAGACAGAGAAGCAGAGGGAAATTTCTAAAGCTTTCTGGATGCAAGCTAAAATTATTTCATTATCAAGTCCTTGCCTGAAGTGACTTGCATGGCCACTGACAAACGAAAATTATGATTCTGAGTTAAGTAAATTAGGGCTGGAAGGGGTCTTATTTGGTTCATAGCAGGGCCAACTTCGAAGGCAGATCCAACTTCAGAATTATCTGAGGTTCTTCAGAGGCTTGTCCAGTTGAGTGTTGAGTATCCAAGGATGGAGGTTCCACCTGTCCCTCCTAATCCGGTATGCTATTTGCTTTAACAGCCAAATACCCCTGCCTGTGTATGAGCGTGACAGGAAAGGAGTATGAAGGTGTACAGCCTCAAAAGTTTCAGGATGTCCTGTCTTTTGGATCAGTACCGGTGGGGACAACTGTGGAGAAGTGTGTAGAAATCTTCAACATGTCTGTGGTATGTGGAGAGGGAGATTGACTTCTTGTGAGAAGCTGGCATGTTGACATGTTTCTCTGGGATATGTAGTCTTGTGTATCTCCTTTAATGCTGTGAAAATAACCTAAGTGTGAATGTGAATGAAGCAGAGGTGATGAGCCTTCCCCTACCAACTATACTATTCATCCTTGCCTTCCAGCTACAGTGCTGGCAATTTAGCCATTTGCAGCATGATATTGCAGTTTCCCCCTGCTTTGCACTGTGCTTGGTCCAGATCAGGCAGCCACCATGTCCTTTGCATCCTGAAGCTCTCCTGCTCACTCTGGACAAGCCCATCAGTCCTGTGTGGCAGTTGTGTCAGTGTCAAATTGGTGTGTGTCTGTCCCAGGCAGGGGTGGATCTTCCACTGCACTCTGTTACCTGTGCCAGCTCAGCCCTTCCCAGCCTCTTAAGTGATGGATGTACTCAGAGACTGCTGACATGGATGACAGCAGTGCTGATTCCTCCACAGGCCCTGCAGCTTGGGAGTGGAAAAGACACACTCATTTGTTGTACTGCTGTTATTCACACTGTAGGTGTGCTCAGCATCACCACGCAAGGATCAGGACATTTTTTTAAGGGTCTTGAGGAAGGTGTCAGAGCACCAGCTTTGTTCTGTTGTGAAAAGAAGATCCCTAGACAAGATGGAACTGTGGATGGAGGGAAATAAATTACCTGCCTGCCTGTTGCCCTGATCATAGCAGTCACTTAGGCTGCTTTTGCCTCCTGGGACACCTTGAGCCATCTTTCCCTCTGCCATGAGGGCCACTCCAACCCCAGAGATCACTAGTTTTGCTGCAGCCTTCTGATTCCTGAGTATATTGTGTGAGCTTGCTGCCACCAGTTCTCCATCAGAACAAGGTGGCAGAGGTTTGCTGCACTGCATTTCTGTGGTGGCCTTGGTGTTCTTCATGGTGTTCAGCACTGCTGAAAAATCCATGTCTTACCAGATTGGTATCCTACATTCAGAGCCATCCTGGCTCATGTTGGCTCCTTTGTTAACCTATTTCTTTTCTGCTTGTAGGTTGATGCACCATGTCGGATAGAACGAACAACAGATCTTCTGCTTCGTGATTATGTTTTCTATTGTGATGTGTCCTGTGGTGTTGTCCCTGCCAAAGGGAAACTGGTCTTGTGCGTACGGTTTCAGCCTCAAATAGTAGGAGAGCACAGTACTGACTATTTCACTATCACATCTGCTGGATGCCACCTGGAGATGGTTCTGAAGGTCGTTGGCTCATGTAAAGGTACCAAAGCCTTTCCCATTTCTCCCTGTCAGCTTTTTACCACTGGAGGGAAAAGGTTAGTGCTTGGGGAAGGACTAGGGACTGTCATAGCCTGCAGTCACAGACTAACCTCTTGCTGGGATCCTGGCTGTCCCTGCTGTACAGTTTAGGATTTATACGTGCTTGACTGTTTTAAGTGAATGACTGTCTGCTAGGACCGGTGGGTTTGCTGATGAGGCAAACTGGTTTGGGAAGATCAGTTAAGTGCAGCAGTGGCTTGTGACATGTTGGAAGAAACATCTGTAACAGGTCCAGGATCATACCTTGCATGTTGTGCTAGGTCCTTCTGTGTCCCTGCACCAGTATTCTGTGAACTTTGACTGGATCAATCTTGGAGAAAGTTTGATGCAGACACTGAAAATCAGCAACAGATCAGATGTCCCGGCCTATTATCAGTTTCATATTGATGGCAAAGGGAGTGTTTTCTCCTTGGATCGCCCCTGTGGAGTCTTGGAAGGCACAACAACACTAACACTGAAGGTGACCTTTCGACCTACTCGCCCGATGAATTATCACCGCAGAGTTGTGTGCCTTGTCCACCACCAGGTATGGGAGGCAAAGGGTGGTTTTATTGCTGTGATACTTTAGAGGCAGTGTAACCCAATAGGACTGGCCTGTCTCAGTAGCCCCTGCAAATCTCTTCCCACTGCATTTTCATTGATACCTATCATAGGATCGTTAAGATTGGAAAAGACGTCTAAGGTCATTGAATCCAACCATTAACCCAGCACTGCCAAGTCCACCACTAACCATGTCCCCAAGTGCCATATCTACATGTCTTTTAAATACCTCCAGGGATGGTGATTCAGTTACGTCCCTGGGCAGCCTGACAGTGCTTGACGACCATTTTGGTGAAGAAATTTTTCCCATTATTCAATCTAATCACCCCCCATGCACATCTTGAGGTCATTTCCTCTTGTTCTGTTACTTCTTACCTAGGAGAAGAGACCAACCCGCACCTGGCTACAACCTCCTTTCAGGTAGTTGTAGAGAGCAATAAAATTCCCCCTGAGCCTTCTTTTTTCCAAGCTAAACACCCCCAGCTCCCTCTGCCATTATGTCTGTGCTCCAGATCCCTTACCAGCTTCATCGTCCTTCTCTGGACGTGCTCCAGCCCCTCAATGTTTTTCTTGTACTGAGAGGCCCAAAACTGAACATAGTATTCAAGGTATGGTCTCATAAGTGCTGAGTACAGGGGGAAAATCACTGCCCTAGTCCCGCTGGCCACCCTGTTCTTGATACAAGCTAGGATGCCCTTGGCCTGCTTAGCCACCTGGGTACATGCTGGCTCGTGTTCAGCTGCTGTCAGCCATCACCCACAGGTCCTTTTCTGATGAGCAGCTTTCCAGCCACTCTGTCCCAAGCTTGTAATGCCACCTGGGATTATTGTGACCCAAGTGCAGGACCTGGACTCTTGTTGAGCAGAATCCCCATTGTGCAGGTTTCTATCAGCAACAGGATGTGGACAGTCAGTAATGCCTATAGATAGGGTGAAGTGCATCCTGCATGACTCATGTCCATTTAGGTCTCTCTCTTAACTTAAGCTGCACAGCTGTGCACTGAGTGCCTTCAATTTTCACTCCAGTTTCAAGAAAGTTCTCGTGTCACATCACAGTAAAAAGTATATGGCAGCCTAACAGTGTAGATGCTAAGCTTTTCCCAGGCATGGTTTTGGAAGTGAGATACTGGTATGCTATAACTCTCAAAGCAATTGCTGGACAGTTTATTTCTTATTATCTTGTCTTGTGTTTTCCCAGGAACCCATGTATGTGGACTTTTTTGGTACCTGCCATTCAGACACAGCTAAGCCAACCACACTTCATGAAAGACACCTCTCCTGGTACCGAACCAACATGGTGAGGGGACTGACCTTCTATCCCCCTGATATCCTGAGTGGGATGCTGAAGGATGGGAAGTTGCAGCTGGATGAAAGGGGAGCCCTTATGCTGCCCCCTGAGGTATGAGCTGCCCTCCCTGGAATCTAAGCCACTCCCACCTGTTCTCTGTATTTGCTAGGCATCTGTTGTACAGATGATGGACCTAGAAGGGCTTGCAGGTGCCAGACTGATTTCTTTAGTATTTCTGCTGTTGATGTTCCCAGCACACACCAACACTATCGTTGTCAGCTGAATTTTACCCCAGCTCAGCCACTAAGCTCCTTTCTAGCTTTAACTCAATCACAGGGTCATCTTTTGCTTCATGTACTTTCAGATTGAGGCTTACAAATAGGAGCCTCCTTGAAGCCCAGACTTTGAGCTGTCCTGGCAACTGTTGCTGAAGTGCATCTTGCATGCCCTTTTGTTCATGAAGGCAATCAGTGCCAGGTGTCTCCCACAGGCAAGCTTTCCCTGCTCACACAGAGATGTTTCCATCCTGTAGGTTTCTCAGGACGAGCTGCCCAAGGAATATGTTGAACCCAATGCCATGACTGAATATTTCTACGATGGTGTGAGCAGCGACCTGGCCTTGTTTCCTCCTCATGTTAGTGTCAGTCCCAGGGAGTATGATTTTGGATGCTGTGTGCCACCTCACACAGCAGAACCTCTTCCTCTCTGTGTGACCAACCACACCAAAGGAAATATCATTGTTGCCTGGACTCCAAGCCATGGCAGTGCCTTCGAAGTGTGCCCCGAAATCTGTGACGTGCCACCTTTGAAGTCTTCAAGCTTCCATGTCTATTGCAAGCCCACTCAGGTCAATAGTCTCTATGCAGCAGAGCTGGAAGGTTTTGCTGTTTACAAGGTTAGTAGGAATTACTAAGACCAGAAATGACCTAGGAAGCAACTGTTTGCAGAATAAAGTCCTTTGGGGGAGATAAAATTTATTTTAAACCGTTAATGATGAATATGACAAACTAGCACCTCTATTAACTCTTTTGGTCACTGCTTTGATACACTGTTAGGTTAAAGTTTCTCCTTCACCTGTGTACTGGCAAAAAAATGAGAGAAACAAGTCACAGCTCATGCATGTGGACAGGTACACTTGCTCTTACCGCCAGGGAACATGAAGCATGGTACACCTCGCTGAAGGAAGAATTACTATGAATTATTGCACTTTTAGCGTAGATGTGAGCCTGCACAAGAATGGTTATTGTGGTCTGGGTGATGGGCAATGACTTGGGCTTTGTGTCTGGCCCTCCACAAGTAAAGCTGCTGAGGGCACTGTCACTCTTCTCCCAAATGACATGGGATTCGTATTACATGAGTCTTCAATCATAGGAGATTTAGCACCCAGAAATGTCCTGGTAAGAGAAACTTAGCACTTGCAAGTCTCTCTCTCTTTGTTTCTCAACTGGCACTGGTCAGTCCTTCTTCCCTGAAAATGTCAATTCCTTATCCTCAGGCATGTCATTGAACAAGCAGCTGCTTGAGATAGTATGTGCAGTTGGTCCCTTCCAACTCAGACTAATCTGTGATTCTGTGAAGGCTCCTTGCCACAATCCCTTCCAGTACACACTGCTGTCCCTTGTATGTCTGCAGGTGATGAGACACTACACCAACATTGAGAGTGATGCTACTATCTGTCCATCGTGGTGCCTGACTGTGAGACTGAGAGCACACACGTTTGAAGCAGAACGGGAGCACTTCATTCCACAGTACACCCTTGATGTCCCCAAGGTGTGTAACTGATTGACCTTTGGATCTTTGCAGAGACACTCAGTGTTTGACTCTGAATTCTTTAACTTTTTCTCCCATTGCACTGAGATATGTCTTTGGTGGTTTCTGATGGTGTGGGAGCCCCCGCTTTGGTACAAAAGTAGGATGCTGTTTCTCCTTCATTCCCAGCCTCCACCATGTCAGGCTGTACTGACCATCTCATTAGCTCTGAGAGAAAAGCTGTTGGGATCTCCTTCCTTTCTCTTTAAGTGTACATAGACACTAAAAAGGGTGTTTAGTCCCCTCCTAGGAGCCTCAAAAACTCTTCATGCACTTAGGCAAACACAGAATTCTCACTTAGGAAAGAGAAGTGGTTGTAAGATAGAGGACAAGGTTCTCTCATTCTTCCTGCTGTTTCTGTAGCACAATAAGGTATTTTTGCTATGAGGTAAAGTGAGATCTGATCCTAGAAAGTAAGAATAGTCTTGAGAACCTCTTATAAAATCTCCTCAGCTAATCTAGGCCATGCAGCCTTTATCTAATATGCATGAAGTGAAGCAAATTCTAGCCTGCTGGAATTCTTCATCTGGGATGCCACTATCCATGCAGAAACTGCAGGCACCAGCAAGCAGCTCACTTACTGAATGGGTATAAAGCATTGCATAATGGAAAATAGCTTCACCAGTCCCATGAGCCCACAAGGGCCACCGTGGGAAGGGAAAAGACCATAATATTTATACCCTTGAGTGATTTAATTTCTTTCCTTGAAAAGAAGCAGTTAGGAAGTTCTCCATAGACTCAGGAAAGTGCTTATTGGAACCCAGAATTGAATATAGTGAATTTTTTTTCTTTAAGCTGTTTTTTAAACCTAGTGAGAACAATCCTTCTTGCTTGTCTCCACCAGACTTTCCCTCCTGTGGGTTGTGACACTGATACCTACAGCAGCATGCTGCTGTCCAACATGGGCACCTCTTTGATAACCTTCAGTGTGAACCAAACTGCCTGTCCCTCTGTTTTGGTCAAGCCCAGCTCAGGACACATCATTCCAGGAGGCCACCAGATTTTCCTTCTCTCCACTCACCCACTGAACACAGTCTGGCAGCAGCATGTCTTGCCTTTGCAGCTGAACTCTTATCCTGCATACACCAAGGTAAGGAGAGGGAAGTGGAAGATGGTGAGCAAAGTTTTTTTCCCTTGTAGTCTTCACTTTTCACTATGACTTGCACTGTGATGCCTATTAAATCTTCTAATAGTTAGTTTGGATTTTTCCCTTTGGAAGTAGGAATGAAAGAATATTTTCAACATTTGATATGGGGTCATTGTAGCAGAAAGAAGGTCTCTGTGGTGCCAAACATCCTGTACCCCTTGTTCCTTGCATTTCCATCTCTTGGAATACACTGCCTTATGCTAATGGCCCTACTTGACAGCACAGCCTAAAGCCCTTCCCCTCCTCATTAAGATCGAGTTTGTTCTTGCTTCTGTCTTGGAAGGAGCAACATCTTTGCAAGGTCCCTCCAGAGATAGCTGAGACTTCTAGCTAATGTCTGTTACTTTTTCCCTTAATTCCACAGGAAATTGTTCTCCAGAGTTGTGGCCAGTCCCTTCTTTTGCTCTTAGAAGGTGATGGAAATCTCTTCTTCAAGCCTCTTTATATAGGGACCTCCTCTACACGAATGTACACCATTAGAAACTTAACAAGGCTACCCATGGTTTTCACATGGAAGATCCGTCAGTCTGACAGTAAGATCCTGTCTGTCAGCCCCACTACAGGGATTCTCAAGCCCTATGAAGCTGTGGTAAGTTCAAATTCTACCAAAGTTGTAGTTTGCTCTCTACAGTACAACCATAGCCTGGCTTTGAATATCTGAATGCTCATTCCCAGTATGAATCTTTGACACAGATGGAGGTGGTGTGTCTGTAGAGAACTAGGTTAGCTGTAATGGAGGAAGGGACTTTGCTCCATCCTAAATGCAATTGTTGAGGTGTTTGGGCTTATCTGTGGACTGGAGTTCCTGTGAGCACTCTTCCCTCTTGTGATTGCAGGCTCAGGCATGGACTTTTACTCCTGACAAGAAGACCAAGTATCTGCTGCGAGCTATGGTGTTTGTGAGGTGGAAAAGCCCAGACCCTGTGTCTCCCAGAGATGTCAGTTATGTCCTACAGGTCATTGGAGAGGGGGTACTGGGAACCATCAGGGTAAGGAACAGGGGCCCACTGAGCAGTAGGAGGGGGTGCTAGGGTGGGATGGGGATCTTGGACTACCTTTCCGCACAGTTTGTACTGGAGGCAGCCAGTAAGGATTCGCAGCAAAATTCCTGGACACTGCTTTCAATGTAAATTACAGTACTGATTCTAGTGGCCTAATGGCAACATTTTGTAAAAGTCCTGCCAGTTCAAATATGACCTTCACAAATCTTCTGGGATTGCTCTGTTTCAGACTAAATCAAGCAAGCCATTTGGCTCCTTGGGCGTCGTGGTTCTCTCCTCTCGTTCTGTCTGCTCTCCTTCTCCATTTGTTTTACCATTAGTCTGATTTCTACGTGTAGGGGACCTTTTAAAGTGGTATAGCCAGTACACCTCCACCTGACTTTCCTCCTGTTATCTGCAGGTCTGTGCAGCCACCTTCATTTTTAGTCAGGTTTCTTAAGGAACCAGAGGTAAATAAAATAATACTTCGTAAGTCATTGCCCCATGTCAATAATATTGATTGATGGCTGATAATGTCTTCCAAGTACTTAGTCATTATAAACTGTATGTGAGTGCACAACTAGCTAAAAATAGGGGGACTCTAAGCAGTCACGAAGAGGCCAGCAAATATCTCTCAGCCCTTGGCCCAAGTGCAGCTGGCCAGCTAGTGTTCTCACAGCCGTGAATATGCTACCTCCTAGGCAGCAAACAGCCTAGATAAGAGTAGGAGAAAGCATTTAGAGGAGAGATTGAGTCACTTGCAGACCTGTTCCACATTTTATCATGCTCCAACTACTTGAAAGGAGTTTATAGCAAGGTTGGTGTTGGTTTCTTCTTTCAAGTAATAAGCAGCAAGGCAAGAGCAAATGACTGAAATTGCACCAGGGGAGGTTTAGATTGGATACTTTGAAAAACTTATTCAGGAAAGGAGTTGTCACTCATTGGAATAGGCTGCCCAATGAAGTGGTTGAGTCATCATGCCATAAATATTTAAAAGACGTAGATGTGGCGCTCAGGGACATGGTTTAGTGGTGGACTTGGCAGTGCAAGGTCAATGGTTGGACTCAATGATCCTAGAGATCTTTCCTAACCTTAATGATTCTCTGATTCTATCTCCCAGGGCATGCCAGGTCCTACACAAGGCAGGGAGCCCTGTGCACTGCACTGCACATGCCAAGGGATCAGCATGTGGTGACATAAGTGGTGGCTACGCTCAACCACTGTGCTTGACATGTAAAAGTGACCTCAGAATGGCGGGTTTGTATTCCAGGCACAAAAGGAGCATCTGGACCTTGGAAATGTTCTGGTTGGTGATCAACAAAGCTGCAGCATTGTACTGCTAAATGATGGGATCTGTACTCTGAATTACATCCTCAGTGTGGAACAACTCATCACAGGACCCTGTGGCCCTGAGGAGGTCCACAGCGATCCACTGGGTACTGTAAAGGAATTAGCATGGGACAGGGCTTTAGCTTTCCCCTTTTTCTCCAAAATCAATCTAGCATGAACTCATAGATTGGACTGCTTGCTGGCTGGCTTGCACTGATTATCTCAGACCTTAAATTGTCTGCTCCTTTGCATAGGAAGTGACTCTTCTATCTTGCTGGAAAAAGCGTAATCTAGAGTCTGACTACTGAAGTTAGACCAATCTGGACCTTGAAATAAGATGCAATTTCCCAGCAGAGAAGAAAGTTAAATAAAAGACCTTACCAGAAGAAATGTTGTGGCTCAACTCTTAGCTGCCTTTCTAGAGGACCTCTGCTGGGGAAGTTCCCTGTTCTTTGCTGGCCAAAGGCAATCTGGGTACTCTCAATGAGCTGCCTACAGTTGTAGTCTGGGAATTTCAAATTTAGCACCTGAAGCTAATCCTAACAATTAGACAAGGGGTGGCAGTGGCTAAAGTGCAGGTAGACTTAGGGATCCGTGTGCCACCACATGTGTGGTGTAAGAGACAGTGATGCCAAGAGCTCATGCCATCTCTTGTATCCTACAGCTCTAGAGCTGGAACACTCCAGAGGAACAATCCCTGCAAGATCAAAAGCTTTAGTCCAAGTAAAAGTAAGGCCAGCCCGTCGGCTGCGTTACACCTGGTCAATCAAATATGCTATTTGCACACCCACAGGTGAGATAGATGTTTTGGGATGTTCAGTGGTGGGGAACAGTGTTTGTAAAAGAAGAGACTAGCTAGACAAGGAATTTTCAGCTTGGAAAGTGAAAAATGTAATGTCATATGAATGATAGGGAGAAGACAAGATATAAATAACTGTTTATGATTTTTCAGTGTGAAAACAAGGGGCACTTCATAAAATGTCTAGGCTGTAGGCTTAAGTAAAAAAAAGTTTATTTCACATATTGCAGAACTAAATTGTGTAAATACACTGTTGAAAAGGATCACATTCATAGTCTTTTAGTGATGTCCAAATGCAGAAGTCAAGGTACAACTAGAAGTCAGTGGTTTAGAGAT
This sequence comes from Dasyornis broadbenti, assembly GCA_013397935.1. Lineage (NCBI taxonomy): Eukaryota > Metazoa > Chordata > Aves > Passeriformes > Dasyornithidae > Dasyornis > Dasyornis broadbenti. Next base: position 786,897 of record VZRN01003036.1, on the reverse strand, counting down.
TTTGAGAAACTGCCAAAGAAAAGACTACGTACAAGGCTCCTTCTTTCTTTGTTTGCTGTTGTAGGGTCTCTTTACCCTTTGCTGCAGTCAGAATGACCCAAGCAGCTGCCTTTTTATGGTGCATGACTACTTTTTGGTGTTTCTTTCTCTCCCAATATGCAGATCTGGCAAGCACTAAAGAGGGGCAGCAGCCCCTCTGCTGCATTGTAGCAACAGGCGCCTACCCAACTTTGTGCATCGCAGATGCCTCTTCAGCAGGGAGTGCCAGCAGTATCAGCAAGTTGCACCTATGGAAGCTCTTCTCCTTGGACACACTGAATGAATACTTGAAGCGAGACCCAACTCCTGGCGAGCTCACCTACAGAGTTCCCACGAGGCACAGGTGAGAAGAAGAAATGGTTTAGAGGATTTCTGAGTCCCTTGCATGAGCCAGACAGAGATGCTGTGGCTGTTGGTATGTGTTGCAGCGCAATGCTGCATGGCACCCTGTTATTCCATCGTAACTGCTGCAGGCACTTGCTCACCTCCACTTCTCTGCTTAAGCTCCCTAGAAAGGAGCCACAGAAACAATGAATAATTTAATTGCAATGGACCTCCAAAAGTCTCTGGTCTTCTCCCTTGCTCAAAGCAGGGACATGTAGATCAGGTTGCCCATTATTCAGTTCAATGCTAAATATCTCTGAGGACGAAGAAACCACAGCTTGTCTGAGCACCTGTTGAGTCATTTCCATGGTTAAAACCTTTTTTCTAGTATCTCATCGGAATATCTTGCATTGCAACTTGTGCAGTTGCCATCCCTAAGCCATTGCTTCATAAGACTGAACAAAGCCAGGTCTCTTAGTCACTCCTTGCAAATAATCATAGAATGGTTTGGGTTGGAAGGGACCTTAAAGATCATCTAATTCCAACCCTCCTGCCATGGGCAGGGATGCCTTCCACTGGACCAAGTTGCTCAGAGCCCCACCCAGCCTGGCCAATGTGCTCCAGCTCTCAGCCATTTTGGTGGCCTCCACTGGGCCTGCTCCAGGATGTCAGTGACTGCCTTGTACTGGGGAGCTAAAGAGAGACTTCAGGCTAAGGACGACTCTCCTATGTCACTCACTTTCATAAAAGACTTTTTTAAAGAAAATCAGGTCTGCCTTATGCCCAGCATCCTTTCTCTCAAAAGGGCCAAGAGCATAAGGTCAGACAAGAATTATAAGGAAGACAGCCATTGCAGAATGACCTTTCACCTGTCATGCCCTGCTGACCCTTCCTTGTGTTTCAGCTTAATGTCTTTTTTCTCTCCTGTGACCAGCACGTGCTTGATCCCTCCAGTGTACACCCCTCTCCTGCTGGATTTCGACTTTGGGTCTGCCCCGGTAGGCTCAGAGCCTACCATTGTGATGCTTCTACTGGAGAACAAGGGTGTGGTGCCTGTGGACTGGTAAGCAGTGCTCGCTGGAGCTCAGCCTTCCTTGTAGGTGTTTAGAAGTACTCACAGGGCTCATAGAGAAATTTGCAGATTAATAGGGAGAGGTTTGTAGGCACAGCTTGTGTTGTGGAGCAGCTGCAACTGAGATCTGTTGGCGAGTCTGGGTGGGGAAGCAGTCAAAGAGCTGCAGATCAGACCTGATGAAATGTGATGTGGCCACCTGCTGGGCTAAGCCCAAGTGGATTGAATATGCTGACCATGGCCCTGGAGAAGTTGCATATCCTTGTTGCTGATCAGCTGATTTGTTCCCTAGGGCCTTCTTGTTTCCTTCTGATCAGAAGATGGACCTGGAGCACTGGGCAGAGGACATTGACTTTACCCCCCAGGAGCTGCACCAGATGAGAATTCAGGATAACCAGCTCTTCAGTGTTTCTCCAAAGTCAGGAACACTTCTTCCAGGACAGGTGAAGTCTGTGCAGCTTTCACACAGGTAATAATAAGTACCTGTTTTTCAGAGTGTCTTGCTGTGTACCAGAACAACATATGCCATCACCCCTGAGTTTCGATGCCAGATGCTCCTTTCCCTTCACATGTTCCTCAGCAGAGGCTGGGCAAGTACAAAGTTCCTGAGTTGTGTCCAGTTTCTGGACTCCATAGAACTTGTCTTCCTCAGGAGAATATTTTAATGTCCCTTAACACTGCAGTGCAAAAGGCATTTTAGTGTGACATGCTGAGGACACTGGTCTGCAGTGAGCTGTCTGTTGAGGAGGTGAACAAGATGCTGCACTTCCTGTACTTTTGATTATGCAGTGATACTCTTACTTTTGTCATCACCTGGAGCTACTAGCCCTTGTGTGCCTATAGAAGGTACGAAGAAAGCTGAACACTTCCCCTGCACAGCAGATCATATCTGAGAAGTACTGGCATTTTGCTGATCTAGGAACTTGGGTCCCTAAATAGGTGTATGACTAAAATCAACATTGTATCACTGATTCCCACCCAAATACAGCTGGGTTCCCCCCCACCTCCCCGGGGCCCTTACGCAACAGTGACTCTTTAGTTGGGAAGTGAATTGTCTCTAATGTTCTGTGTGACTGATTCTATCATCCTGGGCACAAGGTTGATTTTTACTGTTTTCCTCTCTCTCCTCTTTCACTGCTAGACATGATTTCATTGGCACTGATCGCCTCCCTGTCCTGCTGAAGATTTCCTATGGCCATGAGATTCTGGTAAGATAGCAGGTGTCCCTTCCTTCCATTTACAGAACAACAGCAGGTAGGAACTGAATTAAGAGGTGTTTTCCCCGGAAGCTGCATAGCGTACAGGGGGCTGTGGCCTTCCCCTGGAATTTGCCCAAGCCAGGTAGTAACAGGGGGCCAAGCAGAGACACAAAACCAATGTTCTGACAAACTTGTGGTTCCAGCACAGTGTGATGTGGGCAGTGCACTGGCAGAATGGCCCTTGGATGGCACATCTGCTGGGTTCTTCAACAAGAGGACGATCACTGCTTATTATTAACCTCTGTATTTTAATAGTGGTGTTAGTGCAGAATTGCTTCTTTCTTCAAGACAACTCCAAGTCCAAAACTGACTTCCCAGGTTTTACAGTCCCTGCACATTTTCCACACTCTGGTGTAACTCGTGGTCAGGATTTCTATGTATGCTTCCCCTTGTTTCATGTGCCTCACCGTGAGTTCTTCCATGCAGTGTTCTTGACGTTCAGATCTGCAGCCCATCCTACTTCTCTCATATGCAGCTTTCCTGAATCTCTCCATCTCATCAGCTCTCTGTACTCTTCCAACCCCCCCTGGAATATGCTTTTCTCCAAATATACCACCTGCTCTGATGGTAGTTTGGGAATGCACAGGGTGTCAGAGCATCTTCCAGCTCTGGGAGTACAGAGTCATCTGCTTCACCAAGCCCAGAAGGTGCTTCCTGGGTTCCTGGTTGGCTGCAGTCTTTGTCCACCCACTTATTACTTCTACCAATGATAGAGGAGATTCTTACTCACTCTTCCTGCTTCACTGCTTCCTAAAGCATCCCAGAGCTGATCTGTGGTGTGTTTTCCCTGGGCATTTCCTGAGGCTTGGAACTAATTTTTCTCTTCCCCCCTCTCTCAAACTGTCAGTTAGAGTCAAAGTCACCTTGTGCTCTGCCAGGCACCAGTCATGCCCGGCTGAGCCTTCCTGTCTGTCTCTGAAGTTTCCTATGAGACCATTGTGTTCGCACATCTCTTTTATTTTTCTTTTCTTTCAGGACTATTGTCAGCTGAAAATCCAACCCTTTGACCAAGCTGTTCAAACAGTGGCTTAACTGTGCCTTCCCTCAAAGCCCTTGGACAGGCTCCATGTGCTCTGACTGCCTGGCACAATCCTGAGAGTGGCTGTGAGCCTTTCACCAGCTGGCCAGTGAGGGAAGAGGCTTTGGAGCACCAGAAGCCTATAGGGCATACATCCTCTCTCGCCACATAGCCAGTGTCTTTGGTGGCCACCAGAGGCTACCACCCTGCTGATACTGCTGCTGCAGAAGGGGCTGGAAAAGCATGGGAGGCCCTGGGGGTGTAAAGATCCCTTGGTGCATTTGAGCTCAAGCAACAGGAGCTGTAGTGGCCAGTCCAGAGACATGGAGCAGTGCAGGTGGTTGCAACCTGCTGAGATGCAGTGCCAGTACTGAACTGCTGATATCAGAAAGTAGGAGTGGAAGAGGCAAAGAGGACAGCTGAGGGACTGATCACAGTGTGCCTTCTTTTCTTGCAGTCGTGGTATGAAGTGCACAGAATTGCCAGCCCCTGTGGCAGAGACTGCCCTAAGTGTGCTCATATGCCAGATTTGAGCAAATCCTCACCTGTGATTTTGGTGAAATGTGCAAAACATATGCTAACCTTAAGGGAAGTAAATGCTGTAATGTCACCCCAAAAGTTAAGCTTTGGAAATTTCAGAAAGCAACAATAAGCAGAGGAGGATACCATTGGGTTGGGGTATTGCTTGGTCAAATTCCAAATTACTTGGCTTCAGAGCAGTGATGTTAGCAAATGCCTTTTTTTCCTTTGGATTTAAATTCACTTCTGTGATGACTTTACTCACTTGGATAGATTTTGACCTCCTGTTCCTCTGTTTCCCCCAGAGCCTGTCTACCTCATTTTCAGGAGAAGTTCCTTTTCTGTTACTCCTTCCCCATTCAGTGGCCAGTTTTCAGTCCTCTGATGATTTATAGATGCTCTGAAGGACCCAAACTGATTTCCCATTGTTAATTTCTTCTGGCTATAGGAGGAGACATCTGAGGGACTTGTGTCTTACCCAGTTCCTTTTGCAGTAGGGAATCAAGGCCTCCCACTGCTTAATGCTGTCATATATTGTCCTTTGCCTCTTCACCTGTAAGACTGCTTGTTCTTAGAGCTCTGAGATTGTTTGGCTGGGCAAAATTTGCAGTCCTCAGCAGCTTTAGTTGGGAAAGCTCAGCCAGCTGCAGGTGTTGCAGGATGAGGTAGGCTGGTTTGCAGAACTCCCTGGAGAGAAGGGCTGGATCCCAAGGAGAATCCCTGGGCACACAGGTTTTATAAACTGCAAGTGTTTGCACTTCACTTCATAGCTGCTAGTTAGGTATTGTGAGATGTTATCACCTGCAGCATGTGTTCTCCAAGCAGCTCTCCTCCCTGGGGAATCTGGCATCCCCTGGCATCCCTCTTATGGTCCTAAAGCTTCACTATGGGATGAAGTCTGTGCACTCTAGAAGGAGAATCGATTGCAGCAGGTCTTCCCTTTTCTCCATTGGTCTGTCTTTAACTGATAATCCTCTAAATGTCATATCCTGTGTCAAATGGAATCTGATGACAGTTTTTCCTCAGCAGTTCTGGTCTGTTGGAATCCAAGGTGGCTTTTTGACTGAAGTTATATAAGTGGTGTTTCACTCTCAAAGCTCAGGGAGGTTCCTGTCCCTTTTTCCCTTGAAGTTTGAAAGTGTCAGCTTTTGTCTTCCTCCTATGTTCACTTCATCTGGCATGCTGTGGTTCTCAGGAGGCTGAATGCTCATGTAGTGATTTGAAAAGATCCCATGTGCAACCTCGTTAACATTGAACTTCTAGTCCTTTCTCCCACCTCATTTTGCTTATAGATCTGAACCAGAATGGGTTGTTTAAAAGGAATGGTCATTCTCTGCTCTTTTTTAAGCAGCTGATAGAGTATCTCCTGCAGGTGTCTATCTTTGCAAGCATTCTCTGTCTTCTGCACATGCATTTGAAAAATAACCATTCTTCAGGCTTAACTTACTGTGAGTTGCAGTAACTTGGCTCCTGTTGGCTCATGCAGAGACATTACTTACTAAGTGACTGCTTTGCAGCCTCTACCCCAAAGCAGAGAGCTCAGGAGTACTTTGGTGTGATCCTGTGGGAAACAGTGCATCCTCAGTGCATCGTCAGCCTGATTGCAGTTTTTTCAAAATGCAGAAGGCTGTGTGAATGCGAAATCTTTTCTATGAAATAGCTCGATAAATCTCTTCACTTTCCTTGGAGTGCCTGGCAGCTGCTTTGCTAACAGGATACTGTTGATCATTACCTGATTGCTTAAAATTCAGCTGGGATGTTCTTGCAGCTTTTGGACTGTTAGACACGGTCTTGGAGCACTATGGAGGACATCCAAATGGTCCTTTCCAAGAAGAGACCATTACTTACCTAAATCCTGTCTTTCCAAAGTATTTGGCTGTGACAGCTGCACACTCTCCTATGTACAGTCCGTTCACTGATTCATAAAGAATTTCTACCATACACTTACACAGAGAAACACTGATACTGATGCCTGGCATAGCAGAGACAAAAGTACAGTCTCTCTGATACAAGAAGAGAACCTTTCAGAGAAAATCTTGAGTAGGTTCTCCATCTCCTTGATTTTTTCTTAGGACATGCTATCCTGATATTGCTAATTTAAGTCTGTGACTGTGTGGCCTTCAGCTTGCAAAATACTTTGGAGTTCTTGTGTAGTTTTTAGTGATGGGACCATGGCTGTGTGAGAAAGTGACTGCATTTCTTCCCACTGCAGCTGACCTTCAGCAGTGTGACAGTGGAACGTGACCAGCGGTATGTTCATTTTGCATCCACTAAACACCTCTTCGCACCCATTGCTGTTGGAAGCTTCCAACCCCCCACACAGGTGAGCATCTTGGAGCCAAACCCAGCAGCAAGTATAGGGAAGGAGCTAGCACTACAAGGACAGGCAGTGTCTGAGGCAATTCTCAAGAAATGGAATGGCCTCCACAGGAAAACATCACAGGAGAATTTTGAGGACAGTCCTAGGCAGAGTTTGGAAATAGCTGCTGGGACGGCAGCAGGGAAAGTATTTTTCACCATCTCCAGTTTGACAAGATTTGGTGTTCACTCTAATCAGAATGCTTATGAGGCATGTTGGGCTGTTCACTTATTCTCTTGCATTGGATCTGGGTGAAAACTTGCCTAGCTGCTCCATGTACTCTGGAAATAAATCCTAATTAGTTTTTTAGTAAATTAATTTAACTTCCTTTAACACTTATTCAGCAAAAAGACAGCTTTGATTCTGTTCTGCCTAATTTACTTGGGAAATGAACAAGTCTCAATTGAATTAAGATCACTTTAATACGAGTGTTTTTACATTTTAAGTAATCCGCTTTGCAGTGATCCCTTTAGCTAATTTGTATTAATTTTCCCCTAGTGTGGATTGGCAGGGCACCATTTGGAGAGGCACTGTGGTTATCAACGTACATGTGTGGTGCTAAACCTCCAGCACAGCCGCCTATCAGAGCCTCAGTGTTAAATCTTGACTCTATGAGGTCTCCTCATTGTTAGGAGTTAAGCTGATTAATTAAATATTAATGCTGATCAGAGTCCTCTGGGGAAGTGTTAACTAGTTTAACTTGTACCTGGTATAATAAGCACTGCTCTTTCTGACTCATTTCAGACTTATAAACTCTACAATGGTGGCTCCACACCCGTGACATTTGAGGTGCAGCTGGACAACATTGTGAAGATACAGGAGAAGAATTTTCAGCATCCTGTGTTTGTCTGCCTAACTCCTAGAGGAGAAATCCCCCCTGGTGAAACAGGCCACATTGAGTGGATCTTCTCACCACTGGAACCTAAAACATACTCAGTAAGACCCTCCTCATGACTGAAAGAAACAGATTCTCTTGTTGACCCAAAATTCTTCAGTTTTCTTACTGATGGTTGGTCCATGTCATGCTACAGCTGAATTGAGCTCTATTCCTCCAAGAGGCAGAAAGTCTTGAGCGCAAATGAGTGGCTGGTCTGGTCTGGAAATGGAGCAGATAAATTGCTGTCTCACAAAGTTTTTCTTCCCAGGAAGAGATTATCTTCCCCAACTAGTCATCTCAGTATATATTTTTCAAGGATCAAACAGTAACTGGGGATATCAGTAGTATCTGTTCAGATTTGTGGTTCATTGTTGGCCTCCAAATATTCCCACCAAAGAGACTGAAGTCAGCGTCTTCTATCATTGCAGTGTATGCTGCAGACGTCTGGAAACAGCCTTCCCAAAGACCTCTGTCCTGGGCTGCAGCAGGCAGGCAGGGCCAGAGCTAAAGCACTGCTTATTGCTCCAGTCTGTGGTGAATGCATGGAAAAATAAATAAATTTAATTTTAAAACTCCAGCCTTTGCTCCAAGAGGGAGTCTCTGTCCATCTCATAGTGTAACTGGCTAATTGATGACTTAACCAGTTTTCCTGGGCTGGCAGGAAAGGCCAAGGCCTGAAAGAGCAAAAGAGACTCGATTTGTCTTTATCCACGCATGTGGTGTATTTAGACCAGTCCATTAGCAAGTATTCTAGCTTATTGCACTTCTCTATCAAATATGACTCTGGACTTAAAACTTTTATCTTGTCCAATGCAGGTTGATGTTCCCATCCACATCCTGGAGGGTGAGTCGACCCCAATCACTTTCCAGGCAGAAGGCTACAATCCAAATATTGTAGGAGAGGATGCCACATCCAGCCAATTTTTGTGTCCTGCAGTATTTCCAGGTTCTGCCAAGCTAACTGTGCCTGGGCAGGTAAGTCCAGGTGTGGGATATGAGGAATATGATCAGTCCAGAAATGTGTGTGAGAGACTGAAATATACAAGTGGCCCCATCTTGCAGTAGTCTGTGTTTCAGGGGAGTCCATTTGCCATGAGGCAGAACAAGATATTTCCCTTCCAGCAGGTCATCTAGAGCTTCACTCATGGAAGCTGAAAGGTGTCTTCCTTCCAGCATGTCACTTCCATAGCCATTAGAACAAAAACGGGTTTAGGGTTTGTTCATGTACTGATTTTTTTCTTAGAAGTTACCTCCCATCACAGCTGCCTTTCTTGTGTGCAACTGCAACACCTTTTGCTTTGCTAAATCATTCTCAAAAAGATCACTATACTCCTGAAATATCCTGTGAGGGCTTGGCTGCTACCATTTCACAGCCAAACTTGGACAATTCATAACCTGAATGCTGGCTGCAAGATGGTCACCTATTCAGGCATGTGCAGAGGAATGCACTTGTTTGACCTGCCGCTGGCTCAGCAGGAGCTTTTCTGGCCTGGCTAGACCTGGCCTGCCAGCCTGGACCAGCTGTTGTTAAACTCACCCACAGGTCCAAGCACACTGAATGAGCATTATACAGCAGCAGCAGAGGCGTTATCCTGGGAGGTAAAGGATTCATCCTGTGTGACATTTGTGTGCCTTCCTTGAAGCCAGCCACAGGTCCCTGTGGTCTTTGGCTTCCAGCATGGGGATTATATTCCTGAGTACAGCAAAGAGAAGATGATTGAAACCTACCTCAGTCTGACAATGAAGATGGCATTCTGCAAGGCTCTTGTCTAAAATCAAGTTCCTTTCTCTAATGATTACTATACTTAATTAGAGATTGCACTGTGCCTGGAGAATGGGACAAACTAGTAGCATATTAGTACCAAGATGTATTAGGGAGCAATTTCCCAAAACTCACATTCAGGTTGATGGGGATTTTGCACAGGCACACACCTCATGTTCTCTCAGCTGGAGTAGGAAAAGGCGTGGACTGCAAGTGCTGCAGAGAGAATCAGAGTGTTACTGGTCCTCTGTGCTCCTGAGATCCTCTCCTGTCCAGAACCAGTGTTATGCCTTATTCATTGCTCACTCAATCCCACTGCAACAGAGCTGTCCTTTGGAGGTAAAGTCATCATAAGCAGAGCAAAAATTAGAGAATTGTTACACTCCCTCAAGTTGTTATAGTAAAGATACCCAGTTAATATTTTCTATGAATTTCTGGATAACTTAGTGATGACTAAGTGTGAATGTGCTTCTCCAATGGCTAGATCCCATCTTCCTTTCCTGCTGTTCCTTCTGGTTTCTCCTTGCTTCCTGCAGGCAGCTACCTTGTCCCATCACAGGATTTGCCTTGGAAATATCCCAGACTGCACCAAAGCTGGTCGACTTGTCTTTCTCAACAATATCTCGGAGAGTAAGGCAGTTGCGTTTACCTGGCAGATAAGCACCTGTATTGGAAAGGTGAGTCCTCTTTGTTCTACAACCTTCCTGCCCATCTCTCTTGTGCTATGAAAGGACCTTACGACTCCACTTTCAACAAGACAGTTCTAGCAAATTGGCTTTCTACTAGATGATGAAAGGTAAAGTGAAGGCAAGAGTTAGGATAGGGGGAAAGATAGGAATTCAGAAGGAAATCTGAAGACTTTGGTGGAGTTACATAAAGCTGGAACTACAGGGTGCAAAAACAAACCTCAGGACTCTGTCCACCAGCAAAGGTCATGTTTATTCTTGGAATATATCAACTGCATCTCTCTCATGCCACATATCTCTGAGAAGGAGAGGTGTGTTTCCTGCAAATAGGAAGCACATGTGAAAGTCCCAGGACAGTGAAACAGCTCTTTTGGGAGTTTTTCTGGTTTTTTTTTTTAATTTTGTTTCCCCCACCCACCCAGGCATTGGAGATTGCTCCAGAGTCAGGGGTTGTGCAGCCTGGAGAGAGTATCCCCTGCTTCATCACACTGAGACCTACAAGGAATCCCTCCTTCTGCAGAATAAATCTGGTGTGTGAGGTGAGACCCAAGAGGTACCTGTGTATTACCATGACCTGGGCATATTATTGTGGTTCCCAAATGGCTGAGCCCAGCAGTCAGCTGCATGCTGCTTCCAGCTGAAGGAATCCTTCTTTGCTACACAATTCTCATTCCTGAAGACACTTAGCTTCATCCTTCCTGAGGCTTTAAGTATCTTTCTGTCTTTGTGGCTCACTAGATGAAGTATAATTGTGCAATGTATGGCTTTGTGAGGGGAACACAGCTTCTAGAAGTGATGGTTTGAATGGAAATGGCTTTCAGTGGTTGCCAAAGACTTGATATCTGTAAAAGACAAGTCTCACTGCTTTAATATTATTGGGGGCACAGACTTACAATAGTGTCCCCCTGGACACTTTATAGGTTTTTTTGGCAAGAGACTGTATCTTCTCTGAGTCTTAAAATACCACTGTTCTTTCCTCTTCCTCCCACTGGAATACATGGAAACTGAGTGAGTTTCTTTCTGGGACCTCCTGAAGGGGAGAAACAGGCATGGACTTGAGCCAGAGACTGTTATTTGCAACTCTTTGCTAGCCCTGCTCCCTTCAGTAATGGTTTGCTTCACAGGTGTACATCCAGGGGTCCCTGGTTCAGTATGAGAGGGACCTGCAGGAGTGGGAAAAGGAGAAGGAGCGGCAGGCTGGGGAATTCACCATCACAGAGAAGGACCTTGGGGCTAAGAAGAAGCCAACACCACCTTCAGTGGTAAGTGCTCTCAAAACCTTTCAGCAGCTTGCTTGGCTCAAGAAACAGCAGCCAGTGTTGACAAGAACTGTTCTTTAAGAAAATCTAGGCAAATTGATAAAAGGACATGAGGCTCTGATCTGTTAAAGACCTCAAAGCTGGTCTGTGGTTAGCGGAAAATGAGATCTTGGTTTCTAGCCAAGAATCATCTTACAAACTCTGAAATTGCTAGTAATCATCTGAAATTTGGAAGCGCATGAGAAGCCTTAGGAAAAACAAAAGCCAGTGGCTGTGGAAACCAATGGCTGGATTTTTAACCATGAATAAACACTGGAGAGAAATGTGTAGCTAGCAGTAAGAATGTGGCCTGAGTGAAGAATGGAAGGATGAGATCATTGACTCTCAGCTGGAATAAAATTAAAAAGAAACCCTAAAGTCTTGTTCTGCTCCATATCTTTCCTACATGGTAATTCTTCCTTTTTTTTGTTTGGTGTGGGTTTTTTTTAATATTTTATGTTATTTTTCAGAGGTTATCAGATTCTGCTGAAACAGAAAATCTCCCTGAATCCTCAGCTGTGATCAGGAAATACAAGGTAAGTCTGGCCTGTCTCACCCATAGTAGAATCAAACTGACTGCTTTAGAAAAGAGGCAGATGCTGGATATCACAGCGTGGGAGTCTGGACAGAGAGCACAGCAGGATTTGTAGCTTCAAGGCCTTGGGACACAGACTGTTTGGAGGAGCCAGAAGAATCAGACGGTCTGGCAGTGTTCTGTGGGCAGTAACTTTCCAGCTGAGGTGAATGGGAACTGAAATTGGCATCAAATGTGCACCCATGACTGGAAAAAGGGGGAAGGGTTTCAAATAAGCAGAAAAGATGCACATAGACAGGGCAATCAGTACCTGTACTGGTTTCATTCTGGGACCACAATGGAATGTGTGCCACAACAGAATGCAGCAGGACCCTGGCAGAACATGGTGCAGACTTTGCCCTCACCTCTAGAAGGTCTGTGCTCTGTTCCTCAGGAGAAGCTGCAGGCAGGAACTGCCTTGGTTTAAATGCACAGAAAGCTTTAAAGCTCAATTTGCCTGATTCATCTCTGTTTCCACTCAAGTGCACAACTGTATGCACTGCTGGAAAACAGCTTTTCCAGCAGTGGTGGGAAGGTGTGAAACAAAGTCCCAGTGAGTGCTCTGCAGAACTGCCTGGATCCAATGGAAGAGCCAGCAGTGTCTATAGCCATCCGCAGGACATGCTGTGGGAATGACAGGGCTCATGGAGGACCAGCTAATCCAAGATGTGGACAGATTTAGGGGAGCTGAGGGGAGGGTAGGCCTGAGAGGATTGAGGCAACTAGGTGGTACATCTTGTTATCTCAGGAATGTCACTGCAGTCAGGCTGTAGCAGTGCTTCTGGGACCCCGTGGAGTGCCTTTGCATGCCCTGCATTGTTCTGTGTTAAGGAATCAGCTCAGGGCAACTCTAGCTTGGACTGTCTGCCTTGTGCTGTTTGGTGTGATCAGTGATGCTGGTCGAGGCATTCACTGGATGAGCATAAGGATGGCTGGAGAATGGCAAAACCAGTTTCCGTTAGTCCTCTAGGATTTTAAGCTCTAGTGACAATTTGGAGCCAGCTATGTCTGTCTAAGGAGCAGTGAAGGCCCCTCATTCCCAGAGGTGGGACAGCCGTGTCTCAAAATCGTAAGTCCTGTGATGCCTGAGGGCTTCTCCAGATCTGAGTGGTGTCCTTCTGGCCCAGGCTTCCAGACTACTGTTCTAAGAAACTTCCCCCAACCTGACTGCTGGTAATGCAATCCCAAGTTGGCCCATGTAGTGTGGCTGGAGTCAGCTCCTGGTTTCCCTTCAGATTTGGGGGAGAACAATTTCCATTTTGGGGGAGAATGAATTCCATCCACGTACATCACTTCTCCCGCAGCATTCCTGGTGTGCTTGCGAGAGCTTCCATGGTGATGAATTGAGTACGATAGCCCCAAGTGCATTGGGGAGACCCTGAAGCCCCGTTGATACTTGGGGCTGGCGCGCTGAGCAGTGAGAAGGGAATAGACCTGAGGTCCACTATGGCTGCTCATGCCTGTTAGCAGTACTGCAGTGCTAAGACCATTTTGACACTCAGGATGTGGTGGTTCTGGTTGCTGGGCTTTCAGTTCTCACGCATGTGCTCAAGTCTATACCAGCCTACTTGTGGCCTAAAGAACAACTATATGCCTGCCATTTCTTTCTCTCCAACAGACATTATCCCCTATTAAAAGCCACTTTACACCCAGTCAGCCACCTGGACACGTTGAGAGGGGGATGCCTTTGGGCAAAGATGCCAGCCAGGTGTGGGTCAAACCAGAGCCTCCCAAGCCCTTGCTCTTACACCTTGATGTGTCAGCCAGGTCCTACTCTATTGAGGACTTTCTCAGCAACTTTGCCTTGGATTTTCCCAGATACTTCTTGTCCAGGTAAGAGAGAGAGTTTTTTTGATTGGCATCTTCATCTGAGCCAGGGCTGCCCATGCTCTGATATGCACTGAGCTTGGAGCTCCACTCTGCTCCGCTCCTCTCCAGTGCCTCAGAATTAGGTAAGAGGTGTCTTGCTTTCTGCAGCATTAGCTATTACCTATTTCTCTCCCCACCTCAACTGTCAGAGCTCAGTGTTCCTCTTTTATGAGAGTGTCCCTGCTGCTGTCACAGATATGACAGCTCCCACTCCTCCCCTGCTTGCCTGAAGTGCTGCTGCAGTGCCAGGAGGGTACAGGTCTTTGATATTTTGGTTCAGTAGTGCTGCTACTGATGGAACAACTTCTCCTTTTCCAGTCCTTTCAGTGCCCAGCCCTCAGAGAGTGAATTTGTGCATGGAAGTAAGTATAGAAGCAGGACAGATATGGAGCCCAAATGGCTGTCCCTGGCTGCTGCTTCAAAACAGGAGCTGGAGGTGGTGACTGACACGCTCACAGGAGTCATCAGGTATGTGTCCCTTCACCCTCACCTGGTTTGGAGGCCCTGTCCTTCAGAGAACATGTGCAGCATGGCCAGCCCTCTGCTAATCCTAGAGGAATCTGTACACACTTGTTGCCAGAATGGGAGATCCACCTGCCAAAGGCTGTCTTGGGGACTATGAGTTCAGGGATCCTGGAGTGACAGCCAAGGGCAGGGGCTTCCTCCCCATGCAGGGGCTGAGCCCATCTCTCCAGAGTTCACAGGAACCAGGGAACTCTGCCTGCTGTGATCTTGGAAACAGGCTGTGTTGGGATACACCTATATGGTTTGTGAGCTGCACAAAAGTAAAGAACCAGCACTGGGGAAACAGAGATAGTTTCACTAGCTCAGGCCCTCTTGCTGCCTCCCTTAGGTCCAGAAATCAAGAAGGGACAGACTAAACACTGACATCAGTCAGTGGTTTCCTCTGATTTGTGGTGTCTTGTAATAATCCTCTGGGTCATACAGATTGCTGATTTGCTGGAACTCTTCCTTTATTTTCCTCTTCCTAGAAGCCTCTTGGAGAACGGCCACTTCCAAAAGACAGTGAGAAAAATCCAAGATGAACCTGTTCCATATTTCTCCCAGTTCCAGTCTGCAAAATCAGCAGAGCTTCAGGACAGTAGACAGGGCACCACGATCCCCTCCAGAGTCTCTGCTTCGACAGATCTTGACCTTGAGAAGGATGGAGAGGGGAAAAATCTGAGTCAGGGAACCTCTCCCTTTGATTTGCTGGAGTCTTGGAAGATTTTTCACCATAAAAAGTTGAGGGAAAAGAAGATGATAAATAGGTGAGAAAGAGCTCACACATAAAAGGCAAGAGCTGCACAGTCAAGAGACCTATGGCAGCACACTGCTTAGCCAGAAATTCATTTTTCCTTCAGCCCAGCAGCATTTCTGCTGGTGTGTTCTGTGTTCTCTGGGTGGAAGTTGATGCTAACCCACCGAGCCACCCTCTCTCGAGTGTGGTTTGTGGGGAGAGAAGGTTTACTCTGTCTGGGGTTGAGCCGTGGTCAGTGCCAGGATGCTGGTAGTGAGTGAAGTCTGCTTTACTCTCAGGTAGTCCTGGCCATGTTAGACATTAGGGTGCAGTGTGTGCTTACCTCACCTTTTATTTTCACTACAGTGTTTCACCACCTTGCATTTGCTGTGGCTACTTCCTTGTACACTGCTACAAGCTACGAGCATATTCACCCATAGCAGCTACAGCACAGCTTGGAGGGAGAAACCAGTAAAACTACAGTTACCCAGCTCTGTCTAAGGTCAGGGCCTGACACCAGCTAGTGATAGTTCTGGGACAAGGGTCAGCAACCCATTGCTCAAATCTTTGGTTCACTGGTGGCAGTGTGTAGGAAACTGTGTACTCTACTGCTGTGCCTGATGATTCCTGGCAGGAGTCACAGCAAGCAGCCTGCCTTATCTGCTTTCTGATAGCTGTCATCTGCTGTACTTCTGTCCCTCTAGGCTGCCGGTTGTTGGGAACCTTGTGGAGCTGGTGCTGGAAAACACACTGCAGAATATCCTGATCGAAGCCAGCCATGGGGAGGTGGTGCTGACATCCTGGCCCAGAGTTATTGCTTTACCCCCCAACCCTTCCCGAAGGTAGCAGAGTGTATCTGTTCTCTGGTGGGGGACAGAACCTGTCCTTAAGACGTCAGGCTGAAGCACAGCCTGTTTTCTAGACCATGTGGATTAGCTGAATCCCTGCTGAATTAATTGCAAGGCTGCCTTTGCAAAACGGCAAATCCATTCCCAAAGTCTCTGCCCCTTCTTGGCTTGTCCTGGGCCACAGAGCAGAGGTTCTAATGGTACAGCCTTTCTGTGGACCTGAGACTCTCATGCAGCTCTGGGGCAGGGCCTGAGGCACTGGAGAACCCAGCACAAGGATGGTCCTTTGGGAAAAGAGGTCAAGGAGCAGGCAGCACAGCCTCTGACAGCAGAAAGGGGTCAAAGCTTTCATAGTCCAAAATGATGTGGGATCTAGTTAGCTTAAGGGAATGGCCATTGGTAGGGGAAGTAGATTTGGAGGTGAGGGGAAAGCATGAGGGTTTTCCCTAGCTTGGGCAGAAGTGCAGAGAGATGGGATTGAGGGTTAATGGAAGAGGGTTGTTGGATGTAGATGTCATCTCCAGAGCTGCAATCTCATCTTCTTCAGAATCACCAATTCGGCACCCCCACCCTTCAGAGCATAGCTGGGCACTATGCTGCTTGAGCTCTTCGAGGACATCAGCTCTCTCCATTCTTCATCCCTGTGATGTCCAGAGCAACTTGGACCCTCCCACGCCATGACCTTAGCTCAGCATGCTGCCCTTCTCTAAGGAGGTATGTCCTGATTATGTTCTCAGCACCAATTTGAATCCTCTGACAATTCCACAGCAGAGTTCATGACATCTCTCCTTTCTATGGCTGGCCACATAATCAGAGAAGAACTCTATGCTACAGGGAGCACATGGACAACCTCTGTGACAAATCCCACTACCCTCAGTCTGTACCAGCTGAGAGGAGTGGAATCTGCTTTGGAATATAGCTGAGGAAGGACTGACAGCTGGGCAATGAGGTGATGACATCAGTAGAATGCAGGTGCTGAATCCTCCCCTCCTTGCTCCAGTGGCAGCTGCAGGTTCCCCTTACAGTTACCAGCCCGAGGGGGCAGCTGCAGCATCATCAGCACACGCAGCAACCCAATAAAAGCAACTTGACCTTCAGACACTGACACTGTGTGTAACATATGTAATTCATGCGTCTGGGTTTGTGAGCCCTGGACAAGGTCTTCCCTTTTCAAACTGCAAGGCTGTCACCTAAGGAAGGAGATGCTCTGAGCCTTGGCCTGACCAGGGGGGTCCGTCAGGCTGCGAGAGGTATTGCAATGAAGGAGCGGATTTCTCACAGCCGGGAGGTGGCAGTGTGAGTTGTTAGAAATCCCAGTGGCCAGTGCAGAACAGGCTGGTGCTGGGTCCCAGCTGCTGCTCCGAGGCAGGAGCTGCAGGATGGCTGTGCCAGGCAGTGGGACTGCATTTGCAGCATCTTCCCTGTTCTGCAGCACTGCTATGGGCTCTGTAGCATGGGGTTCATGCAGCCACCCAGCTCTGGTGAGGATGCAGCTTTGGTGTCCCTCTCCAAACTCTCATGTCCTGTTCCCAGTGCCAGGACCCAACCAAGACCAGAGCTGCATCTTCTTCCCTTGCATCCTAAAAGAATACTGTGCACAAAGCACTGTGGAGAGCTTTTGACCTGCTCAGCAGAGGACAGTTGCCTGCTGTGCCTGGGGTACCATGGCTCACCCAGCTTCACCCCAGCACTCCTCTCTGTGCAGGAGCCCTGTCTGCGTAACCATTACTAAGCCCCAGGGCTGAGCTGTTCCTGTTGTCAGAGATACAATGGAGGTGCTGCCAGCTCCTGAACCCAGCCTGAGTGCCTTGGGCCTTCCCATGGGTCCAGGATCCTTCTCATGTGGAGTGCAAACCCTCTCCTCCTTTCCCAGTACTCTGGGTCTCAGGTCTCCTATGTCACAGCAGTCTTCCTATATTTTTCTGGGCTTTGGCTAGTGCTGAACATGTAATGCTGAAACATTTCCTTCCTCCACAGCTCAAGGAGCAGCAGGGCCTGGCTGTTCAGTCCACTTGGAGTGATTCTTCTTGGTCCAGGCTCCTCACTAAGATTTGCTCTCTGCAGATGCTCTGTAGTCCTGCAACAAACTTCCCAAATGGATAGCAAAGGCAGGGGTAGAAGCCTCACTATTGCCCTAAAGCAGGTTGAATCCAGCTGCCCAAGGGCAGCCTGGAGCAGTGAAGACAAGGTCAGTCTGTTTGTCCATCCTCAGACCTGCTGTGTGATCTAACGCTCTTTAGGCTCCATCACTGCAGCTGCATCCACTGCCTGGAGGAGTTGACATGGGAAATGCTGTGTGTTAGTCTGGTGTAACACCCAAAAGTGAATGGAGGGAACTCAAGAGCCATCACATGTGCAGGGAATTATTTTTTTGTCATTAAAGCTCCTATTCCCCCCCACTTTCCTGTGCTCCCATGCTGGACCTGGAGAAAACAGAACTCACGCTGTACTTGCCTGTTGAAGCACTATTAGAGGGAAATTCACTTGTTTGTTAAGCATCACTCTAGTACGAGAGATCTTGAAGATGGTGCCTTAAACAACAGGTGAGTCAGGGAAACAGAGCTGAGAGCTACCTACACCTGCGAGAGAGAATTTTTTCTTCTCTCTGCTCTTTCTAGGGGCTGTGAGATGGTGGTGTGTAACCTCTGTTGTAGGTCTTCTCTGGAGCCTGTCAACCAGAACCACTCTGTGTGCTCAAAACAAAGACAGTAGCAGCTGTCACACATGCTTCTTTTATCCTTATCCTACAGTATAAATACACTGGGGGCAGCTTCTTTCCCAGATTGGGGAAATTCCTGATTCCTCATCTCAGGTTGTGAACTAGACCCTGACCCTGGTTTTGGAAAACACTTTCATGTGTGACTGAGCCACATCACTGTCCCATGAGCAAAGAGAGACAGCAGCACTCCCAGATACTGCTGGGGGTGAGCTCACCATAGTGTGGAGCCTACAGTGTGGATGTACTCACCTGGAGGGTCCTCTCTCACTTGGATCTTTGAGGCAATGTGAGATGGGATGAAGGGAGGGGAGAGATGTGCAGAGCTGGCAGGGAGATCTTTTCACTTAGCAAGAGGCTTTGTTGGTGCACACTACCAAGGGAAATGAACTGTGGGACTATAGCAGAGCCAGACTCACAGCCCAGCTCAGCTCCCAAAAGAGAGAAGTCCTGTTTCTGCTAACCACATCTGAATCTCAGGCAGGAGAAAGCTGGAGCTTGTTCTACTGTCTTCCAGGGCTGGATTTGGCCCCAACATAGCTACGTTTCGAATGCACATCTCTCCAACAGAAATATTGGACATAGAGGTCCTGCTCCTTCCCACTGGTGTTTGAGTGGTGAAGCGGATGATGTTCCCAGACAACTGGAGTTGGTGGCCAAGCCAGCCTCCCAGCAGGTCAGCACAAGGATGGCTGAGCATGAACTTGGCAAGCTAATGGGACTCCCCCTCTCCTTGTGCGAATTATCAGGAGCACTCAGTCATCAGGCAGTTCATGCAACACACAACGGGCGCTTTCTTCTTGGCTGTTACTCCTGGCTCCCAGGGAGGGGTGAAATGGCCTTGGGGCAGGTGGGCAACAGAAGCTATCCTGAATCCCATTAAAATATTTAACACCTGCTGAATCGTGCCATTGTCTGGGAGATAAATGGAAGGGAACAAAGCTGCTCTTGGGCTTCCCTGACAGGGTGTCTGCAAGTCTCTGCTGTCCCATCCGCAGCTGCAGAGCCTGAATCTCCTGCAAAGCCCCACCTGGCGGGTCTCTGTGTCTGTGTGGGGAAGGCAGCAACGTTAGGGGACAAAGAATCAACCCCTTCTCCCTCTGTACGGAGTATGAGGTAGAAACCTGGAAAAGTCTTGCCCTGACCAGCTTACAGTGTCTGAAGAGCAAAAGCATGAGGGTGATCCTTCCAAAACCCTTGGCAGAGCTGGGCAGATATCCTTCACCCCTGGCCTCCCATCTCCAAGATACTGGGCTTGGAGACACTCAGCTGTGTCTCTTTGGTATTTGGGAGTGAAGACCATGCCCAGGGCACCATGCTGGCTCCTGATGGGCACAAGAGGTGCTCTGACGTGAGCTAATCAGTCCACGTGGGACAGTGAGGCAGCACAAGCCCTTGGCTGCTGCAGGAGGAGGCTGAGGCTGCCCTTCCAAGGCCAGTCCTACTGAGGGCTCGATCCTGGTGCTGCCCAGCTGCCTGACAGGGAAGGGCACAAGCTGGTAGATTCTGCCCCAGTGATGCCAGAGCAAGGGCAGGCAGATGTTCCCCAGGGTACCAGTGCAGGGCACTCTGCAAGCTCAAGGGACCTACTTTTCTCCTGTTTTCTTTAAAGCAGTTGTGCAAGGACAGTATTTGCTGTTATTTGGTGAGTGGTAGGGCTCTGCCCTTGCAGGAGGTGAGAGAGGATTTCTGACACAGCATATAGGCTTGGAGATGTCTGCTGGCACTGCAGCAGCATCCGTGTGATATTTGGGGTTTTTTTGCTTCTACAGAAAGAGAGGGAGCAGCCAATCAACCTATGCCAGGAGCTGCTACTCCACTGTGCTGGTGTGTGGCTGGACAGGGAAAGGTGAGAGTCCTGTCCAGTACATTTCACATACTAGGAGGGGAGAAACATGCAAGTCCAAGCATCACAGCCTGTACAGCATCAAAAGGAGGGGGAAGATCACATTTCTTCTTTGTACCTCAACCCAGAGTATTGGTGGTACTGCATCTCCTTTGCTGCGAAAAAACTACTGAAAAAGAGGACCAGGATGAGCAAGGGCAGCAGGTTGGCATCACTCTAGCTTCTCCCAGTGCCAGGGCAGGGGGACCCCAACCTGCAGAGGCAGCAGCAGGTAGGAGGAATGGAGCCTGCCTTTCAAAATCTTGGCTCTGAGAGGGTCAGGTCTCCAAGGAAGAAGAGTTGTGTGGCAGAGGCTGCTAAGGATCTGCCACTATCCACTTACATTTGGGAATCCATTTACTGCAACATGCAATTACACTCCAGCTCTGGAAGGAGCAATGGTGATGATTTCTAAAGCACACCCAGGACCAGGATTTCTGCAAGTGTACACTGTGGGGGTTAAAGCAACGTTACCCCCTTCCCCACCCACAAACACACCCATCTACACAAACAAACAGGCCACTGCACTTGCACAAAGGAGCTTCTCCTGCCACCACTCCCGCACTTCATGCTCTGTTATCCAAGGAGCTGTGGGTGCCAGAGTAACTGGGAGAGAGAGCCCAGCTCCTGCTGACTCTGCCTGAGATCAGCAGACGGCTGTCAGGGCTGAGCAGTGTGGCTGGGCACTGCAGGAATATTTTTAAACTTCTCCTGCCTTCGTGGGCTCTGCACATTTCTCTCAGAGCCAGCATGAGGGTGTCTGCACCAGTTACCCTGCTGGGCAGTGACACAGCTGGGACACAGGAGTGCTGTGACTCTGGGATGCAGTGACCCACGGGGAGACGTGCACATGGAGTGAAACACATCCTGTTCTTGCAGCTGCGGTAGGACAGCTGGCTTCTGGCCCCTGTGGCCATGCTGGGAATGCTCCCAAAGAGAACGCGCAGAGGTAGTTTTGTTATCTCTTCTTTTCTGCCTGGCTCAGAAGTCTGTGGACTCCTTTAAACGAAGTGTGAGCATTGTCCTGGTGTGCCCAGGGTATTTTCGGCATGAGTGAGGGATTGGGGTGGGAGCAAGGTAGTCCTTGCTGTCACTGGCACTCAGTGTCAGACTGCTTGGGGTAGACACTAGATTTGCATTTCTGCTCTGGGACCTCACTGCTTCCTCACATTTCAGCAGCACAAAACACTGCAAGAAAGCCACTGCAATCCTAGAGCTGCCCAGGTATGGTATCCTCACACCTGCTTCCCCTGGCCCCCCACTCTCCCCTCATCTCTGCTGCAAAGTGAGCCAGGCAGGTGGGTGGAAAAGTGACAGCTGGTGTTGTTCCAGTGCAGGTTAATGAATGTCTCCTCCTCTCCCCCCCACCTCCTCCTCTCCACCACCCCAGCACCCAGGCTCCTGGCTCCTATCAGCCCATCAGGCTCCCATTAACAAAGGCAGCCCTGGAGAGTTTGCATAGAGACCTGCTCTGCCTCTAATCTAGGTGGGCTAATCGCCTCCCTTGCCCAGCCTGCCTTCCCTGGGTCAATATTTGCTCTGAGCAAACACAGAGCTGTGACAGGTGTGCTGGGGAGAAGGCTCACCGCCGCCAGCCCAGCCCTCTCGCCTGTCTCTGCTCAGTCAC
The DNA here is from genome assembly GCA_013397935.1 of Dasyornis broadbenti. NCBI lineage: Eukaryota > Metazoa > Chordata > Aves > Passeriformes > Dasyornithidae > Dasyornis > Dasyornis broadbenti. The sequence goes on along the minus strand of VZRN01003036.1, from coordinate 764,925 downwards.
ATCTCTCCGGCCCCCCGATCACCGGCCAGCCAGCGCTATTTTTATCAGGACTATAAAAGCCCCATCCAGCCAGCGTCACCCTCATTTTCTGCTCGTGAGCCAGCAGGGGAAGGCGAAGCCACTCACCTGACAGCTGCCAGCGTGTCACCGGAGCCAGGTGAGCTGCTGTAGCCCAGCACACCTTGGCCGGGGTCCTGCCTCCCCGGCTGGGAGCAGGGCACTGGGCATGGAGAACATCCTGGGGGCTTCCCCGGGACAAGCACTGGGAGTCCAGTCTCACCCCCGAACTCCCAGGCAGGAAGGGGATGGGCTCACGGGACACTGTCCAGCCTGTCCCCTTTCCTTAACTCTTCTCTCTCACCTACCTGTATTTTCCAATCCTTTCTGTTCCACTCCTCTCCTCCATTTACTTTCTTCCTTTTTCCCTTCCTTCCTTCCTTCCCTGTTCTCCACCCTGCCATGCCAGTTTAACCCGCCCCTGCTCTGTTTGGCTTTCCCAGGCAGCAGGTGTCAAGCATCCACTTTCCGGACTTTACCCCCAGAGGAGCTGGTTTGGACCAGCGTGTGCAGCAAGGACACCGTCTCCCAGCCTGGAAGGACACAGCTCGGGAGGAAGGGTACGGAAGGGGCTGCCGACAGCCCACAGCAGAGCACCCCTCCAGCGCACACTACCCAAAGTTGGAGCATCTCTGCACTTGCCTGGCGTCGAGCCCCACGTGCAAGACCTGACCTGAACGTTTTGTTCGTTCGGCTCGCGTTAGGCAGGTCCAGCCCATCTGCAAGCTCATGGCTGACGCTCACCCCTGGCACCACCGCACTCCACTGCAGTGCGGCCCTGCGCCCGCAGCCCACTGAGGGAGCACACGCCTGCTTGCAACTCCCGTGTGCCCGGATGAACACCTGGTCCGTGTGCGGAGCAAAGCGCACAAGGGGCACACACAACATGCAATCTCACCCAAACACATGCAGCAGTGAATAACCAGTGCACACAGATGAAGCAATCCACATGCAGCATGCATGAACGCCATGGGACCTGCACATGTTATTGTGGGACGTGGGACCCATGTGGCAGTGGTACACACGGCATTTCTGTCATTCAGCTTTGCAGGCTGTGACGTGCAGGACCCAGGTCCATGTGCCCATGGCATGGCAGGCACATGTAACACACTAGGCACACACATCCTGGCTGTGTGGCTGATTGCTGCTTGTAGCAGCCTGCTGGGGAAGGGCAGCCTGGCCCTGGCAGTACTGCAGAGCTGTGGCAGGCACAGAGTACCCTGGCACAGTGCTGGCCCAGGGTGGAGTTTGGCAGGCTCTGCCAAGCACCCAGGTAGGTCTCAATGGTCTGCTGGCACCAAGGGAGCTTTAACTGCTGACACAGTGCAGGCAGCAGGGAGGGAGGGCAGGAGCAGGCAGCAGGAGCAGGGCAGAGGATGAGGGGTGTCACCATCTTTCTCGCACACCTCTGCCTTGGGCAAATGTCCAGGGCAAATGTTTCCTGTTGTGCATCCTCAGCCTGCAGGCCAGGTGCCAGCTCCTGCTGGTGACAATCCCTCTGCCTATGCTTGCTGTGGAAGGCTATGGTGGGTGGTGCTGACAAGCTGGTGGATCTCTTCCAGGACAGCCCTGCTCACTGCCTGCTCTCAAAGCACATGTGCTTGACATGGACTCTAGTCCCATTCCATGTCCTGCCCTATCCCTCTCCCACCAGCAGCCAGAGCAGACATTCAGAGCCTGGGGCAGCTCCTAGCACCATGGAGGCTGCAGGGAGCCATGGAGAGCTAGGAGATGGGACAGCAGTGGACCTGCTTTCCTCCCACTTCAGGATATTGTTTTGGAGTGGAAAGATCCCTCACCTCCCTACTGTCTATGCCTGGATCTGCCTGCAATTTCTCTGTCAGCCCTGAGCTGCTTCTTCCCTGCCCTCAGCCACAGGCACTTCAGTAGCACAGGATCCAGTTCTGGTCCCATTATGCTCAGGGATGCTCTGAGTTTACAGGTAGATCCTGAGTCCATCTGCAGCCTCTCTGCAAACACCAAAAAGGCTCAGCCCATACACCCAGTGTGGATGGAGGAGAGGTTGGAGGTGAAGGGGCTCAGGAGTGTGCTAAGAGACAGGATGATTCCTCCTGCTTTCCCTCACCCCCATCCAACTATGCACAGGACAAAGCTCAGCAGCCCCTGTCTGGGAGTAAGAGATTCCTGTTCCCTCCTTGGGGTGCCCCTGCAAGAGATGGAGATGAGGCAGCTCCTAGGCTCCTTGTTTGGACAGATACTTGGGAAGTTTCCAACAGGTGTTGTAGAAAGGGACCAAAATCAAAGAGCATCTCCAGGATTGCTGTGCTCCCTGCATTCCTCCAGAGCTAAGTGTGCATCCTAGCCTGGGAACAGCCCCCAGAGGGTGCAGTGATTGGCCATCATTTTGGTCATGAGCCCCCTGGGGCAGTGTCTCCAGGCTTTGTGTCTCCTGCTACCAACCCTGGCAAAGTTGAAAACCTGAGAAAGCACAACACATCCCCCAATATGCACAAACCTCTGCAGCTGCCCTGCTCAGGCTGGGATCAAACTGAACATGATTAATAGCTCTGAGCAAAGCCAGACCCTGCTCTCCATGTGCTCCAGTTGCTGCACGTGTGTCCCTGTGGGGGCAGAACCTGGCATAGATGGTATCTGGCAGAGCAAGGCTGTGGAGATGCTGCCATGCCATCTCCGCTTTCCCTTGGATGCTCCAGCACCTCTGGGCTGTCTTATACCCTAGCTTAATTGCCACCTTGCCATCTTCCCAGCCTGCTTTCCCTGCCCCAGCTCCACCAGCCCAGTGGCACTGGGAAGCTGTGGCACCGTTCAAAAATGGGATTGCCCCAGGAAGCCACATTGCCCTGAGGGCTGTGTTGGCTGGGGAATGGCTCTCTGGCAGGGTTACACCCAAGGGTGAGCTGCTTCTCATGCTAGGCAGAGCCAGGGGAGTTAAACGCCCATGTCTACATGTCAGAACCAGTGCTGGTACCAAGGGCTGTGCCAGGCTGGCAAGGGATGAGGCACAGTGGGGTACTGTTGTCTGTGCTGGGTGGTGCTGTTCCCCAAACCCCAGGCTCTGCATGGCACGGCTTTGGTGACTTTGGGACCTGGACTGGGGATTTCCATGGCACAGTTCTGCTCCAGGAGGATTTGCATGGAGAGGGCAAGGTGCAGGAGGAGCGCTGGGAAGACGCAAGTGCCCAGGTTTGCATTTGCTCATAGGTGTAGTTGCACACAGGTGTGTATGTGCATGCATGCCTGTGTATTTGCAAAGGTGTTTTAATGCGTGTGCCCTCCCTGGCAGGCAGGGCAGAGCTGGTGCATCCCATGCCTGTGTGTGCATGTGTGTTCTCCTGCTGAGCTGAATGGGTGCTGCTGGCCATGCCCCTGCTGTGCTCGCTGCTCTGTTTCCTGGTGAGTGTGCGTCCGGTGAAGGTGTGGGTGTGAGCAGAGGTGTGCACTGTTGCTGGTAGCCTGAGGGGTGCCGCATGTCCTGCCCAGCCCGGATGGGGTGTGCCATCCTGGGGCAGACACTGTTTTGCTTCAGGACATGGCAGAAGCAGCTGGTTGTCCTCAGCACTCCAGTGCCCTGGAGCAGACCAGTCCACAGGCTGTGTGGGCACCCCAAGGGCTGAGAACCAGGGTGGTGTGAACACCCCTAGATCTCAACTGTCCCCCACCCAGCCTGTTTGGCACACCTCTGCTGTGCCTGGAGGAGGCGCCCAGGCAGAGCAGGAGCTCTCTGTCCCTGAAAGTCAGTCTGTCCCAGCACCACTGTGGGTACCCAGACAGTTTGAGCAAGGAGACAGGCTGCTTGTGTCCCTGGGGATGGGCTAATGTGGGAGGTCAGGGTCTTGCACCTCTGGTTGTCTCCAGCCCCTCAACCTGCTCCTGGCCACGGCCAGAGCTGGGTCAGGGAGCATAGGGACTGTCCTCGCTCTGTGCTGGGGTCCTGCATGCCCCTTGCCTGGCTGTAGCTTCAGATACTGTCACCAGGCAATGGGTCCATCCCACACCTGAAGACATCCCATCCAGCTGAAGACAACAAGGAGAGGCAGTCTTCAGTCTGCCTGGGCTCTGGGACAAGCTTATCACTCCTTTTTCAGACAGTGTGGAGGGGAGAGGTGGGTCCCAGGCATAGATATGCCTTCTGCTGTGGTGAAACTACAGGCAGTTCTGCCCACTCCAGCCCATTCCTGGCCATGGGGAGCATCAGGCACAGCAGAGGTACAGCCTGGCACCCTCCCTGCTGCACCCACAAACCACTGGGGTGAGGGGACATGTTTAACAATTGCCCCAAAAAATGACTTTGAATCCCCGTGGGTGAAGGACTCAAGACGCTGGGGGAAATACCCAGAGCTTGTACTAGTCCTGCATCTTGGAGCACATCCTCCCACAGGGCCTCCAGGGAAGGGGTGAGTGATGGGGCTCCTCTCTCCCAGACCAGATGGTGGCTCTGGGAAGTGCGTGGGCAGCCTGCCCAGGGGATGGACACTGAGCAGGTTGCCAGGGCCGCTGCTTCTGGCCCAGCTATTGCCGGCTTTGGGAGCCCTGAGGCAGGATGTTCTGTTCTTGCAGCAGCGCCTGGCTCAGCCCACACCTGTGCTGATCCTCAGAGCTGCTGGAGGAGGGGATCCACTACTGCCAACCTTCTCATCTGCCTCCTGCACGAGCATCACGCAAGCTTGGGGTGCCTGCCACTATAGATGTGGCCAACAGGAGAGCAGGAGCACTGGGGTGGAGTGGGATCTTGGCCAGGTGCCAGCTGAGCTGGCATCCCCTGGTTCTGAGGCTGCCAGGGGCTGCCAGCCTTAATCTTGCACTCTGCACCTCCATGACAACACCCTAGGTGCTACAGGTAAACCTGGGATCTGGAAAGCTGTGCTCACCCTGTGGTACCCCTCCAAAAATTATACAGTCTGCTGAAGCAGATGCATCAGCAGCTGCATCCAGGCCAGGCTGGGTGTGGGGTGGGATATGCTCCCCTGTCTCCGTCACTGCTCCCCTGGACTGGTCTGCACTGGGGACTCTGTGAGAACCAGCAGGTTTCTCCAGGACACTGAAGCTATGGGGTGCCCTGGAGGTGCCAGGCTGAGGCCACCTGTGGAAACAATCAGTAGGTTGCAGTGGCTGGCACAAGTAGGCTTCCTCTCAGGTCAGGATCTTGACCAGAGGACCAGATACTCCCTCCTCTGCCCCAGTGCCTGGCATCCCCAACTAGGCAGGGTGTGACAGAGGGGACCCCTCAGGCTGAAAGGGACATGCCACCCTAGGGTCCCTTTTGGAGCAGCCTGGCTTGGTTTTGTGCTGCTATCAGTTCCCTGCCAGGGCTGGACCAACCCAGGAAGGCAGCAGTTGCCACCTGCTCACACCCAGGCTGTAATCCACAGGCAGGAGGTGAGCAGCTGGTGGAGCCTCCCTGACCTTCAGGTGGGATTAGTCCCCATGGGAACAGTGGGGAGTAGGCAGGTGAGGCCACATCTCCCCTGGCAGTTCCTGGGGACTGAGCAAGGCTGGCAGAGATGGGGACTGAGCACACCCCCATGTTGGGGGCAGCCAGAGTCAGATTGTGGATAGGTGGCACAAGGTGAGCCTGTGTCCCTGGGAGTATCCTTGTCTTGGTGGTTGGTTGCAGGTGCATCTCTGAAGCTGTGGGTGCCACAGGGCAGAGTAGGCACTCATAGTGCTACAAAGAGGAGGTGAGCAGCATACCTGGGGTGACCAGGGTGCCAGTGGGGGCAGCAGGTGGGCAGGTCTGAAGAGCAGGTTCCAGCGGGGGTACTGGTGGCTGACTGAGGGCCACAGGTGCTTGTGGAGAGCAGAGGCTGGGGTGAGGGCTGCTGTGTGGAGAACTATCCCAGCCAGCTGTTTGCCAAGACCCAACTGTGAGTGAGAACAGGTGGGTACCCTTTGCATTGTGTCCCACTTGCTGTGCCCTCCACCGCATCCCTGCCCTTCCCTAGCTGTTGGTGACAGTAACCTGAGACCAGTCAACATCATGGTCCCCAGTGGGCTCCTCTCCCACTCATACTCTGGACTTATCCTGCCCTGGGTGCAGCAGGAGCTGCAGCTGGTATGTGCCAAGCCCTGCCTTGGGGGAACCCGAGTGCCTGGGACCTCTCCAGGCATGGAACAGCTGGCAGCCCACGGTGTGCGTGTGTGCCTGTGTGGCAGCTAATCCTAGCAACATCTGCCAGGTTCTTTGCGATCCCAGGAGTTTCCGGCTGCAGGGATGGGTTGGCTGGGGGCACAGGGGACACGTGCATGTGGGGCGGCTGACGTGTGCCAGGGCTGCCTGTGCAAGGCAGCACCTGTGTGGGGAGGCTTCTGTGGCAGGTGTGTGCCTGTACACTTGTGCCTTGTGCGGCCAGCAAGGCTTCAGGAAGAGACAAGTGACACTGGGGATCCCAGCAACCCCCTTGTCTCTGGGATCCAGGGATCCAGCAGGTGGAAGTAGGGGTTTTGTCTGGGATTCAGCAATCCTGGTGTGGCCTTGTTCAGAGCAGCCCCAAAGTACAGATCGCTGAGGAGAGAAGGAGGGTGTTTGCATCCTTCTCAAAGACGATGATTTCCCAGGGAAAGGCAGGCTGGGGGAGAAAGGGGTGGGGGNNNGAGAAGTGGGGCTGTGTGGGGGCAATGACACACCACCCCTGATCTAATCAGCCAGACCCTGCAAATAAAAGCCACCTGTTTTGGCCCTGGCAGCAGGAAGTCATCCCCAGAACAAACAGAGCACCAGGCAACTGGGAGAAAGACAAACAGGGGCCGGCACCAGCTCCATCTGCTCCTGTTCAGCCCAGCCCCCAGACCTCCAGCCCCCTGGAGCAGTGGTCTAGCCCCCAGCAGGGCTGGGGAGATGGAGAGAGTGGCTCGAGGGCCTTGTAGGGTGTGACCAGGGCTCAGCCCACGGTGTCAGCCAGATGCAGGACTGCACAGAGCTGTGCTGCCTTGGTCAGCTAGCCCAGATATTCATAACATCAGTGCGTACGATTGTGTGTTGCCACAGACACGGCATCAGCATCAGGATTCCTGGGCAGCACCTGCCTCACGTCTCTCATGGCAGCCCTTCAGCCTGCTCAGCTCCCCCAGCTGTGCACTGTCCTGGGACCAGTGCCTGCATAAGGCACAGGGTACAACCCCATGGCTGGCATGGCCTGGGCTTGGTATGGAACACTTGGGTGACCTTGTGCTCCCACTGTGTCCCCGGGCTGCCGGCTGCCACGCTGTGCCCAGTGGCACTGAGAAACATGATCTGTTTTGCTAGTGCAGGGAACAGGCTGAGCTGGGAGCAACAAGGGGCCCTTATTAAATTAGCCTATGCAGGAGGCCCTGGGTGAGTGCTAACCAGCTCCCACAGCCAGTGTTAGCAGCTGCCCTTGAGCAGAGTCACTGCCTGCCCCCGCACCAGCCTCCCTCTGCCCCTGTCTGCAGCTGGGCAGGTGTGGCTGGGGGCTGGCTGGTGACTTAGCCACAGGAATGGTGGCAGATGACAGAGACTGCCCGGAGATGGCCCAGGGAGGACAGGTTGCAACGGCATTCTGGGATGCAGTAGGGAAGGGCTCCTCATGAGTGACCCCACTGATCCACTGCTGTGGCTGTGGCCCCCATGTGGCTGCCCTGAATGTACCAAGCAGAAGGTGAGGCACATCCCAGTGAGTAGGATATGCTGAGAAATGAGGAAGGGGCACAGTAGGCATCTGAATTTCTCCCCTGCACTATTTGCCTTCCAGTGCTTTTATCTAAAATGTTGTATGGGGATGACTGAACTGCTTGCATGCTCCTCATGGCACACTGCCAGCGCCCCACAGATCCTGTAGCACTCCATACAGTGCCCTACACAACCCATATGCACGTGGCATAGCAGCTTGCAGTATCCTACATATTCTGTGGTGCTTCATGTACTGGGGCTCTGTAATACACCCCACAGTGCTCTGCACCCCACATTCCCTGACCGCCTTCATGTCTCAGGCACCCTAAACTAATCAGTGTCCCACATGTCTGCTCACACAGCCCAGGCACGGGGTGGCAGTACCGTCGGGGGACCCTGCAGTGCACTAGCTCTGCATTTTGCCTCACCCTTCCCAAGGTGATGGCTTCCCTAAACACTGCCCAGACCTGTCTGCCAGCATTTTGAGAGATGTCCCCAGGCCACTGGGCTGCACCGGGGTACTCTTCCTTCTCCAGGGACCATCCCTATCCTTCCCTGCATCTTCTGCTTCCCCAGAGGGTAGCAGCTCCCAGACGGTCTCCCCCTCCGTGCTTGGAGCACGCAAGGTCCAGGCAACGTAAGCTGAGGGTCACCTCCCCTGCGCCTGTCCCCGGCCAAGGGCCACTAATGTCCCTGAGCTGGAGCCTGCTCCAATCGCTGCCAGGCTGCACCCTCTGCTGGGATCCGCAGGCATCGGCGCGGAATCGCACCGAGCCTCGGAGCCGTCGAGCAGTGGGGAGGACACGAAGAGGACCCCGGAGTCCTGCCCTCAGCCCGTCCTTGCTGTCACCCCTCAGTCCCCAGTTCTTGCTGATGCCAGGCGTACTAACACCACCCCCAGCTGCCCACGCTGCATTCTCCATCACCAACAATGTTGGGGTCTCTTGTGATGCTGACTCCTTGCCCAGGACCCCCAAAAGGGCTGGAGTTTTCCTGGGGAGGTTTGAGATGCTATGGTCCAGCCCTTGCCCAGTGTTCAGCGTGGCACCTGTCCAGCTGAAGGTGTGGAGTGCCCAGCCCCAGCACAGACTACACACGGGTGCTGCAAGAAACACTGCTTCCTAGAGACCCAGGATTTTACAGCTCGACAGGGCACTCTTCCTCCTTTCTAGTCTGTGTTGGCCTCATCCATCCCAAGTCCTGGTGGGAGCCACTGGGGATATCTGCATGGCAGGGTGCAGTTCCAGTCAGGGCTGGTCCTGCTTTCCAGGTGGACACAGCTCTGTTCCAAAGCCGGTCCACTCACACTGTGCATGGTGTCCCTTGCCCGAGTGGGAGGTGAGTGGGAGCACAGGGAGCTCTTTGTCAAGCCAGGGGACATGCCCGGGGCATTACAAGAGACCAATATGTAACTGGGGTCCGTTAGCGCCCAGTCTGCAACCAACACAGGAACCCCTGCTGGGCATTGCTCATCTCCCAGAGGAGGGATAGACCAAGCTGTGGCTGTGCTGCCTCCTTCACTCCTCTCATTCTCCCTAACCTTCTCCCACCCCATACGCAGCCCTGCCTGTGCAGACTGAATCCCTGCCGTGAGATTTCAGGACATGCAACACAGAGCCCAGCTGGAGAAGGAACCCATGGTGGCAGAGTCCCAGGTGGAGGGGCAGAAGCAGCCCCAGATAAGCCCTGTGTTCCTGCGTGAGGTCATCAGTGCCCGTCAGCTCCCAGATGGTAAATCCTCAGTTCACCCTGGCACCTCCTTCCCACCAGCCTCAACCCTGGCAAAGGCTGCGGGTGCCCTGGGAAAGGCTGGGTCCCTAATCCCTGGGCCAAGCGGGGACATTGTCCAGGGGCAGAAAGGAAAGCGGCGCGTCAGGCCCTTTGCCCATTGTGCCCTGAGCCCCTGCGCAAACACAGCCCAGCACTTTCATTGTCAGCCTCCCGGGGCACGGGGGGGCCGCTCTCGCCACACTGCCTAAGTGGAATGGACAGCCGGAGTCTGGGGTGGGTGAGCAGCCCGTCCCCCCCATCCCTGCCTGCTGACACAGCGCCCTGACCGCCTGCACCATCGGCACTTCAACGCCCGCCTATAAAGGGCGAGGGAAAAAGCCGGCGCCGGCACCGCCACCTTCGCCTCTGTGCCCTGCCCTGCCGACCAAGTAAGTACCAGGCTGTGAGCCCCCAAGACCCCAGTGCACAGGCGCTGCCACGCTCCCTTCACCCCACACCAAGCCCCCCACTGAAAGCACACCGTGGGGAAGGGCAAGTGGCGGGCTGCTGTGTGGAGCAGCGGGGATGCCTTGTGCGGGCTGGAGGGACTCTGGCAGGAGGGATGGAAGAGCCGGGCTGCTCTGCCCCAGGGCTACACCCGCACCTGCGTCCGAGCTGGGGTCACTGCCGCCTCCCGGCAGTGGGTACAGTGCCACTGCACCCAGACAACTCCTGAAGCCATCGCAGGGAGCTTGGGAGAAGAAAAACTGAGGCAGTCCTGGGTACATCACATGGAGAGATGGGGCATTGCAAATTCTCCCTGCAACTTGGGATTTACCAGACAGAGATTCCCCAGCACGGATGGAAGGGGAATGGGAAATGCCCCCATGCCATCCTGGGAGGGCAAGGGGCCGATGGCATGGGCATGTGTGAGGGCAGCACCACCAGCATGCCAGGCCCAGTAGCAGGCAGCGGGGTGGCTCAGGGCTGAAGGTGGGCACCTGCCCCGGGGTGATATGTGGGGCTCTGCCAGCAGCCGAGCGACCCGTATGACCAGCAGTGAAGCCATGGACACCCTGGGGCAGTACAAGATCACGGTGTGGGAGGAGGAGAATTTCCAGGGCAAGCGCTGCGAATTCCTCATGGAGTGCCCCAGCATCATGGAGCGCGGCTTCCGCAAGATCCGCTCCATCAAGGTGGAGTCTGGCCCGTAAGTGCTCCTCCAGCCCCGCGGCCCCTTGGCACACCCCACTCCAGCAAACCCACTGCTCCCAGGGGACTGTTGGCAGCTGCTAGGGAGCCAGAACACCCGAGTCCTTCCTCGGCTATGACACAGCCTCATCATGCGACCTCCCTACTTGTGCTCCTTGTGTGGTGCCTCAGTTTTCCCATCTGCTAATCAGGCAGACCCTGTCAAGTCAAGGTGCACGTTGGAGGCAATGGTGTAGCTCTGGGAAGAGCGGTCCCACTTTCTAAAGGGACATTTGCTGCTAGCAAGGACCCCAACACCCATGACAGACCCATAACCTGCCAGGATGTCTCTGTCCTCTGCACAGGAGGGAGAAGCAGACCCCTCGCTGATCCTGGGGACTGTGTCACACCTTCCTGAGGGTTTTCCTCCTCTCCCCTCCAGCTGGGTAGGCTTCGAGTACCCTGAGTACCAGGGACAGCAGTTTATCCTGGAGAAGGGTGACTATCCCCGGTGGGAGGCCTGGAGTGGGAACAGCGGCTACCGGACCGAGCACCTCCTCTCCTTCCGGCCTATCAAATGCGCAGTGAGTTACTGGGACACCACGGAGTGGGGGCTCAGGGCAGGCAGAGCTTCCTCCAGGCAGCGCAGCATGGAGGGGATGAGGGACAGACAGAGGATGCGTTACATGGGGCATGGTATGGAGGGCTGAAGTATACACAGAGGTACCTGTGAAGTGATGGAGTAGCTGCACCCACCTGCTCCCACCTCCCTGCAAAGACCCTGGGATGCTTTTTAGGTCTAAAATTTAGCCTGAAATACGATTCTAGCTCCTTCTGCTTTGTGCTTTGGAAAGCCGCCTCCCAGACTGGGTTCCCCAGGCCTTGTCTCCCAGCCCAGATTCCCAGGGATGGGTTGAACAGAGAGGAGCTGGTAGGATCGCAGGGATGCTTGGGGTGCAGTGTCCATCCCCCTCTCGCCCAGGGTACCTGAGCCGTGCCCAGGCAGACGCAGCTGTATCGCTCCATCTGCAGAGACACTGGTGCTCGCAGCAGCGGCACGTCTGCGCCTCTGAGCGGGGGGTCCCCCCCCCCAGCTTTTAATAATCACCAGGCAGATATGTTCGGGCTTTAATAAAGGGGATGCGATAAGATCACTCCTTACTGGCAGGACTGCTCCTCGGTGCAGATAGATGCTTGTGGGGGCTGGGCACAGGGGACAGTGCTGCATCACTCAGTGTCCCAGCCATTAACCCCTCTGTGTCCAGCACCCAGAAAGGCCCCACAGAGCTGAAGGGAGCTCTCTCAGCATCCTGTTTTGCCCTGAACCCTCCTGTAACCTTGGGGAACGTGACGGTGCTGAGGGCAGCAGCCCATGTGGGTGCAGAGGTTGTAGCCACTGTAACCCTCACTGACAGCTGTGCATTGGAACCACAGGGAAATGAGAGCAGCATCCTCTGGGCAGTCCTGGGGTGTCCCAGTGAGGGGGTGCCAGGCTGAAGGACATCCCCATGCATTGTACCAGAGCTGGTCACAGTTCCAGGCCTCTCACAGTGCCTTGGTGCGTGTCACACTGATGCCACATCTCCTATCCTGGGCAAGCCAATCCATTCCTCTGACCCCCAGCTCTCTCCCGCCGCAGAACCACAATGACAGCAAAGTCATCCTCTACGAGGCTGAGAACTTCCAGGGGCACAAGTTTGAGCTGAGTGACGACTATCCCTCGCTGCAGGCCATGGGCTGGGGTAACAAGGAGGTGGCATCCATCAAAGTGAACGCCGGAGCGTGAGTGTGGCCAGTGGGACAGGGGCTCAAGGTGCCCAGAGCAGAGGTTCAGCTAAAACCTTCCTCCTGCATAACCCCAGGATGGGGAAGGAGGAACCCCCCAAAAAGGGATGCCTTCCTGCTACCTTTTCCAGCCCTCTCCTCCCAGGGCAAGCAGAGGGGTGGGATGGGATGGGATGGGATGGGATGGGATGGGATGCTCCTCAGGATGCCCCATNGCCTGCAGGTGGGTGGCATACCAGTACCCGGGATACAGGGGCTACCAGTACGTGCTGGAGCGGGACAGACAGAACGGCGAGTTCAAGAAGTACAATGAATACAGCAGCCAGGCCCACACCAACCAGATCCAATCCATCCGCCGCGTCCAGCACTGAACAGGGGCAGGGCTGCATGCCCCGCAGCCTCCAGGCTGCTGTGCAATAGACCTCTATCTGGTAGCAAATAAAGGCATTTGTCAAAAAAAGAGTGCTCCTGCTTCTCCTCTGCTCCTCAGGGGGCTGCCATGCTGGGAGGACCCTCTGCAGAGTGGAAGATGGGGTTTCTCCTTTCCCAGGTGGTTTTGGGCCCATGGCCAGCTCCACCCTGGGCTGAGCTCTCTGCACTCCACCTCTGGTCCATGCACAAAGAGGAGAGGGGGTGCAGCATGGTTCCACTGCTGTGATGCTCTGGCTGGGAAAATGAGAACTTACTGGGCAAAGAAGGGGCTGGAGGTGGGAAGAGGCACCTGAGAAGGGGCATCCAGCGGAGTTGTGCCCTAATTCTCCTCCCAGGATCAGTCACAGGGAAACTAATTGCTACAAAGTCTGTGAACTTAAGGTCCTCCTCCTCTGCAGCCCTCTGGAAGAGAGAAGGGGGCCCCTGCCTGCTGTGGGCCTGGGAAGGAGGAAGAACATACAGGCCATCTGGGGCAGGATGGGACACTGACAAAAATGGGGGAGCCACAGTTGTGTCAGGTTTGGGGGCACGGGCACAGAGGGGCTGGGGGAGGGGCTGGGTTGTGCAGCGGTCAGGGGAAGGAGGTCTTAGGCCAGTGTTTCACCGGTGTTAGGTGGCTTGGCTTGCTGCTCCCAGGTGTGTGTGTCCTCCCCCTGCCTTGCCACGCCAGCATATCCGTGCCAGTATCCGGCTCCGGGACACCGGGAGCCCCACCCAGCCTCCTCCTCCTCTTCTAGCACCCTTTCCCAGCCTCCTCCTGCTCTTCCATCTGGCTCCAGCACCCTGAACCCTCCTGGGAGTGCAGGCTACCCATTCCAAAGTGCTCCCTGCACCCAGGACATCACTTCCTCCTCCTCCCCCATCCCCTTCTCCTCCCCGTCCTCCTCTTCTTCCATCCTGCTCCGGGACTCTGAAGCCCTCGTTGGGCACAGGCCTCCCGTCTCGAGGTGTTCCCCACACCCAGGACATGCATGCACGGTGGAACAATTCTGAGTGTCTCAGACGCCTGGATTCCGTGATGCCCATCCAGCTAAAAGCATGCCTGGCTCTGAGGCAGGGAGTGTCCCACAGGGGTGCTTGGAGACTGGGTTGGGGGTCAGTGTGTGCACACCTCGCACACACTGTGTGTATGCAGAGACCCCAGCCCTGGTGCGTGTGTCAGCATGTGCATGAGTGTGTGTGTGTGAGCTGCACGCGACCGTGCACGCAAGTGTATCCCTGCAAGCCCCCTCTCCCCTCCAACCCCAGTGCTGCCGTGCAGAACACGCAGCACCTGTATGTCCCCATCCCGCGTGGCATCCCGGCTGCAGGGTGCCCCCCAGCCCTCCCCTGTCCCGTCCGTGTCCCCACTGGCTCCACCCCAACAGGGCCCGACGGCCTCTCCCCCTGCACAAACACATTCCGGCACACTTGGCCAGGTGCAGCCAGCCCAGGGCCACGTCAGCTCGGCTCCGCTCCACAACGCCGGCTCACAGGTGAAGCTTTCCCGGGCACCTGCACCTAGGGGTGTGATGGGGGGTAGGGGTGGGCTGTGGGGGTCATTGCAAAGTCTAGGGTCCTTATTATTCCACCTGGGGTAGAGAGAGAGTGCTGGGGTGGGGGGTGGAGGGCAGACTGCCTCTTGCAGACAGAGGGACCTGCAGCTGCTTCCAGCTGGGTGTTCAAAGTGTCTGGGCTCTGATCCCAGTAGCCCCACAGACCTGAAACCTCATCTCCTAGATCCCCCACAAACCCGAAGCCCAGTCCCTTGTTCCCCCATGGACATGGGTCCCTGTTCCCTGGATTGCTCATGTACCCTGCCTCCCCCATCCTTTGGGTCTGCCCCAGCTCCCCCATGAACCTGTGGTCACATCACTCAGGTCCCCAAACCTCCACACAGACATAGGGCTCCTCAGCTCTTGGGACCTCACATTCCCTGCCCTACTGCACACCTCTGGCCCCAGGTCACCCAAAGCCCCCAGTCCACTCACACATCACTTAAAGCCCCCCACTCACTGGCTTTCCCAGGGACCCAGGAGTCCCCCATCCCCAGTACCCTCAAAGCACCCCCATCTCCAGCTCCTACAGCCCTAACCCTACTTTTCACCCTGATCCCAACTGCACCCCCACCCTCTCCCCACTCTGGGCTCATGTTGTGTCCCTCAGCCCAGGCTTCCCTCTATGCCCTCCACCATTCAGGTTTGCTGAAGGAGTATCATGGTCACCCAGACTTTCAGGAGAGAACAGGCTGGTGGGTCTGGCATGCTCTCCACCTCACCCTGCTGTCTCTGGGGCTTGTTTTCCGTTGCCTGCGTTTTGTTTCAGTGACTCAGGCAGCGAAAGCAAGTCTGGGAGGCTGCGGAGCCACTTCTGGGAGAGCTGCATTTGCAGGGCTGGGGAGATGGGGGACACAGGGAGCAGGCAGGGCTGCTGGGCTGTACAGGGTTGGGCACCCCACTGAGGAGGTCAGGGGAGCTCAGGGGACAAGCTGGGGGAAGAGAAACTTTTTAAGGGCTGTTACATCCAAACAGGATTGGTGGGGAATTACTGGGGCAATATCATGGTCTCTGCTCATGTCTCCCCTTGCCAGCATCTGCTCTTTGTCCTTGATGGAGATGGGCAGCAGAGATGGAGCACCTGGAGCAGAGATAGAGCTCAGTAACCAAGGGCTCCCCTGTTTCCTAAACACTTTGGACACCCCCTGCCAAGAGGAGCCACAAACCTCATTGGGCTGTGCCACCCCAACTGATCATCGCTCCCCTTGGGCTGCAGCTTCTTAAGCAGGGCACATTTTGGCTGCAGTATAAATAAGAACAGGAAGTCTGGCATGGCCATATCCTGGTTTCCATTAGGTTCATATCTTGCAATCCTCACTTCCAAGAAAGGCAGCTAAATCTGCCATAAGTGCTCATCCTTTTACCAGACATCAATGAAACACCACAGGAGAAGTTGTGAGCTTGGCTGTACAGCACTGGACTCATGGAGCAGAACTGGTGACAGCTGTTGGCATATTGCCTGGCTACCTCAAGCTGTGGGGTCCTGTGTAGGGTCAACTCTTCACCCGGGAGACAGAGACTCTGACAGCAGCCCACAAGTGCACATAGCAGCTGGAGCCATGGGTGATGGGGAAAAGCCTGGTCAGATGTGTCTTTTTGAAGCTGGGATCACCTTTCTCTATTATAAGTTTCTCCACAACATACCCTCCTGTCTTCAGAACATACCTAGGGCTGCCCAGGACAAGCAGGTGAAGATGGGGCCAACCTGGTTTGTGTGGGTGTTGGGGGTTACCCAGCTTCTACAGATCCTAATAAAGATGTCCAACAGATTGGGACAGGGCTGGGTCCTGTGGAATGGTCACAGGCTTAACTGTCCCTGAGGCAGAGACTATTCAGAAGGGCACAGAAGAGCCAGGGAGGTGGCAGAGCTGTGGTATGACCTGGTGCCGCCAACAGCTGGACATGCACTAACCCATCCCGAAGCTCTGGGCACTGCAAAGGAACCCCATGACCAGCGTCCTGGAGGTGGAGTGACCTGGTGGGGACCCAGCTGGCCCACTCCAGGGCTCTGGGAACTCCAAGGAGACCCCAGGACTGTGTTGATGATGCTGGAGCTGCGGAAGGGGCAGGCACGAACCCCCATGGCCAGCGGCACAGCGGCTCGGAGAGCCAGACGCCAGGTGGACAATGCCGATGCTGCTGCCGATGCTGTGCAGCGAGATGCAGGGGTCCGGGGCGATGCCAACCGATCGGCGGGTCAGGAAGTGGGATGCTGGTGGGAGGCCGGGCCCGGGCAGTCTCCAGGCACTGTCCGAGCCCGCTCCCAGCTGGGATGTCAGCGCCGTGTTTGCGAAGAGTTAAGGAGGCGGAAGAGGCAGGAAGCGGCCCGA
>VZRN01003036.1:736975-748148 GCA_013397935.1 Dasyornis broadbenti | reverse complement strand
CGGCCCCTGCCCGTCCCCTGCCCGTCCCGCTGCCATTTATTCGCCATCAGCTGCTCCCTGATAAAGTGGAATAATAATAATAATAATAGGGGCAGGAATATTAAAACATGCAGCCTGCGGGCCGCCCCCACAGCTGCCATGAGACACGGCACCGGAGCGGTGCCACTGCTGCTCAACATGTACCTGCCAGGTACGGGCGGATCCCTCGGCCGCTGCCCCACCGCAGCGCCGTGCACCGCACAGCACCCAGCCCCTGCCCGCCCCGTTCCGCTGAGGCCCTGGGGCTCTTCTCTGCCCCGTCTCCTTCCAGCGCCCACCCTGTATCCCTTCTCCTTCTGTCCATTCTCTCTTCCTGCCTTCCAGCACCACATCCATCGCTTCCTCCTTCCAACTGCCACAGCCTTCCACACCCGCACACTCATCTTCCCATCCTTCATCCAACCACTGTCACCCTGTCCTTCCATCTCTCCATCCACCCTTCTTTTCTTCCAACCCATTTTTCCACCCACCCACCCTTCCCCTGTGCTTCCATCCATCCTTCCACCCCACCCACTTGCCCCTCTTTCCATCCCTGCTACCAGCCAACCCCTCCATCTACCGTCTTGTCCCTTCCATCAGCCTGTTTTCCCATCATCTTACCCATTACCTGCCCTTCCTTCCATCTGTCCACCTCTCGCACTTTCTTTCCTCCATCCACCCACGCATCATCCTCTCTTCTGTCCTTCCATCCATCCATCTCCTTCCTTCCATCCTTCTATCCATCTCTCCATTTATCTCTCCTTTCCACAGTGGTCCACTCCACAAATGCCTACAGACATCGTTCCTTCCACCCGCCGCTCCTGTCATCCATCCTGCCACCCACCCACCTCCACTCCCTTTCCCCCTGCCCCACAGCTCTCTCCCTCACTCCCTCTCTCCTCCCTACCCCAGCCCACGGGATTTTCTATTCCTATTTAAAAGCTTCCCCGGCTGGGTCGGAAATCGGATTTCCTTTTTCCTGGACGCGTTTCCTGGCTTCGCCACAGCGGCGGGGCAGACAAGGGGGAGCGGCCGGGGGCTGCGGGGACGCTGCCCGCAGGTGGGCGCTGGGGGGTCGCGGTCCCGCCTGGCTCCAGCCCTCTCTCCACCCCACCCGCGCCTCTTTTTTTCCCCCAGATCCAGTCGGGGAAACTTTGTTCAAAGACGGGAAGAGCCAGGCTTGGGGGTCTCTCAGCCCCGGCGTGCAGAAAGGTAAGAGGACCACTGCCCAATCCCCTGGACAGGCCCCGCTCCCCTCGGCCGGCACGGAACGGGTACCCGCGGGGCACTCGCATTCTTCCCCGCGCAGCAGCCACCGGAGACCCTTTTCCGCCCGTGTGGCGGGCACTGCCCATGCGGGACACGGCCACCGCGGAATCCCCGCTCCCTGCTGCTGCGAGCGCCTCGGGCTGGGAGCTTCCTACCGCCAACTCCCACGGGGAGAGCGGCGAGCCCCGACGGTCGGAAGCCCTCGTCCCGTGGCATCAGAGGGGAGCGGGATACTCATCCCGCTGAACCCCGCAGCGGGGACAGTGCAGGGTCCTAGCTCCGGTCTCCCAGGTGCTCCGGGACATCCGACGGGGAGGGAGCTGCCAGCCATCCCGGGAGTGGGGCGGGCTAATGCGGACTCGGGAGAACCGTTCCTGCGAGTGGAGAGCAGAGTTGAGACATCATCCGTGAGGGAGCTGCCAGTGAAGGGCTAGGGCTCGGGCAGGGCTGGGAAGTGATGGGACCCCGGGAGCCGGGGCCATCCATCTGGAGAAAACCATGCAGGGGTCACTGGCATTGGCCAGTGCTGGCCAGGGAGCAGCCTGGAGTCTGCTAGGGAGTGCAGCAGCACTGGGCATCGTGGGGCCAGCACTGTAGTGTTTGGGCCGTGTAGCTTGCCTGTCTGCAAGGAGACAGGGACCACGGGTGCTCCGAGCAGGAAAAAGGAGCCCTGGTTTAGTGATGGGAGAGGAAGAAAAGCTGGAAATGGGGTGACCGTTTTGCCTCTGCACTGCAGACTCTGCCCAGCCCTACTCTGAGCACTGTACCGCAGTGAGAAGGATCTTTTTGGATCCCTGGATATTTCCTTAGGGAGCTCTCAGGTGCATTATCACGGCATCCTGCGGCAGGCAGGATTGAGCCCCATCACCCCACCCAGCTGCACCCCCAAACACCTCCCTGACCTCCTTGCATGGGGTGGAATACCCACGGGTGGAAGATAGCTGGAGCCCAGGGTGGGGGCAGTGGGGATGAAGAAGAGGCAAGGGCTGCAGATGCACCCTAGTGAGGAGAGATGCCCCACCTTGGTCCCAGGATGGGGAATTAGGAAATACAACACCTTGGAATGATCTGCCTGGACTGGGATGTCTAAGTGGGTTTTGGTGGAATGGGGATGGGTGGGGAATGGCTGTTCCCTGCTTCTTCTAGAGCAAGAAATAGGGAGCACCAGATAAAATAGGTGGGTCTAAAACAAGCAGAACAAGGTGGTTCTTTGTGGGAAATGTAGCAGATCTGTAAGACTGCCTGCTGCAGAGGTATAGGATCCAAGAATCCTCTGAATAGGATCCAAGCACCTTTAGACAAAATAATGGTAGAAAAGCCCAGGGATAACTGCAAAGGCACATCCTCTGCTCTGGAAAGAGATTGTGCTGCAAGGGCTGGCATCAGGAGCAGGGATGTGCAGGTGATGCCGCTCAGAGAAGGCAGAGTGGAGTGTTTAGGTAAGTGCAGGGCTGCTCTGCAGGGTGGCCAGGTCCCAGCTGTAGGACTGCTCCTTGCCCAAAGGTCCAAGGTCCCACTCTTCTCATGACCTCTGGCCAGACTCGATGGAACATGTCCTTGTGCCTCACCATGGGCATGTCCAGGTGTGCCAGGCTCCAGTGTGTGCACAGCCTGGCACAGGGGCACCTCAGGCACCCACCGAGGATACTCCTCAATGCAATCTGCAGATGCAGTGACCATGGCTCAGGGAGGACATTTTTCTTCTGAAAATAAGGAACGTCATTGACGCCTGATTCAAAGCCACAGCAGGTTCTGCCATGTCCTCATCTCTCCCTCCCCATACTTCTCGGTCTGTGCCTTTCTGGGGTGTTGTTCAGATCAGTGTTGCACCCTGACTTGAGTTTGCCACGGAGACATCTGTGCAGGGCAGATGTGACACCAGCCCAGATTCAAGCAGACATGGCAGTGGGGAATATTTGTGTTGGGATAGATCTGGGTTCTGCCAGGATATCTCCTTCTTGGGGCTGCTGACAAAAGAGCAAGGCCATTTCCTCACACAAAACCAAATGAGCTGTTACTCATCTTCACTGGTGTGTGCATGTGAGTGGAATGGATAGGGAGACCCTGGATCCAGACCCAGTGCAACCTGTGTTGACCTCTGAGCACTCTTACTCCATCCCAAGGAGTAGGGGCATCTTCTCCTCCTCATGTCTGGGGTCTAGGATGGGGTTGGGATGCTGCAAAGGAGCCATAACCTTGTTACCATCTCATGTGTCTCTAAAGCAGGGAAGATGCAATGAGGTGCAGACAAAACCTGGTTGTGGGAGGGGGCAATATAGCCGTGGGTTAAAGGGATTTGGGCACGTCCTGTGCCTCACTTTGTGCCCTGGGAGAGAGCTTTAACCTCTCTGGGGCCCGGCCTTGCAGGCAGCGGGCAGATCCAGCTGTGGCAGTTCTTGCTGGAGCTGCTTTCAGACCGGGCCAACCTGAACTGCATCGCCTGGGAAGGCACGAACGGGGAGTTCAAGCTGATCGACCCCGATGAGGTGGCACGGCGCTGGGGTGAGCGGAAGAGCAAACCCAACATGAATTACGACAAGCTGAGCCGGGCACTGCGCTACTACTATGACAAGAACATCATGACCAAGGTCCATGGCAAGCGCTACGCCTACAAGTTCGACTTCCATGGGCTGGCACAGGTGTGCCAGCCTGCCACCCCCGATCACACTCTCTACAAATTTCAGGGCAACCTGGCACCGCTGCCCTTCTCAGGCATCTCCAAACTCAACCTCATGACCTCGGGAGTGACACCAGCTGGCTTCTCCTACTGGCCTGGCTCCAGCCCGTCGCTCTACCCTGGGCATGGGCTCCAGCCCTCAGCCCCGTTCAGCACCATGGCAGCCTCCCACCTCAACAACATGAACAACCATTACCATTAGAGGCTTGGCTGTGCCGAGTGGATGCTCCTTGTCCCCAGCAGCATGGGGCTGTGGAGTTGGGAAGCTCAGTGGGGAGGGATAGGGATGGGATTGTGCCCTGCTTTCACTCACTCCCTTTTAGATTTGGAGTGGTCTGGGGAATGGGGGGTGCTTGCAGGGTAGCTGGGTTGGTTCTCTGATGTAGGTGGCTGGAGGAGAGAAGCCATCTAAATTTAAGATAAGGAAGTATCCATGATCCTGGGAATGGATGTGGATACCTAAAGCAGGGTGGGAATGGAAGGAAAAACCATGGCCTCCCCTCCTGGCAGCAACTTTGCCCCACCTTTCCTTTGTAACATGCTGCCCACTCCATGAATATCCTTAGCTCTGCCCCTAGCCTGTGCCTGCCCTCCCCATTCCCTGCAGAGGGGAGACAGGACCTGGGCCCTGGGGCAGCTGTGTGAGGGTCCCACTGAGTAGGGACAAGGAAATGGGATCTCCCTTGACCACTTGGTCCCCTCACCTTTGGAATATCTCCAAAGACTTTCTTTCCTCCTTCCCCCTTACACCTGCTGCCAATGCTTCCTTCAGACCTCAGGAGGTCTTGGTCTGGAGTGCATATGCTTTTTAAGAGTTCACTCATGCCCAGGGCAGGGCTCTGTGGTCGGAGGTGCCAGGGGCAAGTGTGGGGAGCACTGCCAGTCCTCAAGGCAAGGCCAGAGCCTAGAGGCAGCATAGCCTGGTCTCTGCAACTCTGCCCTCTCCCCAGTGCCTGAGGATCACACCATGGACAGTCCCTGACACCCTGCACACAAGCCTGTGTCCTGCTCATCACTTCCAAGATTAATGTTCCAGTTTTACTCCAGCTTTAGTCCCTCACATGCAGGGCTTAGTGGGATACCCTCCATAAGTGGGAATATCCCCAGGGACAAGGCAGGGTGGGCAGCAGAGCAGAAGAGGGCTGACAGCAGGACTGGGAGCCCCAGGCACCAAGGGGCAGCCCTGGGTCCCTCCACCTGGGTTCAAGGAGCTGCCCCCATCCTCCGGAGCAGGACTTTGGTCCAGTGGATTCAGAAGAGCTGGGTACACTGAGCTCCGCACTGGCTGGGAGGTGGGATTGGTCTTCAATAAAAGAGAGGTGCTGTGACCTGTGTCCTCTCCTATATGAAGGGAGCTGGCAACGACGGGGAACCATTCAGCCAATCCTCCCACATCTGAGCCAGAACACCTTCAGGGCTGGGGTGGGAAGGATGTCACCACTCTCTACATCACCTTTTCTCCAGGCATCACCTCTGGTTCTTACAATCCTTAACAGATAGGACAGAGCTGGAAACCTCTGGGTTACTTGAGACATCCCTCCAGGGAAGCCATATATGCTGTTCTCGGGCTCCCAGGCTTGCAACAGGGATCAAACTGGCTGTATAGGAGGAGCCATGCAACTACCCAGCCCGTGGAGGGGATGATTAGCCCCCACCTCCTCTCCCTTCATGCCCCAAATCACAGAAGTTCCCAGATCTGGGGGCTCCATGCTGCCCCTTCTGCATCCCTCCAGGGTCTGGTCGCTCTTATAGCTTCAGTAGCATCTGCTCCAATGCATCCTCACTGCCCTAATCAGCTTAAGAGAGTGGGATCCGATGCCGGTGTCCTCTGGGGTGGGGCTCAGGCTGTGAAGTGGGGAGGGGCTGATGCTGCTAGCAGAGAGCCCACTTACGCAAAAGGAGTTGCAGAGACTGGGCGGGGGGGTAGGCTATCCCTGCCTCCAGGGTTTCTGAGTGTTGCACAGCCTGCTTCCCACGGACGGAAGGAGGTGAAGTGAGGGGAAAGGAGAAGTTACGCCCACGCAACCAGCATCGAGATAGGCTGGAGACACGTCCCTGCCCCAAAGTTAGGCTTTGCAAGGACAAAATGGGGAAAATGGCTATAGTTGGCTTCCTCAGAGACGGGGCAGAGGGCTCTGCCCTTGCCGGGGGAGCCTGCTTCGGGGCTTAGGTAACTGCGTGACGCAGCGCAGGACCTGGATTAAGGGATGTGGGTCACTAGTAGCTCCTCCCTTCTCCCCCCACCCTTCCCGTCCCTCTCCCAGTGTCTGCCCCAGGGAAGCCCAGGTGAGTCCAGCCCCCGCCTCAATTCGGATCCCTAATGGAATGGAGGTGGGACATGCGAGGGAAAAGGGGGACTTACCTTTTGGGAGAAGGAGGATCACAGCACGCACCCAGTGCAACAGGCTACAGCTGAGGGCTTGCTTCGCTCTGCTCTGAGCTCGCCTGGCACAGTCCCAGGGCTCTGTCCCCAGGTTGCCACACCAAGAGCCAGGCACCAGCTCTGCACTCCCCAGGGACAGCAGCCAGGAAGGAAGCAGGGGATGACACCCATGCAGGACTGCACCAGCGATGCTCTTGCCTGCCTGAGGATGCAGCCGGCGTCACCATGGCAACTCGGGATGCTCCCATCCCCAAGCCCCCCTGGGAGACACCTCTCCTCACGACATGTTGAGCTTATCAGAGGGGTGAACAGTACCTCCACCTACACCCAGCTCAGCCTCCCCTCTCCCCAGAGCCCTCTCTGACCCAGTCCACCAGCAGTGTTGCTTTCTGCAGTTTCCTTCAGTCACCAAAACCACCGTCTTGGAGCAGACTGCAGCAAAATCCTGCCAATGGGCAAGCAGGGCCACAGCTCCCCGTGGAACATCATCCCTGCCTCTGAGCAGGGGTGCCCAGTCCGGGGGGCAGATGAGGAAGCACCGTCTCTGGTAGTGGGGTACACCAGCTGGTGGGGAGCCTGTTTTATTGGCTGACAGCTGCACCCAGTGCATCCATGCGCTTCCAACCTACCTGTGGGAGTCCTTGGGTGCCCTGTGCAGGGTGAGATGGGGAACACAGTCCCAAAGGGCTTCAGCCTGTGCTAAGAAGAGTGAGGAAACAGAGCACATGGGCTAGCAGATCCTTCTGCTGCCCCGTGATTAAAGGAAGAAGGATTTTTTTTCCTACTAATATAAATATATATATATAAATGTATCTTTGTATCTGGCTTTGCTTAGCTGGCAAGAGGGCTTCCCTGACCTCAGCTGCTTGCCAGCATGACGTGGACCCCTGCAACTTCTCCAAAACCTCCCAGCACCCCAGTAATGGATCAGAGGGGGAATGGAGTAGCCCCTCTATTTTTAGTGTAGTCATGTTGCCACTTTCTTCATTTCTCATGCTGGGAAGAGCCTTTGCAGCACAGCCAGGACATGTCTGCCCTGGGGGACATAGTCTGCCTCCCTGCCCATTCCTGTACCCTCTCCAGCTCTCCCAAATCCCACCTATTTCCTTCTCCCTGCATCCCAGCTGCACTGGCTCCTCAGCCCCCTACCCCAAGCTGCTGACTCACATCCTCTCTCCAGACACCACCTTCTTTTGGCCTGGCTCCCTGCAAAGTGCTTTGTGCCTTAGTGTGGCTCAGCCAGAGCCTGCAGGTGCAGGCAGTCAGGCTCCAAAATCCAGTGTGAAGTCCCTCCAAGGAACCAACAGTGATGCTTCCAAAAGCGGCTTTCTCCTTGGCAATGTGCTGAGGGCTGGAGCTGTACTGCCACCATATACCCAAACCTTGTTCCTGTTGCCACCAGCTCTCTGGTACCCATCAGAGCTGCCAGGGAGAGTGTCCTGGTGCTGCTGCTGCCCAGCTGTACACTGAGACCTTGGTGTGGACTTTGCTGAGGGCAGGAGCTGAGTAGCAGGAGGACTGGATTAACGCGCTAATGCCAGATTATGCTCTAATGCAGGGCTTCTGATGAGGGAGCAGTCCCTGGCCCAGTCCAGGGGGCAGTCACTCCCTGGGGCAGACTGCACAACTGCCCCAGGTCACAGCTTGCTCCTGCCTGGCTGTGCCCTAAAGAGCTCAGTGCTCAGGGGTGACAAAAGTCTGTGAGACAGGCAGGGGGCACAGCACAGCGAAACCTCCATGCTCATCTCTCAGTGAGTTGGAAATAATGACCCAGACTATAAAATCCTGGCTGTCCGCTTTGCCAGGCTCTGTGGCAGAAGGATTAACCATCACAGCAGGGGCTCCAAGGTAGCCAGTTCCCCTTCCTCACCTGCCCCAGCTTCCTGGCACAGAGCTGTCCCCAGACTGTGCTCCTCAGTCCCAAACCCATCAGCCAGGCAAGGCTACAGGCCATGCTTTGGCTATTGTGGGAGCCAAACTGTCTGCCATCCCACCTTCCTCAGGTGGGCTGCCACTGGTCCACGCTGGGCACAGGCAGAGCTCTTGTAAGTTCCTACCCAGCCTGGATGTGTCTCCCATCAGATGAGATCTTGTGGCAGCATCCTGCCCCTCCCTGGGTACTAATATCTCATCAGCCAATTTAGTCTGGGACCTATCATGATCTCTTTGCCATTTGCTGCCATCTCCCTGGCTCATTTTGTCCACGTATTCCCCCACAGAGACCCCACTACCAGCTGTGACTGCAGTACCATGGAGCAGGGAGGGGACCAGAAACTTGCACCCACAAGTCATCCCCATTTCAGCAGAGTAGCAATAGCCCAAAGCTGCGATGGAACCAGTGTTTGAACAGCTCCCACAGAGGCAGAAGAGAGACCTCCCACTTCTATCTGCCTTGAGGAATGTGCATCCACCATCTTTGCAGGCAAACAAAGAAAGGCTTGCGCAGAAAGCTGGGCCAAGGCAGATCCTTCACCAGCCATGCGTGTGCTGGATCTGCATCATCCAGAACATTTTCCTCCCATGGAGTATCTCCAAGTCATTCTGGGGGACAATGACAGCTCTTAATAGCAAAACCACAGCTTCCCTGCTGCTTGTCTGACAGGAAGAGGCATGGCTTGCCAAGCTGGCTGCTCCAGGTGCCCATCACTGCTCCATGTCCCAGTGCCATGGCTAGCTGATCTAGCCCCTGGAGTTTGCTCCACAGACAGAGTAGTCAGGTAAGGGAAGTCCCACAGAGCTGTTTTTCCATGACTCCAGGTAGCAACTCCCTTTTTCATGTGTGACTGTGCATCCTTGGGACCCACTGTCACCTGGGGTGCCTCTAGCAGCCCCATGCACCTTTGGGAAGGAAGATAAGGGTGCTATGGCCTGAGAGGAGACCTCCTTGGGGCAGGAGGGGCTGAACCCACTACTGGCTGCAGTACCCACCTCTGCTGCTGAAACGTGGAGCAGATGGGACATCCACTGTGAGGCATGGAAAGGAAATGTGTTGCTACGGGAGGAATTTCAAACTAGGAAAGTACTGGGATCCCTCACCCGGATCCCTGCAGTGTTTGATCACTGACTTGGTCCTGCAGCTCTACCTCCAAGTCCCAAACCCAATGTGAATCCTCCCATCCCTGCAACCCCAGACACTGCCGGGCCCTTGGCTGGCAGCACAGGGGGCTTCTCACCCACTCCCAAGAAGGTCTCAGTCCCTCATTACTCCTCAAGGAGCACTTGTGCCTGCAGGCATCACAAGTTTGGGGACAAGCTCTATCCATTCCCCTTGCTGCTGCCCAATAGCAGGTTTCAGAGTCCAGACCATCAATCATGCAGCAGCACAGGGGTCTGGCAGATCAAACCACACAGTTTTTAAGAGAGGAGAACCAAGCTCCCAAGCCTGTCTGAGATTCCCATCCTCAGTACTCAGCCCTTCTTGCGTTCCCTCACTCATCCTCTTTGCCGTAGGGGGAGCAGAAGGCTCCCAGGCAAGGTAAGATTAGTGCTCCCCCTGCCTCACTCCCCCCAGCAGCTGTACAAGGTCCTCTGGGGGAGGGAAAACCAAACGTGTCTCCCTCCCTCCCTCCAGTAAGGCTCTGGCTGAGACTATGATACATATTTAAATGCACAGGATCATCCAAGCTCCTCTCTCATTCCTTGACATTTCCAGAGACTCCAAGCTGTCTTCAATTACCAGTCTGCAATTAGCTCTTCCTAAATCCCCCAATGAGGCCTAGCACTCTTAATCAATGAAACACAAGGGAGGAGGGGAAGGACATGGCCTCACTGCAGCTGGAAGCATTTTAAAAGGCTGGGGCTTGAAGCTGGAATAACCCTGTGAATGTGTCTAAGGAGATCTGTAGGGTGGGAAAATCCTCCAGTGCTGGGAGGTTGTTCAGCTCTGGGGAGGAGGCTCTTTAAAGCCCCACGGCTAGGAATAGAGACCATTGGACGAACACCGCAGCTCGAGGGGCAAACAGCTGGCACCAATGGCTCAGATGTTACCCTGTGATGTAGCAGACCACCTTGCTGGATTCATCTCACTGCGCCTCAGTTTCCCTCTCTGCAAAATACTGGTATGGGAGAGTCAGGGCTCTCCCAGCAGCCCCATAGGAGCTCTAAGGCTCCAATTATGCCCATTTAAGCCAGAGTTACCTTCCTCATGACAAGATGTGGATGTGGCCAAATTTGAGGTGGGTTGTGAATGCATTGTGGACCAGACAGCTCACCACAAGGTCATGTGAATGTCAATCTAAAGGCAGGGACAAGAGCATCCATTAGGAGAGGGAGGAGGGGAGCAGCATCCGTCTTGGTGGGTTTACATAGCCATGGAAAAGCCTTGCACAGCACCCTGCCAGGTCAGCCCCCGTCACAGGGACATCTGTGCTGTCTTCCTGGCAGCACAGCTTTGCCTGAATGAGCCAGATTGGGCCTAATTAGCAGCTCTGCTGATACACACAAAGGTAGAGAGAATCCAGCTTACCCTCCATGACCCGCAGAGCCAGCACAGCTCTTCCCAGCTGAGGGGAGCCTGAATGCCTGGCTCAGAGGGACTGTGAAGCACTTGATGCAGACCCTAACCAGAGAGCATGTGCGGCAGTTTCTGCTAAAGAAGTCCTGGCAAATTCAGTACCCTGAAGCATAGCAACCAGCTATAAAAAAGGTAAAGCCTTCCCGATCTCCACCCCTCTCCCTCGGGGTCTGCAGAAGCACAGGACTGGTAACAGGGATAGCAGCACATCTCCCACAGCCTGCTGCTGCCAGGGAAGGGAGCCCAGTCCTGCAGAGCAGCGATAGGAAGGAGATGAGGGAGGGCATAGCTTTAGGAAACCTAAAGCTAAAAA
>VZRN01003036.1:688311-734899 GCA_013397935.1 Dasyornis broadbenti | reverse complement strand
CGGCCCCCAGCCGCTTCCAAGTGAGCGCCGAGATGAGCACGCCGGGGCGCTTCAGCCGGCTCTCGCCCTTGCCCGGCACCCTTCCCGGTGCCTTGTCGGCCAGCAGCCCCCCGCCGCCCTTGCCCGAGGAGGCGGCGGGGGAGAGGGAGAGCACCGTGCCCATGCTAACGCCGAGTGGGACGGGCGTGCGGGGGCCGGGGCACCGGCACCGCCCATAGGAGGCCGGGAGCTGCGGGGGAGGCGGCNCGCCGCTGCAGCCAGCCGCGGCCCCGCCACTCCCCGCCTCCCGGCCGACAGCCAATCGCCGCCGCACGGGCCCCCGGTGCGCCCGCCCCTCGCCGGTGGGCAGAGAGGGGGGAGAGCGTGGCGCGGCTTTACCCGGCGGCCGCCGCCCCGGCGTGACCTTCACCGATGGGGAGCTTATTCGGTGCGCCCGCCAGGGCGGGGGTGCTGGGACCTGCGATGGTGTCAGAGTCCCCCAGCCCTTTGTGTGGGGGACTTGGGGAGGGTCCTGGGGGAGCCCAGAGGACAGGAGACATGGGAAGGGCCTAGGGAGGGCTTCTGAACTCAGCTGTTCTTGCCAAGTCCTGCTCTGTTTTCTTACCTACAAGGGGAGGGATGAACCTTCCCAGATCAGCAGAGCCCCCATGCCCCAGTGGTGCTAGGGGAACACGGTGAGGAAGAAGAGCCTTTGAAAATGCCAGAGAAGGGGCTGAGGAGTGGTGAGGGTCAAGAACAACGTGTGCTCAGAGGGCAGCTGGAGAAGGCTTGGGGTGGATGCAAGGCTGGCTGTGACTAGGCAGCCAACAGGAAAGGTTTAGGCTTGGCAGGCGAGCTTCACCTCTCCTGAGGACTTGTGGGCTTGGCTCCACAGGAAGTCACAAGAATGCTGTGCAAGCATGGGGTCCCTCACCCACCCTGCCTCTTGCTGCTCAGTTGTGGAAGGGAGAATTATTACCAGGCTGACAGCCACAATCATCTGGCCAAAGTCAGGGACCTCGGAGAAATGGAAAGAGACCACCTCCACGTTCCCAAGGCAAGACCAGCCATCCCTGCTGCCCAAAGCTTCCAGACCCTCAGGGAAGGAGGGGAGGGAAGAGATGCTGCACTTCTGCATCGTTGCAAATGATAAACCAGCCACGTGCATGTGCTCAGACACTGCTTCTCCCTCCATAGATCTGAGCACGCCATAGATGTTGCTGCCTCTCTGCTCCATGCAGGAAGACCCCCCTTGGATTTCTCATGAGCTGCAGCCCTGATTTCTATGATGGGTGCCAGGCATCCATTAGGAACAAAATGCCCCAATAGCCGGGACTGCTCCTGCATGTAAAGCACTGGGAGAAGCAGCTGGGAAAGGTTCCAGGGAGAATGTCTCAACGATGCATTTTGATACAGCATTTTATGTGTGAAATGAACACATGTTGTTGCCAGGATGTAGCTGCTGCAGGATGGATCCAGGCTAACAGGCGGTAATGAATTATCAACTGGGAGGAGCTAAGCCAGCACCCCCCCCCCCCCTTCCTTCTGCACTGCTGATGCTGGAGGTGTTTGCAATGAAAGCGCAGGCTCAGAGCCATATTCCTTCTAGACTGGCCTCCCAATGCTTGTGGCTGACTTGCCACATCTAGGGGCAGGGCAGAGTCTATGCCCTCCGGGCCATGGCAGGGAAGAAGAGCAAAGTCACATTCCCACATACCCTGCACCATGGCCAGCCACCATCCCTGTAGTGGGATTTGCAAAGAACAGGCACATGTACACACAGACCCTCAGATGCAGAGGTTTGCTTTGGGAGTGGCCAGAACCAAAGTGGATCTGGGTCAGCATTACCTGGTCAAGGTCAGCTTAGGCTTGGCTGAAGTAACCATGAGGATTTGGTAAAGGGGGTATAAATACAGAGGAAGAAAATCAGGACAAGGTTGCTGACAACAATTAAGTCAGCACCTTTAGATATACATAGCTCTTTTCAACCTAGACGACAAGATGGAGGAGCCCTAAGGAGGGGATGGGAAGGAGGTTGTTGTCTTTGCTCTCTTTGCTTGTTTAAGGATTTTATGGTGTGCACACATGGTCTCATCAGAAACCCGCAGCTGAAATTTTCAGGTAAGGAAGCAGAGACCTTTCTGCATACTACTTGCTCCTGTTGAAGTAAAATTACTCCCAGGTTCTTTCACCAGAAACACATGAAGCCTCGTGCACCTTGTGTGAGCTCTCCCAACCTGGCTTCCCAGAACTCTTTCAGAAAGGCTATTCATATTTAGCAGTGACGAGCTGCACTTCACAGCACAGAGAGTTCCCCAGCCCTGGCTGGACTTGTGGTTACTGCACCATGCTGCTTGGTGTGTGTGCACCTCCTACCACTCCCAGGAGGGGAGATTTGGCTGAGGCCTCTTTAAAAATCCAGCTCATGGCTATTCAGTGATGCAGCTCGAGGCCTCAGATATGAGCAGCAGAAGAACTCCAGGGCATTATTCCCTTCTTGCTTGCAGCTTGTGTCCTGCTGCGGCAGCAGCTCTGGGGTACAGGAGCTCAGCGGGCCAGTAGTCCTTCTTCAAGACAGCGTTGCTGACAGTGCCAAGAGCTTCCTGCAAGCACTACGGAAATACCCAAGCCCTACAAGAACAGCAGGATATTTCTTACGTTGGTAAAGACGCAGCTTTGCAGCTTACATGGGAGGCAGCTGCGCTTCCACGTGAAAGAGGAGGATCTTTCCCCCATTCTTTAGTTTTACTTTTCACACTCAAGACCTGAGGCTAGCAGGGAAAGATACAGCACAAGCTACATCCTTGAGGCCATCTCTGCTTGGCCTCTTTCTTGGTCAGCTGGCAGGGAAGGGCACAGAGTAGGAGGAAAGAGCAGCATTTCTTTTCCCCAAGGAATCTGAGTTCCCACCCCAGGCAGCAGGAATGACTTGCCCTTGGATGAAAGGGAGGAATGAAGTAAGACTTCAGGCATAGTTGGTCTCAAAGCTCTCAGACTTCTGCCCTTGGCCAAATCTTCGCTGCTGGTGGGGTGGTTTTGCAGGGGCACTGCTGGCATACACAGATCCTCTGTGACTAAGAGTCACTCTAGCAGGGCAAAACATACTTCACTGACATGCTAATACCAACAAAGAGATGATTTCTTGTCCAGGCCCCTAATCTGGGCTATGTAAAGGGATATCCCCTTCCTAAATCAGGGGTGTTCCAGATGAGAAGTTGGAGTACTCTGGTTCCCAGCACAGCTGATGGGGCTCTAGGGATGAAGGCAGGTAGGAAAACAGCAGCACCAGGGGAGAGAAGCAGGTGTAAAACCAGACAGTACTGTAAAAAGTCTTTGAGAGAAGTAGCACTGACCTGCAGGGTCCACACAGTTCCCTGTGGGTGCCTGACAGTCTCCCAGTCTGCTTCACCTTCCACCACACAGAGCTGTGGAGCTCTGCCTCCCTGATTCAGGTAGGAATGTGGGGGCAGCTCAGGCCTTGGCTAAGCCCATGCCAACTGTCGCATCCTCTCCAAACTGTCTCTGGCATGATGTTGCCATGCTGGGGCTCTGGTTCAGAAATGCATAAGCTCTCAGCCTGGGGCAGGGCAGCTCTCCCAGCACCCCCATGACATAAAAGGCACTTTGGAGGGTCCAGGGCCCCTAGTTAGCTTCCTTCCAGCCTACTGAGCTGTTGGATACAGGTTTTGTGATGGGTCCTGGCTGAAAGCAGTTGGCACGTCCTCCTGCCTGCTCCAGAATGATGAATGAGCGTGTGTTTGCTGGCTGGTTAGAGCTGTTCTTTAATAGCTCACTTGCTGTGCTGTGGTCTGTGTGTACTGGCAAAGGCAGGCAGGCAAAAGGACCTCCTGCACTGCTTTACCCATGAAGATGGAGCTCAGTCTCAGTACATGTCTCAGTGAGTGGGTCTGACAGCCCTGATGCTGCCTCTCCCCAGGCTGCACGGCTTCCAGCAGAACTCCTGTCTGTGTTGGGAGCCCTGGGTCTTGGAAACCTAAGAGGACCTGGCTGGCAGGTTGTCTGCAGTGCCCAGGGAGGAGAACTGGCTTGTGCTTCTGAGCATCCCAAGCCAGGCACCTCTCCCTTTTCCATTCCTGATTACCCTCCACCCGTCCTCTTCCCAGCCCTCAAGGGCAGGGGTCTACAGTTGTGGGTCCACAGACACTGAAGCTTACCCTGCAATACCTGTTTGGTGTGGCTCAGCGTGGGGAGCAGTGCCTGCCTATGGTGGCTGGAGGAACATGTGCAGTCCCTGTTCCAAAATCAGCCCTGGATTCATACAGCAGAGTGAAGCAGAGCACAGTCAAGTCGAGCAGCCCCGTTGCAGCCCCTGGAGAAAAGCTATTTTTGTCCTGCCGTTTGCTGAATTGTGGTGATGGGAATGGCTCAGAGAGCTGGAGAACGAAGTTTCTCTGGGTGGAAAACATGCAAGGCAGAGCCAGGCTTGAATCTACATGAAAATAGATCTCCGCCTCCTACTCTGTGGGCAGAGAGACGGGTCCTAGTACTGGGTTTCCGGTGGGAGAGGCAAGGCGGTCCTTGCTGGCACAGGGGTGAGGATGTGGATTGATTGCCATCAAGGCGATGCTTCCAGCCCACATGCCTCCCAGGATTGGTGCCACTAAAGCCCTTAGGGAAGAAGGTCTCAGCGCTGAGTGGAACAGGAAGGAATAACTGGGAAGTACCAAGTATCGCCATGGGCTGCTTAAATGCCTGCCAGCACATCTGTAAGGTCTTGTGGCAGGTGAAAAACCCACAGAGCCGCAGGGTGGTAGAGGTTGATGATGAGCTAATTATCGCCCCTGCAACCAATTCAGCCTCCCTCAGGAGACCCCCTTCCAGCACCGCACGGGAAGGTGACTGTGGTGTCTGCGCTGGAGCTCCTGAAAGGGTGAGGCGGAGCCGGGCCAGCCCGGGCGCGGTGGCGGCTCCCGGGGACTCGGGCGTGTCCCGGGCCGGGACTGTGCGGCCCTCTCGCCGCAGCCTCCCCCGCAGCTGCTCTGGCGCTTCTTGGGTCCCCTCGCCATCTCCAGTTTACCTCTCCGGCGGCTGCGTGCCCAGCCCATCACCGTAATTCCTTGTCTCCCTCCGCCCCCTTCGCTTTGGGGAGGCTGGCTGTCAGGGACGCTGGCAGAGCTGTGGGAAGATTCACTGCTCTGAGGTTTGGTTGCCCATTTGGTGACTGTGATTCTTTCCTGCTACCCATCACTCACCTGTGAGGACCCAGCAGCTCCCAACCCGCCAGAAGCAGGGAGCATCTCTGGGGCCTCCTGGCACTGAAAGCGCTGTGAGTGAAGGGGCGGAGGTCTCTGTGGTGGGTTGGAAGGGATGCCACAGGATGCTGTGTGTGAGGAGAATCCTAGAGAAAGAGGCCAGAGGGAAGCATGGGGCAACAAAAAACATCTGTGCAAGCACTCCTCCATGGGGGTCAGCAGAGAATTTATCCAGGATCATGTAGATGCCAGGTGTTGAGCCCTGGACCCCTGGTTTCCAGGCCAGAGTTGTTCCCATGCCTCCCTGGCTGGCAGGAGCTGAACAATCCAGTCCCTCAGGATTGCTTCCATCTGGAAGGCAGGCAGTTGCCTTTATTTAACCTCTCCTGCAAGTATATGGGACACTCAGTATGAGAAGGGCAGGTTGTGGGGGCATAGTTGGCTCTGCACCAGCTCTCCTGAGCTCTCTGCCCAGGCTGCATGCATGTCCAGGTTCACCTGCACACACGGAGAGGTGCGTGCATCCACACGTCGATGCTGCCTCAGCACTCCGAAGTGCTGGAGCATCCCAAGCCCTGGGACGAGGCTGCATCCTCTGACTCTGTTTCCTAATGGTGACAGGGAAAGCAGAGCCATAAGCTTCAGCTCTTGGGGCGCTTTGTCTCCCTGGGTGTGGTGGCCAAAGGATTTGGTGGCACTTGGGGGAGGGATTCTGTCCACCAGGTGGAGCTGCACCCCACGTTTTGATGCTGCTGGGGTGGCCCTGGGCCAGCCCTGGTCTCTTGCTTCTTCTCTGTCCTGGCAAGGAGAGACTCTGTCTTTCCTCAGCCCTGCAGGTAGCGCACACTTGAAGGAAAAGCATGCACATCCTGTAAGCATGCTCTGGTGACAAGTGCTGACCCCCACTAGCCCCACTTGCCCAGCAATGGTAGCCTGCTTGCAGGATGATGGTGGATACTGACACTATTTTGGAAGCCTTCTACCCAGCAGCCACACAAGGGCACTTGGGAGATTGTCCTCAGCGGTGTTCTGGCCTCACATTTTTACAGCGCTTGGGGCTAACTGCATTCACTGCACAGAGAATGGAGTGAGTCCCAGCTGCTGCTAAGCTCTTCATGTAAAGTGGATCTTGCTTGTTCTAGATGTGTGTGGGTCCCCAGGGATCCCCTGACCTCCCGGAGCTGCTGCTGTCCATGCCATCAGCCCTGCTGTGGCAACTGATGGAGAATTCCAGGCCCTGTGGCCCTGTGCTTGAGGTGCATGTGCTCAAGCACTGCAGCCCTGTGAGATCAAAAGCACCAAGAGGACCTCTGGGAGAAAAGCCTGCCTTTGCCAGTTCTCAGCAGCCCCAAGCCAAGGACTGGCAGCCTGAGATCCAGCTGCCTTAGCTCTGAGAGGTCCAGGAGTAAGCGTTTCTGTGCTGATACTATGATAATGCCCAAAGCCAGTCTGACCCCCACCAGACTCCTCCCACAGCCCTAGACCCTAGACCGTGAAGCTGAGACCTGGAACATCCGCTGGTCAAGCAATCCACTTCCTTTCATATTCAGCCTTTCTCCCCTAATGTTTGCCAATCCCATGTAAGGTTCCCATCACAGACTGTCCCTCCTCTTTCTATGGCACCCCCAGTATAGGACTGGGAAGGCAGGGTGCTGGAGAGGGTCTGTCTGCCCTTGGTCATGGCCAGACTTGGGGCCTGGAGGAGAGTCTGCTCCTTGCCTGGTGGGATGCTGTCAAGCCTGGTCTGTGGTAGAAGAGAAGGAGGCAGCTGTACAGGAAATAATCATGGCTTGTTCCAAGATTAAATCACTGGCGGGAGCACGAGAGAGGATAAAAGGAGCCGTCTGTCGTTAGAGGGAATATTAACCCGGCAGCAGGTCAGGAGGGGGGAGAATTTTATTCCTTGCACTTGCTGGCTGCCAGGCCCGCTGTGCACACAGGGCTCAGCACTGACAGCATCTCTCAGCAGAACATGTGCCCTCCCTCCCCAGATCAGCCCACATCATGGGCCCTTCTCCCTCCCTGCTCCAGGGATGGAAGCTTCTTTGAGCAGAGGCAAAAGAAAGATTTTCAGAGAAGTGGGGAAACTGAGGCAGGATCGTGCTGCCTGTCTGACATCACATGGAGGCACTGAACTACTCCGTCCCTCTGTACATTGCTCTTTGCCTTGCCCATGCCAGGTCTTCTCCCAGCTCCTGTGGATGAGCTTAGCATGGCACAAAAGATTCTTGTTTGGTCTGGCCCTTATCAGGACCTGCCTCGAGGTCCTTCAGCATGGGAGCTGGGCTGGAGCTGGAGCAGGTAAAACCAAGGAGCAAGGGAGAGGGCAAAGGGAAAACAAGAGACCAGCTGCAAAAGGGGTGAGCTGGGGAGGAGATAAGATAGAGGGAGAAATGCAAAATATGATGGGTGGAAGGCAGGAGGGAATGTGGGAAAATATAGGGCACCTTGGGTCAGCCTGGCTGGGAGATATACTTAACAGGTCAGACCCTTTGGGGGTGCCAGTCAGTCGTGGTGACAAAGCTCCCAGCACTGTTCATGTCCCCTTGCCCTTGGGCTGGGACCTGCTTTCAGGTTTGTGAGTAGCTGAGATGGGACCCCAAGACCCCTGTGCTATAGTGACCCTCAGCTGCTCCAGGGCTGTGTGGGGGCCAAGCACGGCCTCAGAGAGCTGTCACAGCCCTGCTGCTGGGATTGCAGCAGGGAGGAAAGCCCATGTTCTGTGGGCCAGATCAGGGCTGCATTTTGCAGGCTCTCCCGTGCCAGGATAAACAGCCCCATGGGTTCAGGGTTTGCAGCAAGTGGTTGATGAAAGCCTGTGCTTCTGTGCTTAGGGCTTCCCTCCCTTTGAAGGAAGAGTCCTGACGGGTTCCCAAGCAAGAAGATCCTAGCTCCTTCCCCTTTGTTTTTTCTTTCCCCTCACAGCCCATTGCCTCTCCAGCTGAGGCCTGGCCTGAGGTAGGAAGATAAGCTACCCTTGGCTGCCTGGTCCAGCCTGGAACCTCACAGAGCCAAGCCCTTGCCTCCATGCAGGTTGAAGCCCCCAGTGTTCTGCCTTCCCACATGTGAAAGCCTGGCTGTGTGCAAATTTCTTGAGCCTGGTTTTGTCTCACCAGCTTCCTTTATTAGCCTGCTCCCCCTCTGGGGAAGTTGTTTGAGAAAGTCCAGTGCTGTTGGGAGCAGCCAAGGCAGCGATTCCTCCCACCAACACAGCTGATGGAGCTGAGCATGTGGGGAGACCAGATCTATTGCAGAAACAATCAGCATGCACAGTTGCTTCCTCAGCATTCGCAGTCAGTGCTGGCAGTGCCAATGGGTGCTTACTGCAGGTTGCTGCCCATCCCTTGGGTTCCAGATTTAGCCATACCTGCTGTTCCTCCTCATTAAGGAAAGGCTCCCATGGCACCAGCTTCATGGTACAAGGCATGGGCTGAGATCTGCAGGTGGTTTGCACACATGTCTTCCAGCACCTGCCAGTAGCTCCCATCCCTTGTACTCTGGACAGAGAACTTGGAATGGATGGAAACCCTCCAAGCTCATCCAGAGATTACTGCAGGCTTGCACCCGGGACAGGTTTGGCCCTGCTGCACACAAACCCCAGCGAGCAGCCGTTGCCAAGACTCTGCAATTTCCAAGCCAACATCAAAAAGCAGCTGGGGATTGGCTTGCATACGCTCCCACACAGCACATCGTCTCTGTTTTATGAGCAGTGTTTTACAACATAAGTGCTGCTATATTAAGCCACGCATCTAACTGGAAAAACAGGAGATGGAGAGGCAAGAGCAGCTATCTCAGTGCTGGCTGCTGCTTTAATGCTGTGTAAGTGAGCTCTCCTCCTGCTCAGGTTCTTGCCTACCTCTGTCCCCCTGTCTGGCCTTGTTCTGTGCAGGTAAGAAGCAGGCGTGGGCACCTTGCCCCATATAGCTTGACCTTGGGCCTCAAATGGGGTGTTTTCCCACCTGCTGAACTCCCCAGCCCCCAGCTCTGCTCCGGGGGTGGGCAGGAACAGCAAAATGGGGCCAGTCCCGAACTTTTGGGGCAAACTCTTTACCAGCTGCAGGCTGTCAGAGGCTTTGTAGGGGGTGTTTCAGCTGGTATCTTTCCATTCCTAAGCAAAGGCTGCATGTTTGGGGAAGGCCAGCCCTTCTCACTAACAGGCAAGTGGAGGTAGAAGGGCGTCTGCTTCCCAGTGGCCCCAGGAGGGGCTGCCCTCTGCCCATACCTGCATGAGCACCTCTGTACCATCTCTGCACCCAGATGGCCAAGGCACTGCCCAGTGGCCCTGAGGAGCAGGAGGAAGCAAAGGACTCGGGCCCATGCTCCCTGGATAGACCCTGCTTTTATCCCTTACGACTCCCCAGGTAAGGATTCGCACAGAAAGCCTAGGTTTTCAAGAGCTCACATCATTGGCCCCTGACCTGCATCCCCATCCCTCGTCCATAGGGGTGGGCGTAAAGAGCATGGCTGTGCTGTGCTTTACCTGGGGACAGTGGAGGGAGCAGTCCTTGTCAGGCTAGGACCCTTGCAAGAGAGCAGTAGAGTTGATTTATGCTCCTGACATTTCTCTCCCGGTCAGGCAGAGCTTTTAATAAAGAATGAGTGATTTATGGCTCCTTTTAAGTGGGAAGGAATGTTACCTAAGGCAGTCTGCCCCCAATACCCCTGCCTCACTGCCTCAATGAAACCCTTACATCTGGGCTTGCAGGAGGAGAGCAGCAACTCTCTCTGCTCCCATCCTCCCCCAAAGCCCTCCCCACAGCCATGATAGCCCCAACATCCTGCCCCATTCCTGTCAGCAGCAGCCCTGCCCTGTCTAGGGTTGCCCTGGCATGCTACGGGGAATGGTGCTGTATCCCCTCCAAATGCCCTAGCCCTTGGCAGTGGGGCAATGTGCAGTCCACAGGCCACCTCACACAGAGCAGTGATTCAAGGAAAGCTGCTGTCCTGAGACCACTCTGAGAGGAACCCTGTGGTGGCTGGCCTGGGGACAGGATGACAGCACCACAGCAGTTGTCATGGTTACTTGGTAATAATGGATGCGGGCATGACTGCTTGCCGGTGATGAGCAGCTCCAGAAGGAAAGGGCTGCCCTTAACCTGCCAGGCTGCAGCCATTCCCGTGGGGGCTTGGCCATGGAGCCACCACCATATCACTCCCCAGCTGCTCCAGACCCTGAGCCAATGCTGGCCTGAGCCAATGCTGGCCTAAGCCAGCTCCAAACCCAGAGGTGGCAGCAGCTTGCAACTGAAGGAGCTACTTGGAGCCTGAAATGCTTCTGGGGTCTCCCAGAGCAGATAAGGAAAAGAATGTCTCTGCTTCCCTCCCAGCCCCACTGCCTAGGGACTGCTGGAGAAGGCCGTAGGGCTGGGGGACATGGTGGTCAGCAGGAACAGGGACACAGCAAAATTACAAGTCCCTGCTAGCCAGCCCCTTTTCCCTCTGGAAAGGGCTAATGAGTGAGAATAGGGAATAAGAGCAGGGGTGGAGGGAGCATCACCCGGACTAAAGCTGCCCCAAGAGGCTCCCAGCTGCTAATGAAGATAAAGTGCCCAGTTCCTTTAATTCTTCCAGTGAAATCTGGTGGCTAAGGGGGAAAAAATGCTTTCAAGTGTATTCATCTATAACATGGCCTGGGAGGCAGGGATTCCAGCAGGAGCGGCAGCCAGCTGAGACACTGATCTCACACTTCACACATGTGCACACACACACATGGATGTGCAAACACCCCTCCGTGCAGGCTGCACACAACATGTGTGAAATACCCGCAGTGCACACACACGCAGACATCAAAAGCCTGTCTTTCTCTGCATCAAAACCGCAGCCGTAGGTGAAGGCAGGTGTTGAACAAAACACCCCCTGCCCACGCCAAGCACGCGTACCAGGCTGCCAGATCCCACACGTGCCATAAAATGCACATGGCAAGCACAGTGTAAACACAGGCACATGGCACGCCGGGGGCATCTGCCCGTCGCCGGTGCATGTGAGCACACACCCACGCAGACACACACATGTGCACGCACACACATACACACAGATGTGCACACACACCCACACGGACACACACGTGCACACACAGACACAGAGACGCACACACGTGCACACACACACACACGTGCACA
This sequence comes from Dasyornis broadbenti, assembly GCA_013397935.1. Lineage (NCBI taxonomy): Eukaryota > Metazoa > Chordata > Aves > Passeriformes > Dasyornithidae > Dasyornis > Dasyornis broadbenti. The sequence continues at coordinate 723,588 of VZRN01003036.1, read as the reverse complement.
CACACGTGCACACACACACGCGCATACACACACACACGAGTGCACACTCACACATGCACACACACCCATGTGTGCATGCGTCCTTACCCCATCCTCAGGCCCGAGTAGTATGCAAGCGCAGCTGGTATTGTGTGGCCATGGTGGAAGGCAAGTGATACCTGAAAAGACCCCAGGATGGAAGTCTTTTAGGGCCATTGTAGTGTTTCACTGAATGTGTGAATAAATCTTGTTGTTATTGATGTATGTGGGAGACAGGTTTAGGGGGAAATGGGCTGAAGTTCTCCTGTGTCATGGATGGATGGATTCCTACCCCATCCCAGCCACAGGTTCTGTCCCAAGACCTTCCTCTACCTGCAGTCCCACAGTCCAGCCATTGAAACTCTCCCTAACCTTTATCCTAACCCTGACTGCACAATACCCACAGAAAAGAATCCCACTTCTGTCCCTGGCCTGGGAGCTCCTCTACCCAGAAACCCTTCCACATGTCTGGAGCAGACATGTCAGAGGCAACGGGGCTGTATTTCTGAAATGTCCATTCCCAGTCACTCTGGGAAGGATTCTCTACAGCCCTATGCTAAGTTAAACAAACTCAGGAATTCTCTCTGGTCTTGAGGACCTCTGTCATAAACAGCCCACCTCCAGGCAGTGAAATGCATCCTGCAAATGGATGGCCTGTGTGCCAGATCCTGCTGGCATTGTCCCCTCACTCCTAAACTGTGAGCAAAAATTGTCTGGATTCTTGCAAGTGGGCCCAAGAAAAAATCATATAAGGACAGTGCTAAAAATTCCCATAGGGATAATCCCACTGCTGTGCCTGGCAATGCCCTGGGACTGTTTGTTTTACCAGTGCAGACATAAGCGGAGATTCCCGCTCCTTTCCTCTGGAGGCTTTGAATTAAGTGGCCTGTTTACAGAGAGACAGTGAAGGAATAGAAGGTATGTGGAGAAGTGAAGTAGCTCCTCCTCAACATATCTGGCAGCTAAACATACCCTAGACCCACCAGAGACCCTCCAGACATCAAAGCATGTGATTGTAGCTCCTCAGACAAATAGAGGTGCTGCAGAGAGTTTGAATTTGGCCCTTTTGACACACTCCAGCCTTCTTAGCATCATGCAGGGGGTCATGCCTGGCCAGATCCCACTGACTTGCTGCAATCAACTGCTCTATGAGTTAGGCATGAAGGAAGAAAATAAGTGTCTCACAACTCTGGGGCAGAGCAGAGGGGGAGCATGGATGCTGTAGGCAGCTCCATCACCACTCAGTGTGGCTGGCTTGGGTAGGTACACCACTATTGCCAGCAGCTCCTTAGTGCCTCCCAGCTCCTGGTTATTAATTCAGATGGATCTGCTTGGCTGCAGCTGGGGGTAGTAAAAACTAGACGGATAATTGCACATACACCCCCAAGCAAACAATGGGAAAGCGGGAGATATGGACCAAGCTCGGTGAGAAACTAGGAAAGCTATGGGATGGAAGGCTGGGAGTGGCATGGGGACCAGAGTTCAGAGCCAGGGATCAGGGAACTGGGGCCAGAAAATAACACCCAGTGAGAGATGATATGTCACATTACCCCTGCAGAGCGGGGTAGAAAGAACAAAATCAGCCCCCGACGAAGCTGCCGGTGCCCGTGGCCCTTGGCTGTCCGGACCCAGTAGCCCCGCACGGCTCAGCCCCGCTGAGCTGCCCGCCCTCCTCAGCAGAGGGCAGTGGATGCACACGCACCTGCCTGCACACCTGTGCTGCACACCCGTGGGCACCCACCCACCCCCTCCATGTGCCCGGGACACGGAAGGACACGGCAGCGGGGAACAGTTCTCGGGGCTCCCGATGCTGCCGGCGGCCTGAAGGAACGGCCTGACGCCCCTTGGGGATAAACTGGTCTGTAGGGGCTGACAGGCGAGGCGAGGGCTGTTTGCCCTGCAGCACATCCATGATGCAGCCAGCGAGAGTCTCTGTTCTCATGACCCCAGCTCATGCCATTTTCACCGGCGTTTATCACGGCAGCAAATCAGAGTCCTGGGCAGCAAGGATGTGGCCATAAAGGCAGACCCGAGGCTGGGAGGGGCAGAGGAAGTGTCCATATGAAACTGTGGACTGTTGAACTGGAACCCCTCTTCTATTGCTGGTCAGAGGGAGGTGAAGAAGTGTCTGCATGAATGTAGGCAGCCTCCTGGGTCAGTGATCCCTATCAGAATATAAAGGGGTCCTTCCTACAGCTGTATAAGAAGGGGTCCTTATATCAGGAGGAGCACTATAAACCATGTAAGCAAGACCACTGTAGCGATTAAGGCACATGACAGTCACAGGTTCCTTTTCCACCTGTGGGAGAGTCCCCTGTGCCAGCCCATCCTTGTGGGAGACAAAGCACCATCCCCTCCTATTGCATCCCAGCCTTTCCCAGTACTTCTGCCCTCACTGTCTTGGTGATGCCCAGCACAGATGGGCTGGGAAGAGAGACAGGGCAGGCCCTGCAGCTGTGGAACATTCAGGCCAGATGTGGAAGGTACACTTTACAGCAGCAAGCCATGAGGAGGCTGCTGAGCTGGAGGCCTGTACTTAGCCGGCCGCGACATGGCAAGGGAAGAAAGGACATTCCTCCCTTAGGAACAGCTTGCGCACATAGCATCATCCCCTCGTTATTAGGAGGGAAGCCACAGAGAGGGTGTTCCCAGACCCCAACCTCATCACTCCTCTTCAGGCCAGGCTGGCCTCATGAAGGGTGGTGGGAGCTGAGCAGGCACCAGGGGTCTTGTGGGATGCTGCCTTTGCCATCTGATCCCCAAGTCTGTGTCGCTCTCAGCCTCTCGGCTTGCTGTAAGGGCAGGAGCCATCCTGGCCTCGATTCAGCCAAATCAGCACTTTGGGTTGAGCCCAGCTGTCCTTGAGGCCTGGCTATGGCTGAGTATACCACAGCCTCACCAGGTGCTGGGGTATGTATGCCTGTGCTGGCCATCCTCTTGTGGCTTCCCTGGGTAATGGGGAAGCCTGCAGCAGCGCTGGCTGGAAGACTTTCCCAGCCCATCCTGACAGAGGCTGTTAACTGCCTTGCCAGAAGTGGCATGGTTTGAGGAGCTTGGCTCAGTGTCCCTTCCTTGGAAAACCCTCCCAGAAGAGGTGCCTATCCTGGCCCAAGGTCCTGAGACCCTACCTGGGGGAGGAGTCCTCATTTGGGGCACGGCACTGAGCTGCTCCATGCTGGGGATGGAACATGCCCTCCGCTCCTGCTCACAGTCCAACAGAGCTTCTGCTAAGACAGTGGCAGCTGAGCATGTCCCAGTTCCCAAGGCCTGTCCCACCAGCCCAGCTTCACAACAGACACAGTCAACACTGAGATTCCAAGAATGATTTCCCTGCTAAGGAATGACCAAGCTGCCACAGCAGCCCCGCTCGAGATCCTTGTCTCTGACCTCTGCTCTAAGCTTACACAGAGCTCTGCCATGAGATGGGGCATGGGGTGCCAGAGATGGGACAGAACAGTGTGGCTTCAGAGCCAGGAATTATAAACTCAGAGGGATTTTCAAAGACCAGGTAATCCTGGAAAGTAGACCAGAGGGCTTGTTCCTGCCTCTAGCAAGAAAGGTCATGAGTTATCAGAGCAGCAGCAGGAGGCAGACCCAGTGATTCAGAACAACAGCTTGGGTATAGGATCTTACTTGCCTAAAGCCAAAGGATGCTCCAGAGTGATAGGACAGAAGGAAGTGCAGAGCAATACTGTTGCCTTTGGAGCTGGTTTTGTCCTATCGACGGTAAAGCTGCCTTGGTAATCTTTCCAAAAACCCTGCGTGTTTGGTGCCTCATGACCTGTGTCCTGGGAAGGGCAAACCCTGAGCTGATACCCATCCATTGAATCTAAGGTCTTGGAGAGAAACAGACCCAGCCCCTTCGTCAGCGTTTCCAGCAACCACAAGCCAGCAGCCATGCCCAGGTGTCAGGAAACATCAGAGCACGTGTCTCTTGTCTGCACGGGCGAGAGCGGCGTGTGGGCGTTGGGACACACCTGTCCAGAAGAATCCCAGCAAATTACTTCTCCTTGATGTCTGCCAGTTCGTCATGGCAGAAACATGGCGTGCAAAGGGCTTGGTTTAGAAGGAGCGCCGAGGGGTGCTGGAGCTGAGTTGCTGCCAACTCACCTGTCACTCCTTGCACACTGCCCCAGGGCTTGCAGGCTGGGGGGAGGCAGGTGCTGGGGAGCCAGCTTGGCCGCCGAGCTGTGGCCGAGGCAGTGAGCAGGTAGGGAGCTGCCTCTCTCAGGATCCTTGCTCCCACTCTGCCAGGTGGTATTTAGCTGTGGAAAGTGTGAGACAGACTCAGATGTATTTTTTGCCTCCTCTCCATGACTTTCACAGGAGGCCTTTGCAGCAGTGTTGATGGGGAAGTTGTCCCAAATTGGGAGGGCTCAGTATGGGGGAGCACAAGACTGTGTGTCTGGGGGAGACCTGCTCACCCCTGTGGCCAACCAGAAAGCCAGAGGTTGGGCATGTTGGGAAGGACCAGCAGGCAAGAGACCTGCAGAAATGGACTTTCCTGCTAAGTGACCAGCGCTGGGGGCCAGGCAGAGATGAGTAGCAGGCAGCGAAGGGGTTAAGGGGCCATGCCTGCAGAACTGGCGATGGTCAGGGTCCACGACAGCTGCATCTGGATGCCATGAGATGTGCAGACTCTACATATAACCCATGAGACTTTTGCATTGTGTAAGCCAGACCCTCATGCTTTTCCTCCACTCCTTGTGAGCCAGCAAAGCCTCAGGGCAGGCTCTGAGGGGCTGACATACACCTCACAGACAAGCAAGGAGCCTCTCTCAGGCTGGCTTTGAGCACAGAATCCTGCTCAACAAAGCACCCAGGGACATGTCTCCTGCACTAGGACCTCCTCTGTCTGGGCACCACTGAGGAGCAGATGTACTCTGGTGGGCACAGCCCTTGGGTTAGAGAGGAGATATGCTGCTGTGAACCTGGGCCCCAGCCTGGCTTCGTGAGGGTGAGTATGTGAACCAGCTAAGCCCTTACCTTTTTTTGTGAGGTTTTAATGCAGAGACACACACTGTGTCTGGTTGGTGGCAAGGGATATGCTGGGGATGGGCCAGGGTGATGCTGGGGATGTGCAGCTCAGGGAGGGAAGTCAGCAAGTGTGGACAGGGATACACTGGAGGGTCCTGGACACACTTGCCAGTTTGACTGAGGTACAGCAAGCAGAGAGGTGACATCACCAGCAGCCAGGCTTGCTGGTGACACACAGGATAGAGTGTGCTGGTGGTGAGCAACACAGAGCCTGGCTACTTGGCTGAGCACAGCATGTGCAAGGCAGTGCCGGGACGAGGACAAGGGCAGGTTACACCTGCAGGACAGGAGGCTCTGCTTCCATGACATGGGACAGTGGAAAGGGCTAGGGGAACCTGGGAGCCAGTTCTGTACCATGGGCACCCCACAGTCCCAGCTGGAGTACACACATGGGAGCTGAGACTGCCTGCGGGGAGTGGTTGTGCTTTGGTGCATAATCCATGTCAAGGATCCCAGTGTCAAGGAGATCTGGCACAAGAGAGACCTGATCTGTTTGTCCAAGGCAGTGATGGGTCTTCCCTTCTTAGCTGAGAGCACTGCAGGAACAAAAATCTTCCCCTGGCAAGGAGGGGCCATGTCCCAGCACCATTAGCCATCTGGACATCAACTATAGTGGGCATGGACATGCATTTGGATGCTTGAAGGCTAAAGGAGCTTGTCCCAGCAGCCAGGGCCTGTCTCCTACCAGACTAGGGGCATCTCCCACCTGCCCACAGAAGTCCATGAAACCTGCAGAGGTCCATGAAGACTGGCTCAGCAGATGCTCTTAGCTCTTGGAAACCCTGTGCCTTGGGTCTTTGGCCAATGTGGACCAAAACATCTGTCCCAGGTGATGCTTTCTCCTGTAGTCAGGACCATGATCAAGATGGGGGAGGTTACAGCGTCCACCGCACTGCTTCTGCCCTCAACCTGGACTGCAGATAAAGGCTGTCCAGGACATGGTCAGGCTGTGATCACCATCTCTTGGTTCAGATAAGGAGGCTTCACCACCTGTACTCCATGCTGCTCTCCCAAGGGTTTTTGAGGCAACTGTTCCACAGGTGTTTGGCAACAGCATTTGAGATAGACCTGAGGCAGCCCTGCCATGCCCCTGCTCCCTTCAGTGCTTCATCCTGCTGAGGAATGGCTCATGGGGAAGGTTTTGCAAGGCTCCACAAAGAAGCCACCTGGCTCCCTGTCATCCGAACAGCATGAGATGGTACCTCCCAGGCATGAAACCCTGGGGAGATACTGAACAAAACTCAACTTGTGTAAACCAAGCAAGCCCTGGTGAGGTGTCTGCCACCTCCCTGGCCTCCTGCCCTCCCTGCTCAACCTATCTCAGCCAACATTTAACAATTACCTCCTCTCCACACAGCTCCCCAAGTTCTCTAAGAAATGTGGGCCAATTCCCCACTGGCAACTCCTGTCTGCCTCCCAGGAGTTACGTCAGCGAGGAGTTGGACCATGCACATCCTCCATGCAGCACTTGGCAATGTGGCAGCCAGCATCAACCCTGGGCCTGCCAGGGGAGATCCTGGGCATCAGCTGAGCATTCCCAAGAGGCAACAGCATCTCTTCTATGGCCCAGCAAGGGAAAGATGGTGTCCCACCCTCGAATTGCAGTTAAGGGGGTTCTGGCAGGTGCATTTACCTGAGTTGGAAGTGGTCCACAGGGGTGGATTTAACAGGCTCTGGATGTAGGAGAGCATCAAGCCAGCAGGGCATAAGGCAGCAGGTTGTGACCAATACTTCCAGTATCAATCCCAACACAACTCAGCACCCTTGCAGAGTGTGCTGAGATAGTCTGACCCATCCACAGTGTGCCTGCCCTAGGCTAACAGTGTGGAGACTCTGTGCAGAGAGTCAGCCTGAGGTGCCTGGAAGCCACCACCCACATGTCCAGCTCTGTCCCCTTGCTGCCAGCACGCACAGCTCAGCGTGTGGTATCTGGGTGTTATGGCCAGCAGGAATCACTCCCACAAAACCAAGTGTCTCTCAAAGCATTGTCACCGTGTGTTCTGGGAAAGCCATGCCCAGCTGGCATGCCAGGGTACTGGACTCACCAGTACTCAGCCCTGCATTGCCATGGGGTGTGGCAGTGTGGGCTGTCCCGTCCCTCCCTTTCCCTGTATGGATGCTGTACTGGCACCATGGGAGAGAGTGGCACTCCTCCCCATGCTGGCAGGACTCATGCCACCTCCTTCCCCAGAGCTACCCAGCTGTGCCTGGCTCGGCACGGGAGGCTGCTGGTGACACCAGGCTGGGCAAGGAGCGAGGAGCACAGTCATGGTGAGCCAGCACTTGGGCAGAGGGTCCTGAAGCTCAGAAGCATCCGTGGTCAGGGCTGTGTATTGGGGAGCACTGGAGGGGTTGGGAGACAAGGCAGGGAGCAAGGGTCTTGTGCACCCACCTCTCCCAACTGGGACAATTCTCCTTTACTCCATCTTTTCTCCCAACCCTCTTCCACCCATGAAACCTCCTCAGCCCCTGCTCTCTGCTTCCCACACACCTCCTCTTCTCTTCAGTGGAAATCAAGGGACCTCTGGGTAGGGCTGACAGACTGGAGTAGGGGACAGGACTGGGGGACACTGCAATGATGTTGCATGCTTGTGCACAGAATGGAACATCCCAGAAGTGATAGTCTGGGCTCACTCTGCAAGAGATGACATCACCAGGGATCTCCTGGTCATCTCTTATTGTGGGCAGCCTCATCTCTCTGACTCGTTTCTAAGGGTGTCCATCACTACAGTATCCAAGTGCACACGCTTGGTCTGTTGGCTCTGGAACAGACACAACCCTGGAAATGGTGGTATGAGAGGGTGAGGGTGGTGATGTGGCCCAGGGTGGCGATGCGGCCCAGCCATCCCTTCATTCCTCTCTCTGCCAGCCCTTCTGGGCATGAGATAGCTCTTTTATCTCCTGGATGGTTGGTGCCTGACTTTTTGAGATTCCCTGTGCCCTTACCCATCCTGGCAAGGGAGAGGTAGCCAGAAGCTGGCCCAGGGGCTGGGAAAGGCAAGGAGACTCAGATACCCACCGGGAGGTGGAAAATGGCCCAGAGCAGGAGGCACAGCAAGGTAGGGTGTTGATGTCTGCAATCTATTATTCCCGCTCTGCATCAAAAGACTGAGATGAAAGTCTCTGGCCACAGCCCTCACCACAAAAACATGGACCCCTCTCCTGAAATTACTGCTCCCCTTGAAGGAGGTTGCTTTTGCCTGAGCAGTGGAGGAGAAAGCCGTGTTTACATGCCAGGTTTCAAGTGCCGCTCACCAGCTGCTTCACTGTAATTACGTCCTTAGGAGGGGACGAGTTTCTGGTGCTGGGGTGTTTGTTTGTTTATTTGCAGCCCCAGTGTGGGGCAGCTGGCGAAGGAGAGCCCCTCTGCTGGCACCTGGAGTGCCAGGCTCCCACTGAGCCTGACTGCCTGGCTGAGAGGTGCTGTGGTCCCCAGTGAGCATGGGGTCAGGCCAGCCCCTGCAATGGCATAGGGGAGAAATGCTCCTGGTGGAAAAAGACATCTCCCCAGAAGAGATGGGATGGACTTGTATCCCCAAATCCCAAAGTGCTGGGGCTGCAGCAACAGGAAGCCTGCGACAGGAATAGGGAATCAGGAGACTGCAGGAACCATATGGACCAATTGCATCTGCAGCTCTGCTCACATCCTGAGCACCTCCTGAATTGTGCATGGGCTGGTCTCCAAGACAAGCAACAAAAGTGCCTCACACCCCTACCCAGTTCAGCCTTGATTTAGAATTATGCTTCACTGCAGGGCATACCTGCCATGGGGGATTAACATCCCAAAATGTCTCCAGGGATCTCTCTTCAAGGCATCTCCTACAGCAGCAGCAGCAGGCTACAGAGACTACACAAGAACCAGGCTTCCTCTCAGACTGGGTGTCACGTGGCATGAAAGTGACATCAGGAACAGGATTTCTGGGTCCTGTTCCCAGCCTCGCTGCTTCTTGCTGCATTATCCATAGGAGCTCTTTGTGCTGGCACTGTAGCTGACAGCATGCATCTTGCAGGCAAGTTGCAGGACTAACCTGCTGGCTGCTAAGTGTTTCCAAGGAAAGACTGCTTAGCACCCAGCACATCCCAGGTTTCCCTTTGCTGTCAGGCTCCTCTTTCAGCCCAGCCAACACCACCTGAAGGGGAGCCCCTGCAGGTCTGGGATATCTGTCCTGCAGCCAGGGCTGCTGCCCAGGGACCTTGCAGGAGTGGTTTTGTCAGGCAGCGACATCAAAGACAATCCAGAACACTCCATCCCACGACAGGCTTCAGCATCCATGAACAGTGAGCATGACACATCATGACAGCACAGATTGCTTCTCCTTGTAAGGCTGGGCAGGCAGGGTGTACAGGGAGAGGGATGTGGAGGGCAGCAGCAGTGCTGCTGCCTTCCACTTCACGGCCATTTCAGGTTTGCTATGGGTTCTACTTCTGGAGGAAGGTGGCAAAAGTCTTCTGATTTTGCATCTCTCCTGTTACAGCCTCCACCTTCTGAGGACAAGGGTCCTCAAAGGTTATCAGCTCGCCTGGGTCAAACCCCTCCAGCACTGCAGACTTCAGTCCTGGCTAAAAGCATTTCAGCATTCTGGTGCCTTCTTGCTAGCCCAGATGTACAGAAAGTGAACTCCCAGCCCTTGGCTCCCAAGCGGTTTGGAGCACACCTTTAGCCAGCACAGGGCTACCAATGCCAGCCCAGCTTTGCTGCAAGAGGTTACTCAGCAAAAGCCCCTTCCTCCAGCAGATACTTAACCCAGCTGATCATGGCAGGGGATTTATACTGGTAGTGTCATGGTGTGGTGCATCCTTAATTTTAAGTAGCTGTTGCAAACAGCTGGAGACTTTGGCTTTGGCTTTTTCCTCATTCTCTGCTTGGAGCCAGACCTTTAGGATGCCCCCAGGGACATGTGCATCAGTACCTGGGCTGAGAGAACAACCAAGCACAGAATCTGGGGGCCTCTTGGGATGGCACATATTCCTGGTCTAGTGCAGGGAGTGTGATCAGCAGTGTGGCAGAGGGCTGCAGGCTGTCCCAAGCAATAGGATCCTGCAGCAGCAGAGGCACAGCTGTGTGCAAGCAGTGAGTGCATGGATGAGGCTCACATGGATGTGTCCCCGTGCATGTTACAGGCGTGCAGTCCACGTCCACGCAAGCAGCAGATGAGAGCAAGTCACCAGGCACCACCACTTGTGCTTCTCTTAATTCTTTCACTGTGCTACACATCTCCTCATTTCTGATCCTTGCTCAGCAACTCCCTTGGCAATTCACGCAAGCAGCGATGCTAAGGCTGGAGGGACCCAGTAAGACCACACAGCCCACTGCCAGCCTCAGGCCAGACCCCTTGCACCCCCTATGCCAGGGAGAAAAGGTCATTCTTCCTCCCTCCTTCCTCCCGCAAGACCCGTGTGCTACGTGCAGAGTGTGATGGGGGAGCAGGTTGGTGCCGAGACGGAGCTTGTCGTTCATCAGCCAGAGTGGGAGGGCGAACTGGAAAGAGCCTCCTCTCCCGGTGGAGCACCACCGCCCGGGCTTGACGAGGTGTGAGCTCCTGTGCCACCCGTACACACCTTGAGTGCCTCTAAGTGCCTGGGACAGGTATTCATGGTCCGGCGGAGCGTGCCCTATCATGCCTTCATGCCAAGGCGCCTGGCAAGCGCCTCCCCTCCCTGCAGCTGCGGCTGTGCTGGCGCATTCCTCTGGGGAGGGCTGACTTGTACCTGGAGGGATGGGGGCCTGCAGACAGCCACCTCCTGCTCGCCAAACATGCTGGGCTCTTCTGCACCGCAGCATCTTCATCACCTCTTCAACTTGGTCCACTGAAGAGAGAGCCCACTGCAGCCACGGAGTCAGCATTCCCAGCCAGCATGGAGACATGTTCCCAGGAGCATTTTCAGGACTGCTGTGCAGTTTCGGGGAGCACCCTGGGATAGCTGTGCCCCTTCTCTCCTGTGCATGTGGCTGGTGTGGTGTGACCCTCCCCAGCTGGTGCAGAGCAGGAGCCAGATGTGGCATGGGCGTGGACAGTGTGTCAGGGCTGAGACCTCCCTGTCCCATGGGGGATCCCCTTCCAGCTCCTTGCTCAGGGTGGATGGGGTAGTCCAGAGGAAGTCAGAACGCTTCCAGATATAGCCAAAAAGATGGAGTTAGATGGGATCTTCCCGGGGGGGCAATACCTGTGGAGCTGACACAACCCTGCTCCATGAGTGCCTTTGGAAAAGGAAAGTCCTACAGAGTGACACTAGATCCTCTAGAGGAACTTGCTCGCCATGTTGCCTCTTTAATCTTGAAACTGGAGATGGGGAGAGGAAAATTCTTGACAGAAGAAGGCAAAGGCAGCTTCTGGTGCTGCCCAAGCTCAGTCAGAGTGACTTCTAGCTGAGCTCACCAGGTTCGCATAGGCACAAAATAGAAGGTTTGTATGGGCAAAATTGAGACAAGAAGGAAGGGAGGCATGGGGCACCCTTCATGGGTACAAACTCTGCTGCCCCACCTGCCCCAAAGGTGGGAAGAGAGCCTGTATCTCTACTGAGCCCAGCATTTGTGCCAAGCCCAGCATCTTTGCAGCCAGCAGTGGTGAACAGGAGACTGCCCAGCAGCAAAGTCATCTACTGTGGGAAAGAAACCCCCTGTAGTGGCCCAAGCTGGGCATGGAGAACAGGCATATTCTAGGTCAAAAGCGCATTGAAAGTGCTGCTTCAGTATCTGCAGTGGCCTGGGTTTTCAGTTTGCTTTGAAGCAGTGAAACAAATGACCCAGTGACCCACCAGGATGCGTTCCAACTCCGTATGCCAAGTCCTGTTGCATCCGTGGTACCCAGAGCCAAGCCCAGCAGGCAGTACGGCACTTGACAGAGAAAGCCAGAGAGAAGCATCAAGTCCGTAGGGCTCCTGCACCTCCCCACCGCTGTGACCTCAGAGGGGTGTCCGTAAGAGGCCACCCCATGCTGCTGCAGGTGCTGTTTGAGCCATGTTTTCCCTCAACCCAGCTCTTGCCTGCACCTTGTAGCTCTGCCCCTTGGCCGGCCAGATTCATACAGCTTTCACCCTGCCCTGGGCCACCTTTCTCCAGAGCAGAGGAGACCGTGTCTGTCATCTGGCCCTGGCCCCAGTGGGCTGCGGCATGCTGGGGTGTGCAGCGTACCAGGGTGCCCCTGGACCCCGCATGCACAGGGGCCTGGCAGGCACTGGTTAAGTCATGTGTTTTGTGTTGGGTTTCTCCCCCTCCTGGAAAGTCCCAGTGCGGAGTGGTGGGGCTAAGCCGACCGCACACAGCTGCGGGCCACCACATGAGAGGAGCCAGCTCCTCGGGGATTACAGAGCCCCGGGAGCCTGGGGAGGAGGCAGGAGCACCCGCGCCGTGGCCCTTTCATCTCTCCCCTGCCTCACTCCCCCTTTCATCTCTGCCTCTCTGGCCACACTCTCTTTTCCTCCGCTGCCTTTGCTCTCTTTGCACTTGGCCTCTTTTCCCTGCCTTCCCCCCAGCCTTTCCCACTGCACCTGGCTGTGCTGGCTGCCTCTGCACTGCTCCTGTCACTCCCCTCCTCCTGGACCCTGTGCTTTCATCCCCCAACCCCCAGCTGCCTGCTTCCACCCTCCTGCACTGGTGTCCTGCCCTCATGCCGGATGTGCCCCTCCATCATCTCCCTCCCCAGCCCAAAACCTCCCTTTGCCATGGGGGGAGGAGAGGAGTAGCACAAAGTCTGCCCCGGGTGCTCTCCATCTGTGTCCAAAAAAGTTTTTTCCCCTTTCCCCACCTGTCCTGGTGTCCCCACCAGGCTTCTTCCACAATCACATCTTTCTCTGATATTTCCTGTGCTGTCACAGCCAGGCATCCTCTTGCTTCCTCCATCAGCCTCATGGAAGCAAAGAGCTGGGGATGCTGGTGGACTCTATTCACACAGTGGCCAGGGATGGGCAGTCCCTGCAACAGACCAAGGGATAAAGAAAAGCACCGGGTAACCTATTCTTGCGTATCATCACAGATTTGTGCCAGGGACCAGTGTTCTTCACACACTCTCCAAGAGGCCTGGGTTGTCCCTGGTGTTTTCTAGGCCAGACGACCACATTCAGGACTGACAGAGTCACAAAGAACATTTGGGTCCAATCCTAACTGCAGCTGTTACAGCAGGGGCACAACGCAAGTAAGGTGGTCTAATGGTTAGAGCACCCCTAGAGTCCATAAGTTCTCTAGGGAGACTTGGTGCCCATCTGCTTGGTGAGGATCTCGGCCATTGGGGTCTGGGCTGAGGAGGACCTCCACATCACCCCCCTTCCCAACCATACTATCAGCCTCCTTTCTCACGCTGCTCACCACTTGCTCTCACTCCAGTGCGCTCACTGCCTCTGCTCAGATCTGTCTAAGGAGCCCGGTGCACTCCGAACTCTGCTCAGCCCCTGTCTTACCCATCCCTTGTCCAGCCTCCCCCTAGAGCTTGTCCTATCCCAGCCTCTGGAGCTGCCCTGGCTCCATCACAGGCTTCAGCCCAAGCCCTCCCTCTGCTCTCCATCTCCACATCCCACCCATGTCCAACCTCTGCTGGCCCTTCTGCAGGCGCATGGCAGCCCCAAGGCCAGGGACTCTCTTGGAGGACCAAGGGCTGGTGCAGCTGTGGCCGAGCAAGAAGGCTGCAGTCTGCCCAGGCTGTGGTGACACTCCCTGAGTCTGGCTGCTTCCAGCATGTCTGGTAAGGAGCTCAAGGAGCTCAACACAGTGGTAGCTACAGCCTTCTCGCTGGGTAGGTGACCCACCCCTCACCATGGAGGGCAATGCCATCGGAATGCTGTGCCAGGGGGGTGGTGGGCAGGAACTGGGCCTGGTGGGGGGAGCACAGGACTCCTGAGCTCCTATCCCAAGCCAGGTGCTGCCTCGCTGTAGGTACTTCGCCTTGCCAAGCAGGTCAGTCAGGGCCAAATTTTTTTCTTTTTTGGGGGCTTGCATAGGTGCTGGTGCCAAGCATGACATGTTGGGGCTGAACACCAGGAAAGCCTCAGAGCACCTCTCTGCGTCTCAGCACAGTGCCAGCCGGGGTCTCAGGATGGTCTCAAGCCATGGCTACTTGCTTCTCAAGCAGAGGAAGCATGAAAGCCAGTTACCCAGACCAAAGCAGGAGAGGCCCTGCCCTCTACTCCCCTTGGATAAGCAGATGCAATGAGGCTTTGCTCTCTCATGACTTCCAGTAGCCCAGGTGTGTCTGGCTGCTTTTGTGGGTCAACAGCCTACCGAGCTCTGCCAGTCAGCACTGCCAGCCCTGCCCATGGCCTTGTTCATGCCACCCCAGTGGGTGGCATGGGACAGGAGGTACCACTGAGAGAGAACTGTCCACTCATGGCTCTGCTTCATATTGTGAGCTCTGATGGGAGCAGGAATGGAATTTGGATAGGGCTGGGCGTTCCCGTGTAGCGATTCCCCCGGGCAGGATCTGGCTCTGATGACTGTTCTTCGAGGGGAAGAAATACCAGAGGAGTTACTCATGGCTCATTGAGGCATGATGTAGCAACTCCTCATCGGTTCCCCCCACCCTCCAGCCAAAGTTCCTCCTGTGATCTCCTGGGGAAAGTCCCAGCCCCTCCATTCCTCCCCTGCCACCCCCAGAGACCTTCCCCACCCTTGCTGGAGCTTTCCAGAAGCATGAGATGAGCTGGGGCTCTGGGTGAGAGGAGAAAGGACCCAGCAACCAGAGGTGATGGAGGGAATCCACTGCCCCTTTGGCTCTTCCGTACTGTGTCTGGTGGCGGGCACAAGGCCAGGGTATGAGAGAGCACTAGCCTGGGGTATCTACATCTGGACAGCCACAGATCTGGCTTCAGACCTGGAAGAAGAATAAATCAATCAGGCCAGCTCAGGTCTGTCTACTGCCTTCTTGGCAGTCACACTCAGGTCAGGTTTTCCCTTTACTCTCCACAACCACAGGGGCAAGAAGTGAGATTTACTTTCGGTTTACTAGAAGGATCTGGGAAGCTTTCCTGCCCCTGGGACCAGGAAGTTCAAAGTTTGAGAAAATCACTGGACTTCACACAGCTCTAACAGGGTCACTGGGCTGGTGGTCCTCTCTGCAGCAGGGACTCTCAAGGCTGGAGGAATTTTTAGAGCTTGCGCCAAAATACTTAACGAAACTGGAGTAAGTTTCATCTAGTTTTGCCAGCATGTTGCTGCCTTCTTTAGAGCCTTCAGTGCCCTTTTATGACATAAAAATTAAAGGAATGCCGTTTCTTTTTTCAGTTTTGAAACTTCCTTTGAACCTCTATAGGAAGATGATGAGAAAATATTGAAAAAATCTGGTCCCCTCTACCGGAAACCATCATCTGCCTGCACTGTTCTACACTGATGGTCATTCTTCTCTCATGGATGAAGCACCTTGAACCTTCCCACTTTAGCTCAGAGCTGTGTGTGGTGCTCTGAAGGGTGGAGATGTCCCTCACAGGGCAGCAGGGGACCATGCACTAGAATGTGCAAGGCTGGAGCAGCTCAACAGACTCAAATAGTCCCTCTATGCGAGGAAACATGACTCTTTGGGGGGACTGGGACATATTCCATTGGTGGATCAGGGAGGGTTGTTCATGGAAGAGAAGTCTGGAATGCCCAGACTTTGGGGAGCCAAGTTCTCACTGGCAGCTGGCTCTGGAGGCTCAACAGTGGCTGTGGGGAAAGGAGGTGTCCTGCACGTGCTCTGCCCAGCAATGCGGTTGTTAGGACGACTGCCTGGTGGCTGGCTCCCAGTTAGGGAAGCATGGGGACACTGTTTTTCGTCACCACAGGCACATTGGCATCTTGCCTGTAGCTGCCAGACACTCAGCCAGAGAAGCCACAGAGCAGATCTTGAAGACTGGTATTGCGTTGGGAGCCAGCTGGAGGAAATGAGGTTCTGCAAGCAGGAAGCCTGTGCCCTGGAGCTGCCTGCACCCAGAACGTGCTGCCTGCAGCCCAAAGCACCCCTCCAGCACAACACTTGCACCCCAACCATGCCACCTGCAGACTGATCAAGGGATATTCTTATGTTTTCCTCTGAATGTCCCAGGGTCACCAGCTCACACAGGGTCTCTACAGAAACAAGAAGCACTGGGCACTGTGCTGGGAGTCTCAGCCTAGGTGTGCTGGCGTTACTGGTATACTCTTTCACAATGCTATTTTCCCAAAATTGGGTTGCAAGAGGAGACCAAACTGCAGTCTTTGCAGATCCAGGATGCCCAGAGCCTGGTGCCTCATTGGGATGTGATATGTGCCTGTGGGCAATGGCCATGCCCTGCATCACCTCTTTGCATCATCAAACACATCTTGTTCCCCACTCTGGTCCCCTTATGGAGGAGTCATATCCTAGGATTCCACTGTAGCAGAGCAGGTGGCCTGGGATTAGCAAGCAGGGGACAAAAGGGCCAGTGCAGCACAGGGAAAGCTTCCATGGTGAGTCAGTCATCACCCCAGGCAGCCCCAAGATCACAGGGGCCTGCAAAGCAGCCCCTAGGAGGTGGGAAGGCAACCTCACCTAAAAGAGTTGGAGCATGATGGATGTGCAGAGTTCCAGTGCCCTGAGTGGCACAACCCTAGGAACACAGGGTTTTGGCCAGCCTGGGAGGGAGGGGGACCTCATGGGGACCAACTAGTGTTTGGAGCAATGGCCGAAAGGCAAAAGTCTTGGGGATTTGGAAAAAGGGCCCTAATGTTGGAGATGGATATTGGAGATGGAATAGTAGGACATCAGGAGGGAAAATGAACTGCTGGAGCATGCCCTGTCAGAGCAAATTTGTCCCATGGGAACAACATTTTGCATTCATGCATCACAGGGCAAGCCCGGGTGCCCCAAACCCCAAGCTGAGATCCTGTTCCCTGCAAGGACACCAGCCCAAGGTCTCTGCTGCTGGGAGCCACTGTGGTAACGGTGTGTCCTGCTGTCCCTTCTGCGCTGGCAGACAGAGCCACAGAGGTGCTGCAAAGTAACTGAAGTTCCTATACTTCCCTCCAGTATCCTCCTCTTCTCCTCAGCTGGTACTAGAAAAAACAACTCCATCCACGTTGTCCGTCCTGGAGGGGAAAATCCAGCCCTCCCATCCAGGGGTAGTGAAGGGCAGAGCACCCATCCCGGCTGACCCAGCTTCAGCTGCGTGTGTGAGCATTATGAAATGAGGACACAAGCCGCTCCCTGCTGGACCCGGGGCGCTCACTTCCTTCCAGCCTGGTATTTTCCTCCTTGATTTAGGTTTTTTTTTTTTTTTTTTAAATTCACTTCTGTTTTTTTGTGTAGCCCCAAGGGGTGCACAGTCGTGGGAGGAGCAGGGAAGTTATCAGCCAGGAGATAGCAGCAGCATGATTCACTATCTGGCCCCTGCAGGCTGCTGTAGCCAGATGGGTGCCCTCCCTGCCACCACAGCAAGCTGCCATTTGTGAACCCCCAATGCCTGGCCCACCCGCACTGCCTTCCCCTTTCCCTACTCTCCAGCCCCACCATCCCTCCCTAGGAGTGTGGGAGACAGTGGGGCAGCTCCCAGCCCTGGCATGGTCATGGGCATGGGGGCACCAGCCAGGACTCCCATGGTGCGTAGCATACATTCAGCTGGGCAGGAGCTTCCCAGCAGCCACGCTGCAAGTGTCTGGGGTGCCTCCAAGGGGTCCCCACCTCCAGCCAGTCTGCAAACAGCTCATAGGATGGTTATTATGGGATGGCAGCACAGCACCAGGGAGAAAGTCTTACACAAGTAGGTCAACAGCACCAAGAGTCCCCCTCCATCCTTCTGTCACCCTACAGGAATGGAGAGCCCTCGGCAGCAGGAAGAGCAGGGTGCTGCATCCCGAAATACACTGTGCTGTCTCCAATCCACTTTTATTCACAATCAGAAAATAACTTACCATATAATAACACAGACACACACAGCACAGCTCCGGGCACCCGCACCTCCGGCCACGATGCTACGGCCCAAGCCAGCCCAGAGGTGAGAGGTGAGCCCCAGCCTGGGGAGCTGTGCCGCTTCTCCATCCCATGGGATGCTCCAACCCCATCCTGCTTCGAGCACAGCCTCGCGTGTGGTTGGAGGCACTTGTGCACAGTGCTAGTGTGTGTCCCCCCCACTTCCCTCCCACCCTGGGCTCCCCATGCGCTGCTGTCCCCTACCCCACCCTGCTCCACGCCTCTGGGTGCCAGCGGGCACTCCCCCACCCCCAAGCCCACCCTCCGCCCCCCCGAGTGGTGCTGGTGTCGGCGGTCTGTACAGCATGGCCGTGCACTCCCCGGGGCCGGGAGCCTTGGTGCTTTCATGTGGGGCTGGGGGACAGCGGGCAGCCCTGCCCTTCCCAGGTGACGACAAAGTGCTGATTTTGGAGGGTGCTGAGCGTCTCCTCTCCTGCTCCCTCGGGGCGGAGGGAAGCGGGTATCGCGGCTCCACCTCTCCCCCAGCGCCAATCCCCGTCTCCCTCCTCTGCCGCAGGCAGGCGTGCTTGTCCCTGGCACCCTGGGTGAGCACCCACCCCTGCCTGGCTACTTGCAGACGCTGACCCACTCGGTGATACGACACTCCTCGCAGGCCACGAAGCAGCACCAGTGGAACTTGCAGTTGCAGCGCTCGCTGCGTGTCTGCCGCAGGATGTTGTGCCCGCGGCCGCAGCACAGGCTCTCACAGTTGTCCATGCCCGGGCTGGTCTTGTTGCACAAGCGCCCTTGAGTGCCCAAGGAGTCCAGGGCCGGTTCCCGCTCGCAGAAGTCTGGTGACTTCTCAAAGTAAACCAGCTCGCTGATGCCGGCTCGGCGCCGATGCCGAGCGTGGCCCGGCTCCAGCTGCCCGGCATTCCGGTTGTGGGGCCGGATGAGGGTGGCCCCGTAGAAGCGGTCCTTGAGCAGGGACCCCACCAGGCGAAACTCAGGCGTCACCTGCCAGCATGTCTTCAGCTGGCAGCTCCCTGAGGTACCATGGCATTTGCACTTTCTCCTCATGTTGTCCATCACCACCTGGGTGGGCAAGGAAGAACAGAGGAGTTAGCATGAAGGAGATGCATTTTGGGGATTGGAGAAGCCACAATGGAGTTCTGTGTGGGTTTGCACTACAGGATCATCAAGGGCTGGCATGAGTAGCCATCAAAGCTCTGGAACTGCAAAGCCAGCAAGGCTGCACCCTCTTGCTGTGCCCAGTGCAACTCATGTCCCACACCCTGTCCCTTCCCATCCTGGCAATACTAACTGTCTTTTATGTTTCAACAAGGGATTGGCCCCTAAAGGAGAGGATGAGCTATTTGAGCACAGTGAGGAGAAGGAGTTTGGATGTCACCTCCCACTGCTGCTTGGCTCCAGCATTCACTTGGTCCTGGACCCCAGCTGCAAGCCAGCATGGCTGCATTTCTGCAGCCCTAATGGGACCCTGCCAGTGCAAGGGTCTCCCACATACTGCACCAGCCAGCAGCATTGCAAGCGTGGCAGGTGGCCCTTCCCCAGGGCCTTCATCCTGTAAAGCCCCAGTTCTGGGAGTCCTGGGAGCAGCTGTGCTTTTAGCTCTTGCCCACTCTCCTGCAGCAATCCTGGCCACAGTGCCAGGGGGCTGAGGCACTGCCTCCCATCATCACCCAAATTCCAAGCAGGGATCACATCCCTGACTTGTGGTTTGTAAAGGCTGCAGTGTGGCCAGTGCTATATATCCACCCCCTACAAGAGCCAGGGTGTGTGGGCTGGACTCTGGCTGTGGTTTGGGCTGGCCAGAAAGCACAGCTCATGCAGGGGCCGGGGATCAGTGTGAAGTTCCTTGGGCTCCTTGGACAAGGCTGCTGAGCCCCCACGCTGCATGATGGGGTCCCCTAGATCCCCCATCCCTCTAAGGAATGCTGCTGTGGCCAAGCCAAGGGAAACAGCTCATGCCCATCAATCTCCAGGGGCACAGGATGGCTACACACCTTCACACAGCCTGGAAAAAAGGCATTTTGTAATGTTCTCTGCTCTGTCCCAACAGGGATTCCCTGCTGGGTTGTGTGCCCCCATATCTGTGTGCTCACACAGCAAGTCCCCTTCCCATGTGGACACCCAAACCCCACCAAGAGCTCAGCTGGGGCTTACAGACTATCGCAGGCTGATCCCCATACCCAGGGCCATGCTCTGAGGCTTGGGGGACATTCCAAGGGGACACATGGCCCTGTGGAAGGTGCTGTCCTACAGTGCCAGTCCTGCACAGCCACCTGGCTTCATGCCTGCCATATGCTGCCTATTCCTGCCCCCTTCCTAGGAGGAATACATGTGACAGGAGTACCTTGTTTAGGTAGAGGTGGGTAGTTTTTATTCCTTGTTTTCTTGCTTTTGAGTACATCTCCCCGTTGCTAAGCAGTTATGATAATGAAGGCAGGTCAGGGAAACACGCCTGGAGCTTCGGGCACATGGTGAAGAGGTCTGGGCTGGGTTGGAGTTTGGCTTTCATCTTGCAGAGTCCTACTCCTGCTGGGAAGAGCCTCCACCTCACAGGTAATGAGCTACCTGGCCTCTCCACCATGTCCTGGGTGTGCCAGCTGGGAACACTAGCTGCTTGTCACCATTCTTGTCACCATCCTTGGGAACACACTGACACTGGGACCCCGTCTTTTCTCTCATTCCCTCCCTGCTGGCTTGGCTGGACCAGGAATAATCTGTATACAGGGCTGTGGCCAGCAGGGTTACCACTGGGATGGAGGGGACAGCGGTGTGACAGCTGGACAGGGGGTCATTTGGGGCTACAGCTGGTCACAGCAGGGGCTGAAGAAGGTGTCAAGGGTGGTCATCTCCATCACCCAAGCCATCACTGCTGAGCATCCCAAGCCGCAGCACCACAACACCCATCCATCCACGACCAGCGATGGCTTGTTCTTTCACTCCTATACAGGCAGCACAGAGGGGACAGGACCCTGACAGAGCTGGGAGATCCAAGAAGGGCCCATCTGAGCCTTGGACCCATGCTTTTATCACAGGATTTTCTCCATGCACCCTTACCCAGCCACGTCCTTTCCCTGTCTCATAGACTCCCAAGTTCGACACATGCCCGGACTCGCTGGTGCTTTCTTTCGCACACTCCCAGCTCCTCCCAAGCACGCTCATAAGAGCTTTATCGTAGGTCTTTGTTATGAGGGTAATGGGTAGTTTCTGGCTTCCTTTCATCCTCTCTTGCTCTCTGATCTGGTGAGTTAGGAGGACCTGCAAAGTCTCTTTCACGCTCCTGCTGCTCCTTGCTGGGGAGCTTGCTGCCTTCCCAGGGATGCAGAACACCCACCTCAGTCTAGAGCTGGACCAACCAATGATTATCCCAAGGCTTCCTATTGCAACTCAGGACCAAGGTCACCACTGCCACCATCACACGATGCTGCACATCCCCTGCAGCTGTAATCCCCTGCCCAACTTCATAGCTGGATGTGAAAAACGGAAAAAAATTAATATGTTTCTGCCTGGTTTCGAACCAGGGACCTTCCGCGTGTCAGGCGAACGTGATAACCACTACACTACAGAAACCCACACCTGGCAGTCTCTGGATGCCACTATTCATGGAATTGTCACCTTCCTCCAGCATAGTAGGGTCTGAGCTGGGAGACAGGGCAGCACCCTCAGGACACGCAGGGACCACAGAGAGGATGCTTGGAATCAGTGAGATGCTGGAAAGCTCTGGGTGCTGCAGCCACTCGGTGCATGGAGAGGGATGGTGCACGGCAGGGCACAGCACGAGACATGCATGTCCACATCACTGCTCTGCTAAAGAAGTTCAAGCCTCAGGACTTGGAGGGGAGGCCCACAGAGCTGCTCTAATCAGCACAGCCATTCCTGTCCTCGGAAATCTCAGGAGATTGCTCCTTACTTACTTACAGCAGGAAAATTGCTCCTAGGAGTAAGTGGGGCTTGCGTGGGTGTGGGATCCACAACATTGCTAAAAGAGCAGGTGGGGAGTTGGAGAACTCATCCCCAGTGGGAAGGCCAGGCCCAGCCCTAGCAATAAGCATGGCACCAACAGACACAGAACAGGCACAGCATCATCTCCTTGTTCAAATGCCTGGCACCCACAGCCATCGCAACCCAACTCTCACGTGCACTCACACCCTCATCTCAACAAGGTCCCTGAGCTGGGCAGCCTGTCCAGGCATTGCTTCCCTACCTGTACTGGTACAATTCTCTCCTTTATTCCTTTAGTCCTCCTCTGCCTCTGCTTCTAGCTCCCAGGCTTCTTCTTCAATCAGTCCAGATCTTGTCTCTAAAGCCACCAAGAGCTGACACTGCCAGTCCCGTGCCTGCCTGCCCTTGGGGACAAGCAGACCCCAGGCATTTTTGCTGTTACTGGATCCCACAGGAACTGTTTCGTGACATCCCGCCAGAGCAAATATTCCTCTCTCACCTTCCCTTTCTTTCGCAGGCTGTGGAGTTTCCCTTGGGGAACAAGCAACACAGACCGCAGGTTTCTGAGCACTGCCAAGAGTCCCAGAGATCTGGGGCACGTAGAGATGTAGGGGAATCAGGATGAGCCCTGCAGTCAGAACTGGAATGGAGGTCTTGCCCAGACTGGGGCGGAGGAGCCTGCAGAGGATTTAGCTGCCCAACACTGAGTGAGCCATCACCACACACAAGCAAACAAAGCCAAACAAATCAAAAGTTTTGGTATTCCCCAGACATTTACAGCTTGTCCAGACTGGGATGGCTTCTCCAGGGTGGCGAAGCTCAGCTCCAGCACCAGGGAAGGGCACACATCAAGGTCCTGCTCTGCAGCATCCCCACCTTACAGCTGGCTTCAAACGCACTCAAAGAAAGAGGCATATCCAAATGTCTGAGCCATCCCAACGAAACACTCCCTGCAGAATTCTGACCTTTCATTATTTATTCCTGCAGCCACAACACATCCCTCTGCACTGCTCTGGCTGTGTGTGGCTGGGGTCTCGTGGACATGCCTCCTATTGGATTCAATGGATGGGATCTCCCAGGCACCTGCTGTGAGCAAAGGCAGGCAGGGAAATGCAGCCATCCTCCCAGCCCCTCCTGCCTGCCTGCTTCTTGTCTCCAGTGTCAGGCTGCTTTTAAACATCAGCTTCCAGACAGAGTGAGCTACTAATTAGTACTTTTAACAAGGTCTGACATCATAAGAATGGAGGGGAGGCTGTCCTGCTTGCCTGGACAGGCTCCAGCACCCCTCTAGAGCTGGGGTTCAAGGCTGTGGGCTGTCACCTCTGCTCCCAAGGGGATGCTGTGTTTCCCAGCTGGTACAGGAGCCCATTGCTTAGCTCAGTCTCATTCACATCTGCCTCCTCAGGGCACCAGCTCCCTTTCTGGAGGCAGAGACGTGGCTGGGTGCTGCAGAATCTGTGCTGTGTCCCCATGATGCCAGTGACTTTCTACTCCCTGTCTTTAGCTTCCTCCCACTGCAGATGCCCAACACCCATTCATCAAGTTCCCGAGAGGTAGGAGCCAGAATCGTTGCTGTGCCACCCCAATAGCACCACTGCAACACAGGCAGGTGACAGTGGCCTGGGACAGCGTCCCTTGGCAAGGGCACAACAGCAATGCTCAGAGGTATCATTCCCAGCAGAGGTGTTCGACCAGCATCTCTTTGCAGACCTGTCCCACTTAAGGACATCACTGCCCCTCCTCTGGGCAAGAATGGGGGCAGGGGGGGTGCTTTGGGGGCAATCCCAGCCTCACAAATGATCCCAAAGTAGCCAGCATGAGACCCTCACAGCCTTCCCACACATCTTGCTGTTCCCACCATCATCTCCCCGCAACTGTCCCCAGTGCCCCACTCACCTGCCGGCCTACGCGGTTGTTGTGCAGCCTCATACGGGAGTGGATATCTCTGTAGGTTTCCCGGGAATCAAGGAAATCCTTGGAAAACTTCTCTCCATAGTCCACATCAGGGCTGCACCCTCCCCATTCCCAGGAGTCCTGGAGGCCAGGGGTCTCCGCTGGCATGTGCTCCATGTGCACCCCGTGCACCATGCCTTTGCCACGGTTCATGGCTTCCAGCTGCAGCCGATGCAGCTTGCGCCGGAATGCCTCCTCATCGCCCCGGCGCTTCTGGTCGCAGCCGCAGGCCTGCAGCTTCCCAAGGGCACAGGCATTAGACACGGCATGCACCACACCGGCAGCTGCTATGGCATAGGCAAAGGCGCTCTCCCGAAAGCCTGCAAGGAAGGAGAGAGTGGGGCTCAGGCTGGGTAGTGTGACCCCCATGGGGGGCTGGATGAGCTCAGCATCACACTGGCATGTAGGGTTTTGGAGGTTCAGCTTGTGTCTTGCTTTATCCTGAAGCACCAGCTCCCATCTAAACCATGAGTGAATCCCCACTGTCTGCTCTCCAGCCCCATGCCCACCAGGGCACACTGCTGCTCTGAGGGCCAGCCCTGTCCCACCTGGGACTCTAGCTTCCACCATCACCCTGCTCTCATATTACTCCAGGAGATGCCACAACAGCACTGCTCAGGCATCAGCATCATGGCTCTAATAGGAAAGGCAATACCTCCTCCACTCTCCACTCAGAGTTTCCTACTATACTAAATATAATGATGTTTGGGAAATATTTCTGCTGAAGAATGGGCCATTTTTGCTTACTCACAGAATGCAGGTTAGGCAGTAAGAAGAGCAGGCTGCACTGCCTGTCCAGCCCCGTTCATCTGCCCATATCCCTTCCCACCCTGAACCCCGCCAGCTCACACAAGAACCTCTAAATATGATACCATGCTGGAAAAAAATGAGCATCCCTAGTTAGAGCATGCTGTGACCACACCGTGTGCTGCCAGATCCAGCAGCTGGTTGTCGTTAAATGCCGGGGAATGAGGACATCTACAAATGTCATTAGCTGGGGACAGGGCAGATGGGGACAGGGAGAGGTCTCACAGAAGGGGTTCCATGGGGGTCCATGTGGCTGTGAACAGGGGCTGCCTGAGAATCTCTTGGTTTCACTGCAGCTAGGTGGGGACCCTCTCCTCCCCAGGATTTTCTATTTTATTTGAAATGCAAAGTAATATTCTTGTTTGTGGTTCCCAGGCCAGGCGGGGAGCTGGCAGTGCCCTTTGCTTTGGTGCACAGTGACCAGCCCCAGCATGAGGCAAGGATGGAGGGAGAGCCAGATTTTGTGCTGTGGCGTCACATGTGAATAAATAAATAGCTGGAGTTCCCAGCCTCTCTCCTTCTGTTGGACATGAGCAGTTTGATTGGCCCTGGCTTCGACACAGCTGGACAGATGACAGGTTTTCGGGTGTTTTTTTTACCAGATCCATGCCATCAAATGGGGACTTTGGGTGAGCACCCCAAGGCTCTGCCAGCTCCCTGCTTGCGCCACAGAGTCAGGAGAGGTGAGAGTGCAACCGCTGCTGTTGCCTGTCCTTGGCAGTGCTCCCCATCACGCATGTCTCCTCCGCGGTTTGCTGCCGCCCGCTGAGCAAACGCTATGATCTTATTAAAGGAAAATGAAATGCAGCCCGGAAACCTGCATTTAAAGTCATGCTGCTCTTTTGTGTGTTAATTTGACACTAGTGCATTTAAAAAATTAACGAGGCGCTGCTTAAAAGCCAGCAGAAGCCTCTCCCAGCTTCCCCTTGGTGTGGGACAAGCTTGCTCTCAGCCTGCCTCTTTCCATGCACAAGTTGAACAACATTTTTCAGCGGGCAGGTAATGGGGTTGCTGGTGCGTACACTGTGCCATGCAGCCTCCCCAGGGAGAGTGCTGGCAGGCAGTGCCTGCAACACACCCACAGTGCTGCTGGTGCACGAAGGCCCACATCTGGGGAACTTCAGTCCCCAGGTGAGCAATGGAAGATGGAGAACCAGCACAGAGAGGTCTTCTGGATTCCCAAATCCTCCCTATGTCAGTCCTCTGATCCCACCATCCAGGCCAGCTCTAGCCCTTCATATGCCAAACCTGAGCACAGCCCAATTTGTCACTGCCACCCCACTAAGCATCCCCGGCTCCTTGCACAGCCAGTGCCTGGAGACGGGGGCAGCAAACCCTTCACCCAGCACAACACCCTTCTTTCAGCCCTGCCTCTTTCTCGCACATTTCTCCAGCCTAACAAATAATTTCTGGTAGCATCTCCTTAAAATCCCTTCTGGAGCCTAGACACAGGCTCTATCCCACCCAGTCCATCTAGCAAGCCTGTCTCCTTACAGATAAAGAGGTTAGGTTCGTTTGGTGCTCTCCATGACTAACTAGGAAATCCCTGGGGTAAAGCCACAGTCCTCCTTCTTCCTCTACTGCTCTCCAAGCACATGTGAGCTCATGGATGAGGCATGGGTCCTTGCCCCTGGAGCTGCTGTTCCCATATGCTGTGGGCAGGGGACAGACTGGTCCCCAGGACATAACACTGCAGCATTCAGGGAGTTTTGTCCCCATCTCATCATGGTCATTTCCCTGCTCAATACCACTCTGTCTGGCCTTGCCATTCTTCCCTGCCTTCTCCCCTTCTCCCCTCACCTGCTCTCATGGGGAGCTGTGAGCAAAGTGGAAGAGGGGATCAGGGCAGCACTGGCATCACAGCAGCCATGGAGGTTCAGTTGACATTCTTCACTCTGCCCCAGCCACACCGGAGACAGAGGACTGAAGCAAAACAACAAGCAACATGGCTGCACACAACAACGACCAGCCTCGTGGGCTCAGCAAGGGTGGGAGCTTCCAGCAACCACAGTTGAGAGTGGCATGTGGTGGCCAGCCCTGAGCCTTTTGAAACGAGGCTCTCCAGCTACCCCAGCCACCTAAGACCTCAGCAGTGATTTTTGAGCCACGATACCGCTCCAGAGACCACAGAAGAGGTGTAGCTGTCGGAGGTACAAGAAGCATTTCATCCTACAGGGAAGAGGGAATGGAGGACACCACCCTGACATCACCACCGGCATCCAGCCTGCTGTGTACTCAAAGACCATGTTGGGCAAGGAGGACAGGTCTGAAATCTCATTCCCAAGTCAAATCCCAAAGCAGCTTTCTTAGCTTGGGAAAATTTTCCCTTTCAAGATGTGCTTAGGAGATGGGGGGTCTTTTAGCAAGACCCCAAGTCCCAGCAGCACTGGGTCTGCTGTGGATGCTGCAGTTCCTCCATCTCTCAAGCAGATGTGGATGAAGGCTACAGGGCTGGCTGAGGCACGGTTGTGAGCTCTACAGTCTATAGACCAGGGAGAGCTGGAGTCATGGGCTTCCTCCCACAGCTCAGCATCACATCCAGGCAGCAACTCTTTCCCAGCACCCATCACTGCAATGCCTGGGTGGCATAAAGGGAGTAGGCAGGACAGCCTCATCTAGGTCACCCTAGGGATGCTCAGCTGCCCCGTTCATGGCAGTACCCCCCAGGAGTGGGGTGTAGCTGCCAGGAGATGTGGGCACATTGCCCCAGCCCTGATATAAGGCAGAGGAGAACTTCTCCCGCCACCTCCTGCGAGGCCTGCTGAGACGGCCAGTCCCAACACGCTGCCTCTCCCCCAGCCCCGCTCCCTCCCCTCCCCTCTCCCTAATTAAACTGCAGGTGAACCTGCCAGGGTCTGGCCCAGCACCAGGCGCTAAATGCCTCCCTGCAGATCCCAACTTGCCTCCCTGCACCTTCTTGAGCGTGCCAGGGACGGCCCGCAGCCCTCGCTCCTTGTCCGCCCACGGCACTCTGAGAGAGCAGCCCTCACTGCTGTGAGGGCTGCAGGGAGCCAGGCTCTGCCCTGCACTGCCGGTAATCCTGCCTGGCCCCAGGGTCTCACTTGCACCCACCAGTGAGGAGAAGGTCCAGGGAATGGGGGAACCCACAGAGATGAAGCGAAGCATCCAAAGCACCCTGGCCTTCAGGGCCAGGAGGGCAAAGCCCTTGGTTTGCCTGGGGGTACACAAAACCCTGCCAGCAGCCCAGCTGCAGGTGCGCCAGGCCAGGCGCTGCGGTCTGTGGGTGCTGGAGCTTGGCTGGGGCTCTGCAGAGCTGGGTGCCGGGGTCCTGAGCTTGGCAGCATCTCTCCAGAGAGCTGTAACAGCACCTGCCTCCCTCAGCACACAGCAAAGCCTCCCCAAGCTCCGTTTCACAGCTCACTGGGCCCTAGTACCTGGTGTTTCTATCTTTGCAGGGAGTTCGCTGCTCCCTGCTACAAGAAAAAAATATTTGGCCATGGCCATGCAGACCCCTTGGCACCAGTGAGCCCTTCTAAGGCAGGCACAGGGCATGGTAGCATCACCCATCTCTCCAAGGCTGCAGGAATCAAGAGATACTGCACTCCAGAGCTGTGTCCCCTCAAGCCATGAGCTCTTGAAGGCCTTCAAGGACATCTAGCCCCTCCATAGGGGTCCCAGTTTTTTTAGAGCTCCATGTAGGTGGGTCTGGGATTGGGATGAGCAAAGGGGAATAGTCAGTCCCATAGTACAACTCAGACAGCCCCTGCCCAGCAGCCAGACAGTCCTAGCCCTGCTGGCACTGTACCCACCCATGGGTGCACACATACGAGACAAGGACCAAGACTCAGTGACCCACCACCATAGGCAGGTGGGTTTTTGTCAGGCAGCCAGGCATGGATTAGCCCAGCCAAGCCACACAGTGCCTGGCAGCCCACAGATGCTGTGGTGGGACAACATACCGGGACAACAGGCCGTCCTCATCGGTAAGATGGACATGATCATGCTGCTCACCCTTGGAGCAGGAGCAGGGGACTTTTTTCCACTGTTGGTGTAGATGTAGCCACCTGCCTCCACCTCACTGCTCCATCCTCCTCCATCTCCTGAGGCCAGGAGAGGATGTCTCTGTCAGCCAGGTGAGCACATGGAGGTAGAGGGAGGTATAGCAGAAAAGCATGGGACTAGGGACAGCACTGGAGGGTGCTGGCAGAAGTGACAGTGCCAGAGAAGGGGTAGGAAGGTGATGAGTACATAGGCAGCCAGCTGGGAAACCAGGGAAGACTGGAGGAGGATTTGCAATAGCACTGTTGAGCCCAGATGCCCGGAGGGGACATGGCCCAAAGGGGATAGGGGGTGCAGATGGCACTGGAGACTCAGCAAAGGGTACAAAGGACATCTCATACCCCACGGATGCAGCATGGGAAGACCAGACCTGAAAAACCCACAGACCATGGGAGTGTCTCAAAAGAACTCTCTGGCTCTGTGAGAGTAGGGAAAGAAAACTCCTGGGCACCCCCCTTGCCCTCCACTAACCTGTTGTTGTGCCTCACAGCCATTATTCCCTGCACTCCAGGGATGGAAGCATCTCCCAGGTCTGTGATCTGCCCAGGATGCTGTCAGCATCCCTGTCTCCAGCTATGCTGCTCTGAAGCCACCCCTGACTGCCAGCCCTGTCCAATTTGAAATCCCTGCTTCCTGTCTCCACGGGGCTTGCATTCAAACTTCTGGGATCAACTCAGCAGGATGAGGAGATGGGCACACATTTGCCATTGTCCTCTTCTCTATTTCAAGGGGATGAGCCCTCTGGCTCCACTGAGTGCCTGGATACTGGGCAGAGTGTGGGACAGGCACCGTGGGACATCTTGGGACTGTGTTGCACCCTGTCCAGCTCATGCCCATGCTGGACAAGATGTGAGAGATGCAGGAGGACGGGACAGAGCTGGGGAGCGGAGCCAAGCGGGGAGAGCGTGATGGAGAAGCCAGCTACAAATAATTTAAAGTGAGATTCACGCATGGCTGAACTGATGGCAGAAGAAGTGGGAAAAGGAATGAAAGATTAAAGGGGTCTGTCACTTCGGGTTACAGACAATGATCCTACAAGCACGTTGCGTTCCCAGGCACAGCAAGGATGGGGCAGAGTGCAGAGCAGAGACCTGGTCCCTGGAGGTCAGATGCATTAAAATCTGCGGCATGGAGCCTGCACCCCTCACTTCCAACACTTGCCTCTCCTCCAACACTGGGCTCCTGAGATGCATCCAGCATCCCTGCTCTGACGGCTGTGCCTGTAACAGATGGAAGGCAAAGCTCAGAGCTCCAGTACTCTTATTGAGGTACATAAGTGGGTTCAAAGTGGGCCAGGGCACCAGCCTCAAGGCTTGCTCCATGCCAGAATGGCTCCAAACAACTACATGAGATAATCTGCATGCTTGGGGCTCATCCTGCATCCTCTGCTGCCAAAACAGGAGTGCCCTGAGATGCCTGCCTGCTCTGGTGCTCCAGTCCTATCTCCATCCTTCCCTGCTGCTGGATGTTGGGGCTCCATTCCAGAGAATGAGATCCCACCAATGCTGAGAGCCTGGGCTGAGCCATATCCAAGAGCTCAGTACTGGGGCACCAGGGTCTCTGGGACTCCCCACACCCATCAGTCACAGCACTGACAGCAGGAAGAGCTGCAGGAGCACCTAAGACACAAGTGAGGTGCAAGTCACTAGGGCCACCAGCAGACAAGGTGGGCTGAGGGAGGATGCAGGTCAATGCTCTCTGCAGCTGCTGCTGCTTCTCACCCAGACTGGTGGGACCCAGAGCAAGAAAGCTTGTCTGGGTGTGTGAGCAACTTGAGCCAGCAAGTCGGTGTCTCCTGCTGCCCGAGGAGACTAGAAGTGAACTGCATTCCTCAGAGGACCTGGAAATAGCTCGATGCTTATCAGGGCTGAAAGTCCCCACCCTTCCTGCCAGGCCCTAACCTGGGCACTGCTCATAGAGGAAAGAGACGCTGCCCTTCTCCAGGCACTAAGGTTCTGAGAGCAACCAGGGGTGCTCCATGGCAGGACCACAGCCCTGATGCCACACATGCTCCAAGGTATCATTCCATCCATTGAGGCTGTCCAGGCTGCCCTAAACATGAAGGACCTTCAGGCACCAAAATGCTTCTGTGCTCCTCTCTTCAGCCTTCTCCCCACCTGCTACAGCTGTGTGTGGGCTCCTGCCACCGCATCCCCTCAATGGCATGTAAGCCTCAAGCTGCCAACCTCTCCTCTGTAAGACTCTCCTTATAGTCCCAGGGAAAGAAGATGTAGGATGTGGAAGGATGTTTGAAGAAGGGTGGATGGCCACAGCTCTTGGCTGGGCATCAGGCTAAGAAGCTCACAAAGCGGGTATGTGAGCAGTTTCCTTGTTATTTTTCACCTTTCTTGGGAGCTGGAGGAGTGATGCGTGTGCTGGGCGCCTGGCCTGCCCTCAGCACCCTCACTGCCCGCCGCTGGCATCTTATTGTCCTTCCTGCCCATGGTCTGGGACAATGGGCACTTAGAAATATGCTGAGGCACAGGCTTCAAGAAGGGGTACTCAGATGAAAAGATACATTCAAGGCCTGTAGAAGGTCCCATCAGGTCACAACCGTAATCTGCACCATGTAGCCAGCCCCTCTGCACCCCCAGAGTCTGCTCCTGAGCGAGAGAGTATTAACCAGGGAGGCTCTGATACAGACAGGCACGGCCATGACTGCAAGGGAGATGAGGAGACCCTGGCATCAGGGCTTGGCAGAATCTGGAGAGCTAGGGGAGCTCTCCCAGCAGGGCATCTGAGGGCTCTGTGGGCAGGTGAGCTCTCAGGACTTCCTGTGGCCCTGTCCCCTCCGCCATCATGCTTTAGGGTCCCACAAAACAGAGAGCCCTTAGCTCTCTGCACTGGAGAGCCAACACAAGGGCAGAATGCCAGGATGACAGGCTCACAGAGCTATGTCCCACTAGTTAGGGGCCTTTCAGCTCATCACAACACACTAAAACACCATCCCCAGAGCAGGAATGAGCCAAGATGCTCAACTGCATCCACCAAACCAAACCCCAGAGCATGGCATCCACCTTCAGACCCACCAAATATGCTGCACACCCATGGCATTGCTCCAAACACCAGCCTACACCACACAGGGAGAAGACACCAAAAAGCAGTGGGGCCTGGAAGGAGCCTTAGGAGCAGCTGGAGTTGGTCAGGGAGGAGCAGCTCAGGACAAGGACCAGCACAGGTACAAAGGTGCATGGAGGAGCTTTGCCATAGTGCAGTGCTCCTTGGTGTGGCAGACCCTGATATTTCTCTGCCTTCATCCATGGGGATGCTGAAGAACTGGCCTCATCCCCTGGGCCAGGAAAGAGCTGTGCAGGGGCCCAAGGGTAACCCATGAGGGCTCCTGAGAGCAGGTTCTGGATAGTGGGAGAGGAGGGAAACCATCCATCTCTTACCTCTGCTGAAGATGATGCTCTCATACGGAATCTTGTTCTTGGTCTCAAGGCTGGAGCAGTTCCAGCGCTGGTCCCGGAACTGGTGCTGGCACTCATGGATGGCAATCTGGATACCCTGGATGGCTGAGGCGGTGACGTCAGGGTGGCGCACACACACTTCCAGCTGCCGCCGTGTCAGCCCCGGCAGGGTCAGGCACACTGTGTTGGCATTCAACACTGGCTCCGATGGCAGCTTCAGGCCCAGGATCTCATTGGAGCAGGAGCTGGGAGGGAAAAGGATGCCCTTGAGCTCAGAGCAAGCAATGTGTCAACCACTTGGTTTTCCACTTTGGGGAGAGGAAAAAGTTTATGGGGGGTACACATGGAGAAGAGAGATGCTCCTCAATCCACACTGTGCCCATTGCCTCTAGGGAAGGCTGGGAAAGCCCTGGGCACAACAGCAGCTTAGCCAGGCAGAGATACCCAGCAGCACTGGGGCTGCAATCCCCTCCAACTGTATAAGTACAGTGCAGATACCCTAGCAGCCTTTGCCCAGCAGCAGTCAAATCTGGCCATCCTGCCTCTGGAGCCCAGCATCTCCCAGGACCGCACTCTCTCTGTGTGCTCCCCCAGGGATCTCCCACACTGGCCATGCAATGCAGACTCTTAGCACCCATTGCCCCAACTCGCCTTCCCCAGAAAGCATGGGTTTCCCCCTGGGAGAATCTAGAGACCCTGGAGCAAGAGGCCCATTCCAGGTCTGGCTCCATCCCTGTTGCTGGCTGATCCCCTTCCTGCATCTCCTGTATCCCCCCAACACTGCTTGTCCTTGCAAGGAAGGCAAAGAGAGTCATCAGCCTTTTCCTTTCAGCTTAGCTGTGAAATATGGAGCCAAGCACTGTGCCAACTACCCTCAAGCTCCCAGCAACAATCCCAAGTCCACTGTCACATCCTAGCCCCACTGGACCTGATCCCTGTGGCCATGGAAGCACAGAGAGCATCAGATGGATGAGTGCAAGGGGAGGCACATGGTCCATGGTAGGCGTACAAGTACTTACACAAATAGAGATGTTACCCGGGGAAATGGGGAAGTAGATGGAGTGTGTGGAGGTGGGATGTGGAATGTGGGGAGACAAAGCATGTCCAGAGAGAGATGCCTGGAGCTAATACAGTGATACATATGACAGACACATATGGAGAAGGAGATAGTAGGAAGTGTTTGCCCAACTCCAGGGAATAACCCTGGGATAAACAGAGTCCAAGTGGAAGAGCCACAAAGCAAACAGCAGGCAGAGGGATGCACAACAGCATCCAGCACCTTGCAACATGGCCCAGTGGGAGCTCAGCCTCACTCCACTGCTTGTTGAGGAGACCTTGGTCCCTGCTGGGAGCTCTGCCCTCTGCCTTTTCCCTGTAACAGCCAAGAGCTGGCTCCCTGGGAGGAGCAAGGAGCTTGGAGACCTCTGAACTTTAATTACAGAAACAAGACTTGGAGGAGGATGCTGGAGGAAGGACTGCAGCTGCCAGGTCTTGCAAAGAAGGGTTACTCCCCCTCTGCACTCTCAAATCCTGCAAGCCTGGTGCAGGTATATGGACAGAAGCAGCTGTCGGGGGTCAGGGGATGAGTTCCCCAGTTCAGTCCTCACCCAGCTCTGGAGGGAGAGTTCAGCACCAGCATCCCTGCTGAATTACAGCTTGCTCAGGGGAAAAGAACTGTCAAGATCAGGCTGCTGCTTTCTCCAGCCTCCCAAGGGTGTTTATACCCATCCCACCACTTTCATGGGTAGTATATGGATCTGCCCCAGTGCAAATCCACAGTGACTTCAATAGGGAGAGTCGAGGTGGAGCTAAGAAGAGAGAGAAAGGGAGTACATCCCTCCAAAATCCCTGTACAGGAGAGGCAATCTTCTGCCCGACTTTCTGCACTCATTCACACTGTTAAGCAAGCCCTGGCTGACACGAGATGCAGAGCAGGATGCAGTTACCACCCCCCAAGCCCAGGAGCTCCTGCCCCAAGAACTGCAACGACTTTTTTCCCTGTGTGTCCTGAGCCTGACACAGTGCCTGCCATCTTTTTCCAGTGCATCTCGGGACTGGGGGGTCATTACGGTCTTTCTCCCGATTGTACTGCAGGGAAACTGAGGCAGGGGCTCCGGAGAGTGGAAGGAAGGTCCTTCTGCCTCTTGCTTCACCCAGGGCTCAGGAGGGCCAGGGACCAGCAAGAAGCTGTCACTGTCACACTTCTTAGGAGGACGCAGTGCTCCCCCCAGCTCTCTTCCCCCTTTAAATCTGGATTTAAACTTGATTTCACGGTGACAGGCCCCCAGGTCATAGGCTGCAGCGGCTGCTGCTTTAATTAATACAACTCCCAACGTTAACAAATTATATTTAAAGGGGCTGGAGGGAGGGGGAAGGGCGGGAGATCCCCCCACTCATACCAGCACCAGGATTAACCCTTGGCTGCCTGCAACACATAAGTTTGGGAGCGGGCAGAGGGAAGGTGAAGACGGACAGGGATGGTGAATTTGGGGGTTCGTTTTCTGGAAAGCAGGTGCCCCCCTCTTACCCCGCTCGTCTTTAGGACTGGCAGAGCCAGGAAGAGGACTCACGGGGATCCAGCAGGCATCGACCCCCACGACAGTGACATCCCAGCCGGCATTCCCTCGTCCTCCGCGGGAGAGCGGGGAAACTGAGGCAGTCAGGGCGGACGCTAGAGCGTCTCCGGCCGGGGAGGAAGGGGGACAACATCCTGGAGCAGGGAAAGCCGCGTATCCCACCGGCGCTCCGTCGGGACGAGGGAAGGCGGAGGGGGACAGCGGCCCTGACAGCCCCTTGAACGGGGAGCCGCAACCGTGCGGGGCAGGGCTGGAGCGGAGGGACCCCCCAAGGAGCCCCCTGTGTAGACCGCCCCCGGTGCGGGGCTGGGCGCGGCGGCTTCCCGGCGCCCTCCCCGTGGGGCCGGGGCTCTCGGCGGCGGGGCTGGGGATGGAGGGGTGCAGCTCCTACCTGGGTACCCAGAGGCTGAGCAGTAGCGAGCAGAGTCCGTGGGCCAGGGCCGGGCGCATCTTCGCTGGGGCAGCGGCTGTGCGGGCTGCGGACGGGCGGGCGCCTTTGGGGCAGGGGCGGCGGGGCTCGGCGCTGCTCTCTGCCCGCTTTGTTTGTTGTGGGTTGTTTGCTTGTTTGTGTTTTCCCCTCTCCTCCCTCTCACTGGCTCCCTGCGCGCCGGGGCTCGGCTCGCCGGGGCGGCTCTGCCATCCTCCCGGGATGCCCCC
>VZRN01003036.1:665902-688035 GCA_013397935.1 Dasyornis broadbenti | reverse complement strand
GGCCGGAGAGCCCCGGGAGCGCTGGGCGCGGAGCGGCGGCGGCAGCGGCTCTGCCTGGGATCGCGCTACGCCGAGCATTACTCAGCGCCCGGAGCCCGAGTCCCGACACGTCCAGACAGGAGCCCGCGGGGGAAGGACGGGGCAGAGGGTGGCAGCGGGGCGGGGAGCCGGTGTGTCGCACGCAGCCTGCCGGGGAGGGAGCGGGCGGCGGGGGGGCGAGCGGGCACGGGCGGAGGAGGAGTGGGCGCGGGGCTGGGGGAGAAAGCGGCGTGGGGTGAGCACAGCGTGGGTGAGTGGGCACGGTGTGCGGGGTAAGTGTGCACAGCGCGGAGAAGTGTGTGTGGTGGGAACGCTCAGCACGGAGGAGTGTGCGCAGGGTGTAGGGTAAGTGTTCATGGTGTGGGGTGAACATGTGCGGCGTGGGTCTGCAGCGCGGGGAGAGCTGAGTGTACGTGGCCCGTGGGCAAGGGTGCACGGTGTGGGGGACTGTGCGTGGGGTGGTAGTTGAGTGTGCACGAGTGTGGGACCATATTCCTGGGAACTTGGGAAAGTGCAGGCTGCTGGGGGGGAATGTGCTCAGGGCATGAGAGAAAGGTGTTATGGGCGTGGGGTTAGTGGTGTGCACAAGGAAGCCGAGTGTGCACAGAATATGGGTGAATGTGCATGGCGTGGGATACGCATACTCCAGGTGTGAAGTGAACGTGCTCGGTGTGAGAGTGCACCAGATGTGGGTGAGTGCACAGGGTGTGGGGGATTGTGCATGACATGGGTGAGTGTGTGTGGAACATGGGCAAGTGCGGGGATATGGGTGAGTGTGCATGACATGCATGAATATGGGGGATCCTTGTATCCAAGCACGGTGAGAGCGCACTGCATGGGTGAGTGTGCATGGCAGGGGTGAGGGTGCATGGGGTGTGAGGTGTGTATGGCATGGGGTAGGTGTGTAGGGCATGGGGCATGTGAGCAGGTACTAAGTATGGTGTGAGGGTGCAGTAGGATGAGTGTGCGTGGAGTACAGCGAAAGCGTGAGTGGTGAGCGTGATTATGTGTGGAGTGTTGAGAATATGTGTTCAATACAATGCATGTGTGCACCGGGTGTGGGATGAGTGTGCATGGGATGTAAGGTGAGTGTGTGCAGTGTGGTCAGGTGTGGGCGGTGTAGATTGATGTGATTGAGGCATAGGGTGAATAGACAGGGTATAGGGGCATGGATAAGTGTTAATGGGGGATGGGGAGAGTGTGTGGTGTGGGGTGTGCAGGGAGTGAATGTACCGGCAGACGGGAAACACATGGGGCATGGAATGAGTGAACTCGGGGAGAGGGCTGTGCATAGCATGAGATATGTGGAGTGGGGGTGAGTGTTCCTGTGGTGTGAGGTGTGCAGGGGATGCTGGGGATTCATAGAGGTGTCAGGGTATGCACATGGGGACTGGGGGTGCTGGCACAAGCTCTGGTTATGCAGGAAGGCATGATGGTCCAAGGCGTGTGGGTGCCTGTCAGTGTGTACAGGGGTATGAGAATGAGTGGCACATGCTGGGAGTGTGACTCTGTGTGTGGACATGGAAAATGGCCATCTACATCCCATGTGCCAGCCCCGTTTTGTGTTCCCCCAGCCCAATGCCAGGAGAGCAGTGCTGCAGGGCCAGTGCCTATGGAGGAGCTGTCGATGTGGCTCTGCCTTCCCTCAACAGGACCACCAAACACTCCCGGCTCTGCTTCCCATGAGTCTTCCAAGGCTGGGCAGATTGTGACCACCTCCTTGGCACCATCAGTACAATGCTTGGGTACCCCTTACCTTCAGGGAGTCCTGATGAGCAGCATATCTCATCTGGGAGCTGTGCAGTGGCCTTGCAGGTTATCCCTGTGTCCTCCTGCTGCTTCCTTTAGGACAGGAGTGTGGCCCTGGAAAAGCCCAGGCTCACTGGGCTCTCAGCAAATGCAATCAGCCCCAATGCAGCCTCTGCCCAGTCTTGGGGACTTAGTGTCCCCTTATTTTGGGTGCCCACTGTGGGGCTAGGGACCTCCACTTCGGTGCTGGGGGATGGGGGATGACAGGCAGTGCCCTTGCAGGCCCCCACTACCCCCAGCTACCACAGCCCACACCAGGCTGGTGTTTGTGCCATAAACAGCTGCCTGGCAGCTGGCAAAACACACTCCTGCCAGGCGGGCACTATGCATCATCCCACCAGCACAGCAGCACTGACAAGGGCTACCTTCTCTGCTCGTGTGTTGGTTCCTGTTTGCACCACAGAAGAAAATGTGCTTCCTTTGGGAAATGGGTTGCAATCTGGGGGTGGGCCCTAAGACAGTGCTGGTTCCCCCAGGGTGCAGCAGTGTGGCATCATCACTGAGGTTCCTTTTGTAGTCCTGAGGTTGCTGGCTGTTCTTCTGTCCCCAGCTCTGTGCCTCAGTGGGGTTAGCCTGTGGGCAGGTGGGGACGCTGGTACAGAGCCGGCATCTACCCTCCAACTTCCTTGCCCTTAGTTTAGTGAGAGGTGGAGGCGCAGAACCTTCTATCCCTCAGGCAATGGCCTGAGCATACAGAGGTCCCTGGCACAGATCACCCCAGTACTCATCACTTCCTCCATAGCTGCTGCCCTCCTGGATGCCCCAGCACCCAGCAAGTGATGTGCCGTGTCCCACAGGAGTTTGGTAGTGCTGTCAGGACACCCTTTAGGCACCTGCCACCAAAGGACAAAGAGGTGCTGACTGATGATGGGAGGTGTGGTGTCAGGGCTGGGCAGACCACATTATCAGATTTGTGGGCATGACACACCATAGTCCCTAACACAGGAGCCATTGCTCCTGTGCTCTCCACTTCTTCCCACACAAGACTTGGCTCCCGTGTTGAGTTTCCCCTTTACATCCTGGAACAGATTGTCTGAACCTCTCCTTAGCAGGTAGGGGTCATGCAGAGGAATAGCCCCCTCTTCCAGGCAGTTTCCTGGCTCAGGTGTCCACAGCAGATCCTCAGCATGCCTTTCTTTCTCAGACCACCCCAGGGATTACACTCAGGCACATGCTGCCCTTGGCCTGGACCCACCAGAGATCCTCTGCTGAAAGCAGGGCACCTTTGCACCAGAAGCTCCTTCCCTGTGGGAAGGGACCCTGGCTTCCAGGCTTCAGGAGCACAGATGTTTGTGTGTTAGTCTGGATGCTGTGCACAAAAAAATGCCAAGGAAAATCTGAGGAAAAACCCTTTCATCCTCCTCCAGCCCTTAATGACATAATCACTTCCAAGAGCTGGTGTCTCACTCGCAAGCTCCTGCTGATTTGGGGAGGAGACTGGCCTCTGTGTCCCACTGTCTCGGTGCTCACAGTGCGAGCAGGCAGGGGGGACCTGTTTCCTCATGTCCCAGCAATGTCCTGGGGCTGAAGAGGAGCCAGGTGAGCCTTTTGCTCCAGCCTTTCTTCTGCATCACACCGGCAGAGCCCTTCAGCACAAGATTAAGCACCTGTTGTGGCCCCGGGGAACTGGGGGCCTATGGAACAGGGATGGGTGTAGGCAGACACACGAGGCTGGTGGAGGTTGCTTTGGTCCTGATGGGACCCTCAAAGCTCAGGGCAAAAAGCTGAGCCTTGTGAGAGCACTGCATCTGCTCTTGTCATTACTGAAGACCTCCAGCTGGGAACACAGCATCAGTGGGTCAAGTGACCTGTCACCTCCAAGCTTCTGTCCCATCTCCAGCACCTCTCAGCAGCCCCCCACTCTGCAGAGACCAGGAAGGGATCTGGGATGTTCTCAGAGCTGGAATGAAGGGTGTTGCTCCCAAGAGCCAGCACACGAAAGGTGATGGGGGAGTCCCTGGCACAGGGCATTGTGGGAACACTCCTTGGAGTTCCCCTGCCAAGGCTGAAGTGCCCAGGCTGAAGCACCCAGGCAGGTGCCTTCTTTCAGCAGGTTACATCATGCCCCAGGATGTGCTTTATGCAGGGGACTGGAGAAGCACCCATACTTCTTCCTCTCCATCCTTGCTTCCCTTCATCCTTCTGTCTCTCTGTCCCTCCATTGTTCTTGCCATCCTTCTATCTCTTACACTGCACATCCTCCTGCCCAGCCCTCAGGCTGCCTGCACTTTACCTGCTGTTCCCCTTCCCTTGTGCAGGAGCAGGTCCTGCCAGCGCCCCACGCCACAGGCTCCACACCCATAGGAGAATGGGGCTGGCTCTCCTTTTGTCATCTCCATCAGAACTCCTATCCAGCACCTCAGCACACAGCCCCTAACTTGCTAGCTCTGTTCCCCCCTTTCCTCCTCTCTCCCCTGCCCAGCAGCACCTATGGGACTGGAGCGACAGCTACATGAGTCAGGGTTGGGTGTGGGGTCGGAGTGACCCTGCCTTTTGTGGCAGCATTAGTCACCATGCCAAACTTCCCCAGCCCAGCAGCACTGGAGTCCCCAGCATCACTGCCTTCCTGCTGGCTCACACTCCGCAACCTGCCCGAGTTTGTTCGATGTGACTCAGGACCAACCACATGGCCACTGGTCTGGCCCGGCCAGTCCTCCCAGCTGCCCGGGGCTGGGGAGCTGGCAGGACCTGGGGCAGTGGGTGCACGCCAGCACCAGCACCAGCACTCAGCCACACTGCCCTCGCGTCAGAGTGGAAAGGCAGGACCTGGCCACCTCTGGCCATCCCTGGGAACATCCTTGCAGTGAGGCAGATTTTCCCTCTTCATCCTCCTCCCAGCACTCGGCAGAGGGTGCCTCAATCCCAGCAGGGTGCAAGGAAGTGGCTGAAGCCCTGCTGTGGGTTCCATCCCATGGGGCTGGAGCAGGCCCCCATGCACACTGCCTCCCACACAGCACAGGGACTGGCCGTGCAGGGGGACACCCCATGGCACAGCTGGTATGACCACGATGGGGGCTCCCAACCCTTGCACTGCCTTTGGCATGGAGAGCATGTCCCCAAAGAGCCAGGCTGCTGGCTGAGGCAGTTGGGCAGTAGCCGGATAGGACTGCCCAAGCACATCTGGGCAGTGCTGTTCCAGGTGCCTCTTGCAGGGAGAGATGCTCAGCCACGAGGATAGGTGGGAGGTGCTGGTGCCCATGTGGAGTGATCAGGGTATGAAGCCACCTCAGCAATCTCTTTTTCTGCATCGCTGCCCTCCAGGGGTATGCATGGGCAGAACCCCCTCCCCAGAGATGGAGGATGGCTGCTGCCTTCATTACAGGTTAAGAAATGAGGCCATGGAGTAGAAGATACTTGGACAAGGTGAGATGTTGGCAGTCAGAAACAGGACCCAGGAGTGAGGGAGCCTCTGCTCTGCCCTTCTGCTGGGGTGGGGAGACTAAGGGGTGCCCTGGAGTCAGGCAGCTCCCTGACAGCCACCAGAGCCCACTGCCCTCACAGATACTGCTTTGTGTGTGCCAGGCCAGCACAGCCAGTCCCACGATGCTGGAGTTATGCGAACAGAGCAGGGACCAAACACCAGTGTCAGAGAGGGTCCAACAGGAAAAGGAAGTACACAGACCCCTCATGTTCATAGACAGTGTCTTTAAACAGCATATCTGGGGTCCTTTAGCACCCTGTCTCCTGCTCCTCAAAAGCTCACACCCACTCTCTGCACTTCTTTAGGTACCATGGGTCCCAGATATCCCTTTGTTTCAGTGCTCAGACATTTTGCAGCAGAGCTGGCCTGGACACCCCCCAGTACCCATAACCCCTACTCCAAAGGCAGCCACTGCACACACCGGAGTCCCAGAAGCAGGGCTGAACCAGGAGGAGCAGGCTGGTTTGGGTCAGCAGAACCCCCATGATGAGCCAGGCCCTCCTGGGCAAGTTGGGCTTGATGTGTCCTCATGGCTGCCTGGGTGACATCTGTCACTGAGAACTGGAGTGGGGACAGAGGAGGACAGTTACTGGTAGCTCCCTGGAGGGAGCAGCAGAGCCTGGAGAAGGAGAGTTAGAGGCCTCCCTGGAGAGCAGGGCTGGCAGGCAGGAGCCCTGGCCAGGACCCAGCTCTGCCTCTGGCCAGGCAGCCCCTGCTCAGCGACAAGCAGTGAGCAGGCAGAGGAACTGTAACCATGGGAAAGGAGTTTGTCAAAATTTTTGGGTGCCACTGTCCAAGCCTGTCCACTCAGCTCAGCTGAGGTGGTATCCAGGTTTCTCAGCTTACTTAGGACTATCTGCATTACTCCAAACTTTCCCAAAGTGCTTATTTTTTGGGGACAAAAATATTCTATTTTTGGTCTCAGTCCAGAGAGATTTTCTTTTTCAAGTTTGATTGAATTAATCTGTCTGGCTGTTTTCAACTTGGGAAACTGAAGTGGAAATTACATTCTTCCCATTTGGAAAGAAATTTTTTTAAAAAAAAGTAAAATGAAGTCATTAACATTACAGGGGTTTGGGATTCTCTCTTTCTTTTTTTTTTTTTTTTTTAACCCAATTATTATAAACTTCCTCTTTTTCCCTTGGGAAGATCCTGAAAGTTTTACAATGTAAACTGTCCAGTAGCAGAGATCTGGGCTACACACGCACTTGTACAGCTACACTCCCTGGACTCTCCAGCAACACATTGCACTCACACAGCCACCCTTGTGCACCCCTGGCTTTCACCAGCGCCCCCAGGACTGAGTCCTGCCTGAGCAGTGCCCCCAAGAGCACAGGGGGTTGTACACTCGCACATGCACACTCCCATGCCTGTTCTCCCAAGTGCAGTCCCATGCTCACCCATAAACACACACACCCACATGAACAGCTCCGCAAGCACAGCCACTTGCACACCCCCATGAACCTCCACAGAAACATTTAGGTTGGAAAAGACCTCTAGGATCATCGAGTCCAACTGTGAACTTCACAATGTCATGTTCCCCATGCATCTTTCCATCCCACCCCATTCCCACTCCCATGTTCCCCGTGCGTGCCGCAGCTCCTCCTGGCGGCCTCCTGCCGTAGCGCTGCCCGCCCCGCCCTGCATCCCGGGTTGCCACGGCGACGGCGGGGATGCTGCGCCCCCCGGGCCGGGAGCTGGTGGGTCTTAAGGGGGTTCAGCAGGCTTCTAGGGGCCTGGATGGCTGCGGGATTTCTAGGAATCGTGGGGGCCACTTGGGGCACTTCTGGGCACCTGGGGAGTAACTGCCCTTAGGGATTGCTGAGGTGTGTTAGGAATCTAGGGTGAAGTCCTACTGGATGGGGAGCTCTTGGGGAGTTGTGGAAATCTGGAGAGCTGAGAGATTGCTAGGGGGCTCTTCTGGCTGTTCAGCCCTCTCCAGACCACTGGGCCAGGTCCAGACCCTGACAGGCTACTGGCAGCACTTGCCTGTGTCAGGGATTCTCTGGGCTACAAGGGAATTGATTTTGCTTTGCCAGATCAGGAGCAGCACGGTGGTTAAGAGCTGTCAGCCCCCACAGGAGCTACCCCTCTTACCCAGCTGGACAGAGAGCAAGATACAAAACCCAACTAGTCTGCACACCCGTGAGGGCCTCACAGACACAGTGCAGAGGTGACTCCTGGAGATACAGAGGAGTTACCCCACAATCACTGACCTTGTGCTTCCCCTCCAAATTTTTGGCTTCTGTTATCTCCATCCTTCAGGAACTGTGATTTGGGGCAATGGCAGAGAGGACACAGGTCAGATACCTTACTCAAAAGTACTAAATGTCTTCCCAGGGGTTTATCCATTGCCAGATCCGCAGAGCCATGTCCATGCAGCCCAGAGCATGAAAGTAGCCCGCTGTGGGGGAACTGAGGCAGAATCCAGAGAAGGAGCTTGCTGAAGGTTGGAGCTCTGAACATCTCACAGATGATTTCAGAATCCCTCTATAACTGGTCTCAGCCATAGGACAGAGGACCCTGCCACAAGACAGCAGGGGTGACATAAAGTTTCACAGGACTGCCTGAACTGACCTCTCCTGACAGGCAGTCCAGAGCTTGAGGTATGCTCATTTGCCCAATGCAGAGGGACCTGCAGAACCTATGGAACAGTTCCCCATATCTTCCAGCCCACAGCTCCTGTATATCTGCAGCTCCCTTTCTGAAGGACCCTTTTGCACACATACATGTCCTCCCTGTCCCAGACACACCTGAAGACACACAGTAAGACATGCAAACAAACACACTGTCACACAGGCACACATGGGGGAAGTGTCACTGACACACACACACGGGCAATTTGCTGTGTATTCATAGACATGCAGGAAGATACACGGGACAACTTGTTTACACAGCCACAAGGGGCTCACACACACACTGATGGGTGTATACACAAGCTTACATGCACACGTACGGTCATGAACAAGCATAAACCTGCTACCTGTGCATGCACACACACCGAGCTGCTTGCATGCACAGGTACCTTCAACTGCACCCACCCAGCCCTGCTCACACCCACCCATGTGTTCCCATGGGAGTTCCCAGGAGCCCTGTGTGCCTCCCCTCTCCCAGCACCACTGTGGCCAAGTCGGAAGGGAATTTCCAGCTGCAAAGCTGCAGCTGTCAGCTTTAGAGACTCCCTCCCCAGTGCTTGCTGGGCCAAGTTAATGGTTCACCAGCACCCTGCTTCTCCTGCCCTTCACTGCTGGCTGCCTGAGGAAGGACCCACTGGTGGGCCTCACCAGCAGCCCATGCAGCCTCCCTTGGCTTGCAGTCTGTCCAGCGCTGTGAGCTCTGCTTTTGCCCTGCCTGGCAGTACCCAGCACCTGGGGCATTGCCCGCCTCAGCTACCTCAGCTTATAGCACTCTTGCAGAGGGGTGGACAGGAAAGCCCCCAATGTCCAGCACTGCTGCAACATGGAGCACAGGCACAGAAGCATGGACCTCCCTGCCCGGGCTCCAGCCCTGCAGACATCCCTCTGGGACTCCTCTGCCTGGTGGGGCATTGCCAGCTGAGCATTCCCCTCTGAAGTTATCTGAATCCCTATGCTGGCCAACACTAGAGAAACCAGTTCCTGTGGGCTCCTTGCAGCATGGGAGGGACCCCCTTGGAGATCCCTGAAACAGAGGCTTGGCAACCCGCCTTGCTGGGCAGCCAGGCAGGCTACTCCTCACCCTGTGTTTGTCCATGAGGGGCACAGGCTGATCAGGTTATCAAGACATACATGCCTGGCACCCTGCCATTCAGGTGGGGTTGCACATGGCCCATGGCATGCCAAGTGAATGCTTTGCATGCCACCAAGCCAACAGTGTCAGCGCTGTCCAGGGCTTCTGTGTGCCAGGCCCTGAAGCAGTGACTGCAGTGATGGTGGCTG
This sequence comes from Dasyornis broadbenti, assembly GCA_013397935.1. Taxonomy (NCBI): domain Eukaryota; kingdom Metazoa; phylum Chordata; class Aves; order Passeriformes; family Dasyornithidae; genus Dasyornis; species Dasyornis broadbenti. The sequence continues at coordinate 678,849 of VZRN01003036.1, read as the reverse complement.
GAGTAAAAAGAACACAGGATTCCTTCAAGAAACTCAGCACACATCACCATGATGTTAGCCCAGCTAGCTGTACCTCCAGCATGAGGCATGAGTGGAGGCACTGTGGATTGCAGGTCACTGCAAACATCCCAGGTCAGATGGTGGCAGGACACAAACTGGCACCCTAAGCAATGACAGCTGTGGGTGATGGGAGGAGAGCACTCATGCAGTGGAAGCTGCAGAGCAGGACAGGAGAGTACTCACCCTCGTCCACACACATCTCCAGGCTCAACAACCACAGAGAAAATCAGATAAAAAGTGAGCTGGACTTTGCCACAGCTCCCAGCAGAGCCAGAGGCTGGCAGGAGTGTGACTGATTGGGACTCACAGCTGGGGAAAGACAGGTCTCTGGCTAGTCCCATCCCAGTACGGTGGTCAGCGCTTCCCAGCCCACCCCAGGAAGCGCTGTGGCACACCGGTTTTAAATAGCTTTATTAGTGGAAGCTCTGCACCCACAGCCCCAACCGCGGGGGCGGTGGGGATGCCGGGCAACCTCATGCTGCCCTCTGGGAAAGCCAGGACTCCCCAGAGCACAGAGCTGGGCTCACCCACGCTGACCCCGCCACCGGCTCCACCTGTCTCTGTCCCAGACGGGGCATGAGAGCCTGGAGGTGGCCTCCCAAATTGTCCTCGCCTGACCCCAGGCTGTCAGACGCAGAGGCTGAGCTCCTGACGGACAGAGCACTTGCGGCACTGCACCACACAGCACCAGTGGAAGCGGCAAAGGCAGTTCTCCTCCAACACCACCGTCTCGTCCCGGTGCCCTCGTCCGCAGCACAGCAGGTCGCACCCACTCGTGTCCATGGCTGTGCTGTTGCAGACACGGCCCCTGGTGCCCAGTGAGCCTGTCTTACGATTAGCCGAGCAGAAATCAGGTGAGTCAGCCGAGTAGATGAGGTCCTGTTTATCGGGAGGCTTGATGTTGTCGCCCACAGGGATGAGGGTTTTCCCGTCATTGCCTCCCATCACCTTGAAAGCCCCATTGAAGCGCTCGAGCAGGCGATCCCCCACCTCGCGGAAATGGGGCATCTTCCTCCAGCAGGTCCGCAGGGTACAGGAGCCCGACAGCCCGTGGCATTTGCACTCTGTCCTCATGTAGCTGCGCACTGCCTGGACAAGAGATAGCGATGCTCAGTCCTTGGTTCCCTCTCTGCCTGCCCAGCACCCCCAGCCAAAACCCTGACTCTTGGTGCTGCCCTGGCCTGGGGGAGGGGCTTCGGGATGGAGAGTGGCACAGGGGGTTTCCAAAGCAACTACAAAGGATTCCAAAAAGATATTGGGTCCATATTTCAACCAAAGCTGGTGCAGGTACATGGCTTGGGGACATTGAAGGTGGAGGGCTGGGTAGGGGCACAGGAGGTGATAGCTGCAGAGGACAGGGAGTGCAGGGACCTTACCAAGCGTCCGGCTTCATTGTTGTGCAGGTCGATAAGAGCTCGGATGTCATTTTTGCCTTTCTTGTTCTTGGCATCCATGAACTGCTGAGATTTCTCGTAGCCGAACTGCACATCATCCCCACAGCCCCCCCATTCCCAGGCCGTGCCCTCTGTGCCCGGCCCCGCTGTGGGCGATGGGGGAGCCCGGCTCCGTGTCAGCTCGCAGCCGCACTGCAGCAGCTCGCCCATGCTGCAGGCCTGTGTGATGGTGTGGCTCACCCCGGCCGCTGTGATGGCATACACAAAGGCTGTTTCACGGATATCTGTAGGAGAACAGGACAGGGCTGAGATGTGGGGTCAGGTCCAGCAAGCAAAGCCCCATCCACCCTGGCTGACATCCCATGGGGGCTCAGTCGCCTCTTCTCCCTCTTCGTATGTGCTTGGTGCTTTTCCCTGGATGATGCACCCACCCTGGAACAAGCTGCTTGGGGCAGGAGCTGCCTCTTGCAAGATATGAAGACTTTGGGGGATGGTCAGGCCCTGCTAGTGTTCTCCCACTCAGCTGTGGAGAGGCAATAAATCCCCTGCCTCCCCTTGTAATTCTGGGTGCTGCCCCATAGGAGAGAGGAAAGCTTGGAGAACAGGAGGTGATCCCAGGGGACCAGGTGGTACCCACAGCCCCTTTACACTACCCTGCAATACCTCTCCAAACAGTAAAAATCCCATCCCCAGCTCCAAATTGGCACCTGGAAAGAAATGCTGTAAGGGATACAGAGGGTGCCACTCACCCCTCTGCAGGGTAGCAGCGATGAAGCTGTGCTGCCTGCTCTCCTCCCTTACCCTCTTTGTCATGGGGCGCTGCCTGCCCCCCTCTCTCTACCAGCACAGCCTCCACCCTGCAGGATTATTTATTATTAGTATTTGCTTCTGTCTCTCTCTGCTCCAGGACACGAATTCCAAGCATCTTTCCTCTGCCTGGACCTGCCACTCGCAGCCGCAGCCAGCGGGGGATTCTGGCAGCAGGGGTGCGGCACCCTGCTCGGGGGGCTCCCGTGCTCCCCCTGCTCCATGCCAGCCGAACCCCTGCCCACCTGAATGCTAGGGCAGGGCTGGCCCAGGCTGGTGGCATGTAGGGGATTCCTGGAGAGGGAGAGGAAGGTAAGTTTGCAGGGAATGTCCCATCCCTCCATTTTCAGTATTGTGACTTGAGGGGGCCGCAAGAAGAGGGTTACCAGGGCTCCAGTTCCATGAGCAGCTCCTCCAAAAGCCCACGCAGCCCCTGAATCTCTCTGGTGTTAGCAGGAATTGGGCACACTGGTGCCTTTCTGGCAGTGCCACCCAGAGGATGCCACTCCCTCTCAAGGCCCTCCTGTCCCTGCAAGCCACCCGACCACCCGCCTGCTCTCACCTCGGGCTGGCAGAGCCCTCAGCAGGCAGCCCACAGCTGGCAGACATCCCCATGCCACCCTGCCAGCCAGGCCCTGGGGGGTTGCTGCTGCTCTGACAGCTCCTCCAGATACGTGGTTGCCCCCAAACCAGCCTGCCCTGGCATGCCACAGCTGGCACAGAGGGCAGTGAGAGAAGAGGGGACAGCCATGACTGTGCCAGGGAGTCCGTGGCCAGGAACAGGAGGTTTGCAGCATCCTTGGGTAGAAAGGGACATTGGACGGGAGGTACTCATCTGATGGAGCTGGGAACCCCAAAAATGCTGGAGTACTTTATGCAGTCCCTGAAGGTTTACAGGGAGGCTGGGGCTTTCTAGCACCTCTGAGGGCTTCTGACACCCATCTTATTGCCCTGGGGACCTCCACACCTCTAGCTGGGGTGCCCCGTGTCCTCAGAGTGCCAGGAACTCAAAAATTCACCACTGGCCCCACAACATTGTTTATCTCTACCACCCCAGCAGTGAGGCTGGACCCTTCAACCATGTGGTGGCTTCTTCAGCATATCCATGCCTGATGTGCCTGTGCCTCCTCCAACACAAGCTGTTCCTTGTGCTACCCAGCAGCTCATCTGCCAGTACCTTTCACTCACCACCTGGTCTGGCCCTGCATTCTGGCACCACTCTGCTTCCACCCTGGATCCCTGCCTGGCACAGATCCCACCGGCCTCACTGCCAGGTTGTGGTGAAAATAGGTGACTCCAGAGGCAGGACAGTCCCCTATGTGCCCTGGCTCTCTGTCTTTCGACTGAATACACCTCCCTGTGTTGGGGGGAACCCACATGTGCAAATCAGCTTTTTAAATGAGCCTATGCCCCTCCAATGAGCCAGTGTCTCCCTTGGGGCTTCAGCTCTGACCACCGCTGGTACCTGCAGCCAACTGGGTGCCCAGGTCACCCCAACATTTCCAATGTCTCCAGGAATGCCACCTTGACCCCCATACACGGCCCAAGGACATATGCACTTTGCCTTGGGCTGGCCATTCACCAAGAGATGTGATGGCTGAGGAGACTGGGACTTGGTCCAGCATTTTCATCTGTCACAGCACAGGGACCAACACAGGAAGAAGGGCAGGACTAAACTCACCTCCCACCATCCTACCAGCCCAAGGTGCTTCAAGCATCCCACCTTGCTTGAAGCATCATTCATTCCCAGTCTCTCTCCCTGAGGAGCATGGCAGGGCTTTCCCACCCCTTACACACTCAAGGATGCCCTCTTGCTCTGTCCCTGCTGTGATTTTGAAGCAGCTGGGCTGGGCTTGGACCACTGTATCCACCTGGCTGAGACCTGCACATACCTTGCTGCCACCGGCTCTGTACCTCAGGGTGACATCAGGGTGCCCATCCAGGGACAGAAACAAGGGACAAACACTCCTCTCCTCAGCTCCCTGCAAGGCCAGCAGGAGGGATGCGAAGGGCACCCACAGGGCGAGGGACAGCTCCCAGTAGCTGTGCACTGCCTCCCACCTGGGCCCCTTCCCCCAGCACACCCTGGGGTCCCAGGGGAGTAGTAAATCACTGCCAGACGAGGGTGCATTCTTGGGCTTCATGAAGCCCCACACTGTCTGGGAGCATCGGTAATTGCTTCATTACAACACGGGGAGACATGTCCTGGCAGTAAAACCTCAGCATGACTGCACCGGGGAGCACTGAGCAACCCCCTACACACACACACACACACACACAGAGGTCTGCATGCCAAGACTTTGCTCCAGGAGTCCCAGGGAGGTGCATGACCTGGCTGGAGTCTTTTTGGGAAATGGGAAGCTGAGGAAGCGCTGGCCTTACCCTGCTGCAGAATCTTGCCGAAGTACTTGCTGTGGCTGGTGCAGTTCCAGCGGCGGAAGCGGAATTGGTACTGGCATTCCCGGACGCCCAGCTTGGTGCCCTTGGCCACCTCCTGCACAATCTCTGGCTCCAGCTGGCACAGCTCTGCCTGCTTCCCCGCCAACCGCTTCGTCTTGCGGCAGATGCTGTTGGGGTCCATGACCAGGGGGCTCCCCACTGCCCTGCAGGAGGGGACAGCGAGCAGAGCAAAACCAGCACCCAAGCCCAGGAGAGACCAGCGTGTGGATAGGACATGAGCAGACCTGTTCTCAGGGACAGAGCAGGTCTGCAGGGCAGTGCCACCTCCGTGCTGAGCCCAGGTGACAAGGGGACAGAGAGAGGTATGCAGCGGGGGCAGGACAATGGGTATGGGTGAATCACCTTGCCTTGTCCATCCAGGCAGGGAACAGGGGGAATGTCCAGCCATGGGACTGGCTATAGGATGATGCTGGCACATACCACTCTACATCCTTGGGGACATCCATTGGGGTGATGGTGGTGTCCCTGATGGGAGATGACAGAAACATTGCACTACTCAGCACCTGCTCTTTGGCGCTGGCACTAACAGCCCTGGCATTGCCATGTGGCTGATGCCCAATGCAGCTGCATGTCCCAGAGCTGTGGACACAGTGAGGAGCCCAGCCAGTGTTCTCTGTGTGTCTCCCCCTCTCCACGGGGGCTGGCTGCTTTACCCCGTGGGAGAGTAGATGAGTGACCTTGCCTGTGATAAAGTCCCTTGGCTGCTGGCCAGGATCCTGTACTCAGCTCCCCAAATCCAGGCACTGACTCCAGGGAATGGAGACGTAGGCGGGTGAGGGAGTGCAAGGGAGGGATGCAGGTGGCATCTCCAGCTCTGCCAATGCCAGTGAGGGAGGGCAAGTCTTGGCTGGGCCCACGTCAGAGGCAGCTTCTCCTTGCCAGCACAGCTGGGGTGAGGTGCCTGGCTCTCTGGGCCTGGGGGCAAAGTCTGAGCACAACGCTGTACTCCCTGGTGTGCCACTGGCTACAGAAACTCCTGTACTTTCCCCACACATTTAGCCTGGAGTGCTCTCCATGGCACAGCTCGTGCAGCTGTGCAGCCCGCCAGCACCCTGCTTCGTGCTGACGTGGGCGATGCTCCAGCTCTGCCATGGGCAACTCCGGAGCCATGGGCCACACGAATTTAGCACACCCTAAACACAGCCCCACTCAACCCACCCTTGCCTCCAGCACTGCTTCTGTGGGCTCAGAGCTCATCCTGCTCAACAACATGATTTTCTTGGCCATGGATGCCCACAGAATCTCAGGGCTGGACTCAGCATACCCCAGGACCAAGAGATGCCTGATGATTGTGAGGCTACATTTCCTGGGATTCCCTGGGGACCAGTACTTGGGCAGCCTGCGCTGCCTTCAGCCCCACTCACTGGAGAGCATCAGCTGCACAGCTTCCAAACCCAGAGCTTTATAGTCTGTCCAAGCCCCAGGGGCTCAAAAATCACAAGCTGAATCTCAGTGTTTAACTGTTTTGGGTTTCTTTTTCACTCTTGTGCAGCTGGGGAGCTATGTTTAGGACACCAGGCTGCAGTACTCTGCTTGCAATCCTGTCCCCAGCGTAAACCACCCTTGCTTGAAGCTCAAGGCCCTGCCAGGATCCCCCTGCCCTGTGTCAGGCTCCCCATCTGCCTGTATCTCCTGCCCACCAGATCCCAGCTGGGCTTGGAGAGGACGTGCCCTCTCGCACAGCCTGGGAAAGGAGTCCTTATGCTTTGGCTGGAGGTTTAAAGGTTAAACAGCTAAACAGACAGGGTTAGCCTGGAAAGGGAACTTCCAGCAGGGAAACTGAGGCAAGCCCACACTCCTGCCGGGGAGAACCCATCTCCCTTTGCTCCCAGCAGCTCGGTTTCCCTTTGCTGCACAATTCACAGGCACCTCTGCAAAGGGATGGGGCAGCTAGGGAAGCATCACAGAGCTTGCCTGGCACAGGTCCCCCATAGATGGGGAAACTGAGGCCCATGTGGAAAGTGACCAGAAATTCTGTCCAGTCCTATCCCATGATCACGACACAGGGATCCAAGCCTCCCCGCTGGTCTCCAAGCTTGCTGTCCTTTGTGACCATAGGGTCCCGACATCTACAGCAGGATGGCGGAGGTTTGGCTGCCTCCACCAGTGGGGTGGGGAAGAGGGGAAGCCGGGATGGGACTTTCATTAAGAGATGATCCTTTGTACTCATATAAAAACGATGCGCCAGCCCCCCGGGGCCGTCAGATCAAATACTGAACTGTGGCTCACCCCGGCCCACTGGATCAGGCCGGGAAGAAGAGCTCAGCCCCGCGGGTCTGGGGGGTGGTGGGCGGCTCACCAGCACTGCAGGGGTCCCTACCCATGGTCCAGGCGGCAGCAAGGCTGGTGAGAGAGTGCAGGAGCTTTCTGTCCATACCAACGAGGCGTGGGGTGGGCTGCCTAAGTCCAGTGCAATATTAATTTCCGCTGGGCTCCACTTTCTAGCACAGGGAGGCTGCTGGGAGCCCAAGAGCTGTTTTGCTTTGGAGGGTTCAGAGAGGGGGGGGAGAATGGGGGGAGACAAGGGCAAGAAAAATGCTGCCAAACTGCTACCACTTTGGCAAGGGCTCCGGCGCAGGGCCCAGATCTGCCTGAGCTTGTCCCGCTCCAAGGCCTCCCGCATCTACAATTAAGGTGCCCCACCTCTGCTGCCGGGCACTCCTCCCCCTGCCCTGGCGAGGGAACAGGGTCGCCAGCCCGGCTCCCCGCAACTTGCCTGGGGCACCACGGCCTCCCGCCGCCTCCCGCCTGGGAGCCCCCATCCAGGCTCAGCAGCTCAGCAGCATCCCTTCCGCCTGCCCCTAGCACCCTTTGCTGGCTGCCGGAACCACTGCCAGGGGGCTGCATCTTGCCCCGAAAGCTGATGCCGTGATGAGCCCCACTTTCCAACCTCCCAGCACCTCTGTGCAAGGGAGACAATCCCCATTGCTGAAAGGGGAGGCTGAGGAACAGAAAAGGAGCCGCAAACCACCGCCCACCCACTGCTGTCACCCCTTAGGCTGCCACAGCCGCAGCCTGAGCCCAGTCCCAGTCATGCACGTCAAACAGGAGTCACTGGGGTTTCTGATGCAACCCTTGTGCTCTGGATGCTGTGCCTGCTGCAACAGAGACCAGGGTTCCTAAGAGCCATAATCACCTTTTTTTCCAGGTCAGCTCATGGTCATGGAGCCTACAGTATGTCCCAGTCTCATTCCCAGCCAAAACCATGGACCAAGGAGCCTGGGCCAAGTCACCATCTTCTACTTGGTCATTGGGATGACATGGAGCAGGAATCCAGGCTCCTGCCAGCAGACCATGATGGAGGCGAGCCAGTGGGGTTCTGCAGGAAGTCAAGGGAGTGAGGCTGGCAGGACCATGCAGTGAGGAAGAGGATAGTCAGCCTTCAAAAGTGTCATCTGCATCTTGGGTGAAAAATGCCTGCTTTGGTGCTGATCGTCCTCAAGCCCAAGGGAGAGCAGTGGTTGTGCCAAGCCAGCTTCATGTGGGACCTGAGGGGTCTGCACCCACTGAGTACTGGTGCCTGGGCAGTGCCAGGGGGCAAGGGGACTCTGCTCTGGGCTAGTAAGGCTGTGTCTTGCCTCACATGCAGGTCAGTATCCCAGCTTCTGGAGGGGGATGCAGGGTGCTAGGGTACCCGGGTCATTACTCTGAGCCCACAGGTGATTCTGCACCCACCTGGAGAAGTAAGAACTACTGGATGACAGCCCTGGAGAGCTGACCTCCATCGCTGGGGACATAGGTCACCTCACATACCACACAATGATGTCACACTGAGTGACAGACCTAGAAGGAAGTCAAATTCAAAGGAAGCCCGTCTCTTTCCAAGCTGTGCAAACGGGGCAAGGGGAACACACGGGTGAGTTTCCACCCATTCAGCTTTCTCTAAGCCCATGCAGGCATGTGGAGGGCACTCAGCCCCTCACCCGGGGCGATGCGTGGGTGCTGCCACTAACCAGGGCAGTCAGGTGTGGAAAACAGAGCAGGAGGCCCACGAGGGTGTGGTGAGTAAGCAGCATGTCACTGCCCTGTGGGGGCAAAGCCAGGGTTTGGCTGCCGAGCAGCACCCAGGGCACTGAGGGAGCAGGAAATACCGTGGGTTGGGAAGAGAAGGGGGACCCCATTCCCTGCCCTCCTCCTTACACCTCTTTGGCAAGGATGGCATGCAAACAGCTGGGACGCTGCCTAAAGGAAAGAGGCTTTGGCATGGCATTGCACTAACCCATGGACCTCCTAGCTGCAGGGTCATGCTGAGGCCAGGCTCTCGTGGGCAGGAGCTGCCCAAACTTGTGCCCAAACAGGTACCGGGGGGATGGAGGGAGCATGCACCTGCAGAGGTGGTGGTCCTAAAACCATGTCCAAACTCTGGCAGGGCTGGGATAAGAAGAATGAAGTCCACCCACTTATGGTCACTGTGTCCTTCCTTTGGGTGCTGACAGAAGCTGGAGCTGGGGTAGCATGAGGGCTCGGCTAGCTCGTGTCCAAATGTGGGTGCCATGTGGTGGCAGGACCCTACAAAGCTTGAGCCATGTGGTGGCAGGACCCTACAAAGCTTGAGCAGATGGCAGGGTGTGCTCAGCTCTGCCCAGTACCCTCCTGCGCAAGGGATATTTGAAGGGATCAAGCCTCTGATGCAAAGCACAGACAAATCCTCCAGTTTGACATATGTGTAGGGCATGGCTGGGGAGCCTGCTGTCACCATGGGAGAGTGGATGTGACCAGGAGCAAGGACAAGGGATGGCATTGGGGAAAGCTGAGCTGCCTTTGTGGGAAAAAACAAGTAGCCAAATGCTGAAGCCAGTTGTCATCTCAAAGAGTGCAAGAGAAACATTGTCCCTTCAAAAAACCCAGCAAGTCAGCAGCTGCCCCAGCAAAAGCACAGGGAGATGCCACCAGGCAGGGCTTCTCCCACTGGGTGATTCATTTCTGCCCATATGGTGCTGCTCCAGGGGTGCAGGCATGGCTGGGATGGCTGAGCAGCCCAGTCTGTTGGGTGCCGTGGGGTAGCCACTGTGGGTCAGCAAGCCCAGGGGGTGACTCACAAAGCTCACCCCAAGACATGCAGGCAGGGCCCTCCAGTCCAGCACCCTGCCCTTATCGGCTCTCCCCTTGCAGGGTGGGTGCTGGTTAGGGCAGTGGAAAAGGAGAGACCACTGGTGCGTGAAACCATCCAGGATGTGTGGCTTGAAGGACATGGGACTCGGACCCCGTCAAGCAAGGGTACAGCCACAGGGACTGGTGGATGGGTCTCTCCTGAGTGCCTCTGAAGAAGTCCCATGAAAATCTGGAGGTGCATTGCCCTTGTGCGTAGATGGGAGGGAGATGGAAGGCAGGTGTCCATCCCTCTGGACCCCTCAGATCCACGGCTGGAGAAGAGTACCTTTTAGCTGGCATGATTTTCTCCCTTGCTCTCTCTTCCATCTCTCAGCTGCTCTCAGCCATACCCATGGAGAGCCAACAGGCACCAGGGAAGCTGGCTTTGCTTGCCCCATCCCCACAGTGCCTCTGTTCCTGCAAGCACAGCCCATCTGCAAACCGGCTTGGCTGAAATCCTGCCCTGAACCTGCCTGGAGCTCTTCAGGCACTAAGTTTGCCTGCTCTGTATCCCTGCACCCTCTGGGCCAGCCCAGGAGCCCCATCTGTCCTGCTCTGGGAGAAATCACTGTTGCACAAGGAGCTGAGCAAGAAATGTGTACAGAATAGGGGAGGAGGAAGAAAGAGAATTTACAGAGCTGGTGGGAGCAAGGAGAGCAAGGAGAGCCTCCCTGCAGCTTGGCACTAACCAAGGTGCCTGCAGCACACTAGTGATATATCTTCCATTGGCACTGACCACAGCCTGCTCACTTCTGCCATGAAAAGGTCTGTATCTTCAGAGAGCTCTCTGAGGACATCCTAACACAATGAGGATGCTCTTTCTCAGGCTACGATATCACTGGCAGGATGTCAGTGCTTGCACATCATATCTGAACCTTTTTCCATAGATGCAGCCATCTGCCGGAATCTCAATGGGCAGAATTACCACCCATGGGTGGCCAGCCCTGGTTGCACACCTGGGCTGGGGTCTGTGCCTCTTGGGATCCAGCCCAGGTACAGCCCACCATGCCACTCTCACAAATTAGTTCATCAGCGGGGGAAAAAATTGGCTCAAACAGGCAACGCCTGTGTATCTCCCACCACATAGTTAATGCACTCAGGAGTGGGATGGGGCAGTGGTAAAGACATTTCTTTCTTGGCCAGGGTAAAATGCACACAGAGGTGTGCCACCAATGTCCCTATGCATCAGTGACAGTGACAGCAAGGAACAGCTCTATCCTACCGGGGCTTCCTGGAATTCTGGCACAACACACAGCTGCATCCCTGAACCCCACCCCACCAAAAGCAAAACCCACAGACACCAATGCTACCCAGATGTGGGAGACAGAACCAGGAGAAGGCACATAGGGAAGATGCCTGTCATGAGCTGGCTAAAGGGGCCAGGCAGTATCTGGACTTCTCTGCTCTGCACAACAAGGGCTCCCTGAGATGATCTCAGCCAGGGGCCAAAACCCCAAACTCTGAGGGAAGCAGTTCGTTAATCAGTCAGCTGTTCCTGTGTCCCATCCCAGGAAGCCCAGCACATCCTTTTGATGATGCTGGTGGCCCCATCCACCCACCACCTCTTCCCAGCCCGCTGACTCCGGAATGAAAGAGTGCGAGCTGGTGATCCCCCTGAAGTCACTCTACTGCCCACTCCATTTGCCATGCTTCAGGCAGCTGCGTTATTATTTCTAAATTAAAGGTTCCTTTTCTTCTTCTTTTTTAAAAGAAGAAAAAACAAGTTTGAGCCCTTGCCCTCCTCTGTCAAATCCTTCTAACCTCCCCAAGTCGGCGCTGCCAGCATGCACATGGCACCAGCAGGACCCAGACTCCACAGTGAGACTTGGCTCTGAGCAGCCGGGACGAGGGGCACTGGTACCCCAGCATCCTGCCCTTGTCAGTGCTGTCTGCCTGCCCCTGAAATGAAGGCAAAAAGAGTTTTTGCTTCACCTCTACCTGCTCCAGCCATGGGCAGATGTCCTAGAAACTGGAGCACAGGGCATGAGCTTGGAGATATTGATGAAGATGGGGCAGAGAAATCATGGGCAGGTGAAGGGACAGCTGTGTGTGTGTCTGAGAATTAGCCAGGGAAAAACAACAGGTCTCAGGCAGCAGGAGAGCATATGCCTTGCAATGGCACAGCTACTCTGAGGTAGATGGCAGGGAGCACGGAGACCCTCCACACACACTCTGACTCAGCCAGGGCTCGCCCTACCTTGCTCTCGCCTCCTCTAGCAAATAACCCAAGACTAGTCCCTCTCAGACCCCAGTTAAACCCTTGCCTGGTAATAAACACAACACTTGGACTCCAGGGACAAACTCCCCGCTGATGTACAACTGACTGTAACAGCAGCATTTGTACTCACCAAGGCCCCCACTGCACCCCTGGAGCCAGGGCTAGCAAAGGGAATGGAGACATGGAATAAATCACTGGTGGACAGGCAGGAGACCGGGAGGGGAAAGGCTTATGGAGAGCTTTATTTTAGGGGTCAAAAGACTGTGACAATGTGGAGATGAATAGCCTCAGATAATGAAAGATAGCCCGGACGGCACGCCGGGGAGCTGGAATCTAAGCACTTAAAACCGGATAAAGACAGGCTGGGTGAAATTCTTAATAGATTTAAATAGTTCATGTTTCGACAGATACCTGGGCTTTCCAAGGCTGGGTCCCAGTTCTGTGCCTGTAATGAATCCCCCACCCCCTCTAGTATCCTGCAAGGCACCGTCTCTGCCTTTGATGAAGGCACCATTACAAATAGGGGTTTTGTCCCTGCTGTGTCCAGGCCACCATTCAGGGGGGACACTGTAGGGACCCTCGGGCTTTTAATTAAATTTGACTTATTGGAGGGGTCTGAAGGCCACTAAGTCCCTTTTCCCACCCACCCAGGCTGTGGGCTTGGGGTGCAGGGAGGCAGAATGCAACTCTCACTACAAGACCTGTGTGCCCTATACTCCTGGGGGTCCCCCAGCCTGCTGTCCCCAATACACTTGTGTGCCCAAACCCTGACAGCATGTGGGTGCCCCAATATGGATCCGCACAGCCAGTGAGCAGCAATTCCCACCCGAGTGGTGCCTAGGTGTAGGTGTAGTTGCTCCCGAGTTGGAGGGGGGACACCACCCCGGAGGTCAAGAGAGTCTATGCGCCCTCCTGTT